>LDKF01000003.1:86167-123449 GCA_001026735.1 Rotylenchulus reniformis
CCCCCCCCTCTTGAGGGGGGTTGAAAAATATAACCCCCGGGGGTTGTAATACAGGTTTTACGGTAATAAAATTATCCATCCCATCGTTTTACATATTTTTTGGTAAAAATACAAATTAAAAACTAGCCTAGGTCCATCGAATCCTTGACAATGGACATTTCAATTTCAACGAGCATTTATTCAATTTTTATAAAATTTTTGACATATAATTTTTGAATTACTTAAACCATAATGAAAGGCACCAAATAATATTTGATTCATCGGTAATTCATAAAGTCATAAACCTTTACATTATAGAAGGATTGTGTCTCTCTGTGTGAACATCACCCAATTTGGTGCCACAACGGTAAGCACATGGATTAAGAACATTTACGTTATGAAATACAGTGTATGTATATATCAGAGGTCGTATCGAAAATTTTCAGAAATAAGGACATAAAGGGCAAAAAATAAGGATTTCGCTGGGGAAAATCCTCAAAAATAAGGACATTTTGTAAAAATGCAAAAATTCAAAGAAATAATCAATTTTATGCATCATATTTGTTCCCTACAGACTATTTTTGCGAGAAATTAGTTGTTTTTAATATTCACGGACCTTATTTTCCGCCTTTTTGCAAAATTATTTTATGGGCGTCCCGATAGGGGCCGCCGGAGAAAATTTTGAGAATTTAGACCTTTTTGTTGAGAAAATTGGTCTTTTTTGAATAAATTTCTCAAAATCCCAAATATAAGGACAAAATAAGGACATGGGTCGAAAATAAGGACTAATCTTACAAATAAGGACATTTTAATTTTGTAAGATTGGGACCCCCCAAAATAAGGACAAATCTTATAAATAAGGACAAATACGACCTCTGGTATACATTAGTAATAATGGCCATAAAGAATGTTCCAATTTTTTCTATATCTATATTCTGGGGGGAAAGAAAATAGCATGCAAGAAAGAGAGAACAGAAAAAAATTAGTATGGGACAGAATTTCGCTTCAAAGGTAGTTTCAAAAAAATTTGAACATTTTTTATGGCGATAGGTATAATATGTTGTAGCCGATATGCACTTAACCGATTAACCATGGCATATGTTTTGTGGAAACTTGAGAATAGAAGATTTTTATTTCCGAAAATAATCAAATCCATTTTGATAAAGTTGGTATTTGATTGGGCTTCCTGTATGCCATCCCTAAGTATACTCGTAGCCAGAAAAATCCCTTTTCTTAAAATTATATTTTGGAGCGAAATTTTTTCCCATACTAATTTTTTCTATCCTCTCTTTTTTGTATAATATTTTTTTTCTTTCGCTTCAGATGTATATTTTGAAAAAATTGGAACTTACATTCTTTATGGCCACGAGCATAATAGGAAAGATCCTAATGCATTTATTAAGGTGTTCCTGCTGCTGTGCGCCAAGAACATCCGCGACTTCTTCCGCGCCTTCGCCAACATCGAGATAGATTTCTGCATTTTGGTCGGCGCCATCGCCATTTGTCTGTTGCCCGTCACCCTGCTCAAGTCGCCCAACGACTTTTGGCCCGTCGTGGTCGGCGGCATGCTCAGCACATGCATTGCCAGTGAGAATTTTTTACAATTTGTTTTATTATAAGAATTTTTACCCATAAAAATCTGATATCTAAATCAGGTACTATCTGAAAGAATGTTTAGATTAAAACAAGGTTAAATATTGCCCAATTTACGCAATCTAGTCCGCATAGTACCTAAACAAACCCCTGAAGCATTTCTTCACCCACAATGAAGTTTGAGATACACATTTTTGCGATCCTAATCCAGTTCCGGATTTTCCTTGAATCTAGGTGTATAGAGTGGGTTCCGGATTTTTTTTACCATTTCCTGAATCCAGGGTTCGGCTTGGGCTTCACTTTAGGTCAACGGGTCCACGGTTTTCTTGTCCTGGATTTTGTTGGACCTGGAACCTAGAACAAGATTTTTCGGGCCCTGAATTTTAATTTAATTCTTGTTTTTGGATCTCATCTTTTAACCGTGTCAAAAAGGTCTCCTATTTTCAGTCGTGTTCATCTGCATCGGTGCCACCTTGGATTGGCCGTCCTGTATACCTTCCCGGGAATTCCCCGGGTTCGACCCGTCCAACTACCTCTTCGCACTCGGCACCATGCTATTCACCTACGGAGGACACAGCGCCTTCCCGACCATCCAACATGACATGAAAAAGCCGTCCGAGTTCAACAAGTCGGCCATTCTCGGATTTTTCAGTATGTTTATAATCCAACAGCCTATTTTTATTTTTCATTAAATTTCCGGGTTCATGCCCTATTTTTCCTGGATTTTATAGCAAAAATCCATTCACCTCGTCAAATATCGCTTTTTTGAGAAGCAAGACGAAACGATAAAAATTCTACCTACTGATAGTGGCATTCTACAAAATGGTGCTGGGTCATTTCAAAAAAAGTCTCATAATGGGTATTTTAAAAAAAAAGTGCCAAAAACCCAGTATGTTCGACAAAAACTTTTTGGTAATTTCAAGGCTTGTGTATAAAACAGGCATGTGCACGGATATGATTTTAGGGTTCATATCCGTATCCGTTTGTATCCGCCTCATTTTTTTGCCATATCCGTCCGCGGATATCCGCGGATATATCCGCCTTTTTTTAGAATATTAGGAAATCAATAAATTTTTCAAACTCGCAAAAATCGTAACACATAAAAATACGAAAGAAAAATCATATTTTTTTGAATGAATCTTTTTTTGGTTTCAAAATTTTGGGATTTGCTGTTAAATTAATTTTTATTAATTTCCTATGAAAATTAATCGGGGGGGGGATAAGGGTTTCAGAAATTCATCATTCTAATTCAAAGGTTTAATTTTTTTAGAACTCTGAATAGAACTGAATTTTTTTAGAACTGAATTTGTCGAAATTTTTCCAAAACAACTAATTTTTCGATTTTTTATCTTCTCTTTTATCTTTTATGTTTAAAATTTTTTTAAATGTTTTTATCTTTTTTCTTTTTAAAATTTCTTTATCTTTTTCCATACCAGGGGGGGTTCCAACTCACTTCATGAATAACATAGCACAACTTTTCCAAATGGTAAAAATTTTCAAAAATAATATTATCATTTATGTTCTTAGTTTAAAAAAAATAATTTTGGAGAAAAAGTAAGCAAATATTAAGAAAAATATCTTTTTAAATTAAAAATTTTCTGGGGTGGAAGGGGCGGCGGTCCCGATAGGGGCCGCCGGAGAAATTTTTGAAAAAGAACATGTTTTTCTTAAAGAAATTGATCATTTTTTTGGTGTGTATTCTGAAGAAAATTGTTAACCTTTTGACCATTTTTCCATTATTAAAAAATCCATTAAAAAATTAACATGGGGCACTTCCCGCAATCTATGAGAAGTTTCCTTCTTCAGAGGGAAAGGGGAAGAATTCCTTATTCTTAAGAAAAAATTTTTCAATTTTTCGAACAAAAAAACCAAAAAAATCAACTTACCAAGTTTCGCGAAAAATTGAAAATTTTCTCAATCTTACTCAAGAAATTCCTTCAAAAGTGCCATTGTTAGGGGTGCATTTTTTCTTAAGGCGGATATGGCGGATATCCGCGGATATGAAGCTCATATCCGTTATCCGTCCGTATCCGTCTGATTTTTAAAATTTCATATCCGTATCCGTCCGTGTCCGCGGATCGCGGATTATCCGTATTCGTGCACATGCCTGGTATAAAATTGTGCAGAAATTTATTCTCTATTTATGATATTTTTAATTTTTCAAAATTCGAACAAAAAGTTCGAAATTTTTCGAACAAAAAGAAAAATCAAAAATAATACGTTCGAAAAAGTACTCTATTTTTCGATATTTTCGAAAAATTTCCAACTACTAAAAATACCAGAAGATAGAGTAGAAAATTCCGCACAACTTCATCGATGGAAGTTTTGACATAGAAAGCCTTACAAAAAAGTTTTCGGAGAACATACTGGGTTTTGGCACTTTTTTTAAAAAAACATCATAGCACTTCAAAATTGTTTCTGATCTTATTATCCTTATCACGATACAGTAATGTCCGGGTTCAACTTCACCACGGTGCTGTTGTGCGGGTCGGTGTACGGGAACAGCATCCGGGACTCGGTGATCAACTCCCTGCAGACCTTCTGGATCCAACAGGCCGTCAACATCATGATCACGGCACACTGTTTGCTCACCGTCACGCTGTTGATCAACCCGCTGAACCAGGAGATGGAGGACATCTTTTCCGTACCCCATGGTAATTGAAAAACCGTTCGAACTATCGCACAATACATCAATAGATACCTATAAGTCTGTTCCATCCTGGTTCGTTTAAAAATACTATAAAAAAGTTTGATTTTTTTTACTTATCATTTGATAGTACTTTGGAGGCGAACGTTTCTAGCTCCGGATTAGGATTATGCCTGGTGATCCAAACCCCAATTTTCCATCCCCTAAAACACTCGAACGTCGATTCAGCAGAATTCTCTTGGGTCCGAGATTGTTTTAAAAAAACATAAAATGGTTTAAAAATCAAAAATTTCTTAATCCTTGTAGCTAACTCTGTTGCTTACATTTTGAAATCGGAGCTAGAATTTTGGTTGTCCCCCAAGTTCTGAAATCCAACGATGTGTCATAAATTTAAGAAAATAAATGCATGAAAATTTTCAAATAAACGCATGAAAATTTTCAGATAAATGCACGAAAATTTTCAGCCAAAATCGCGAATTTTCCAAGCTGTTTACAACCTATAAATTTTCAGAATTCGGCTGGAAGCGTGTCGCATTGCGCTCCGCTGTGTTGGCCTTCATCGTGTTCACCGCGGCCAGTGTGCCTCAGTTTGGCCCTGTTCTCGACTTTTTCGGCGGCTCCACCGTGGCCCTGACTTCGGTGGTGTTCCCGAGCCTATTTTACCTTTTCCTGTCGGCCGGTGAAAAGAAGTCCAAGGAGCCGGGCAATAATGGCCAGAATAAGCCGCTCAGTTTCAGCGAGTAAGAGGCAAAAATAATTAAAATTATAAAGCATCGAAATTTAATTTGCACCATTTTATTTTTACCGGTATTACTTATAGTAAATAGCCTAGGTGTTTTTTATTTTCGACCGCTTCCAGAGGGGGACTTATTAGAGAGAAGGGACTAATTAGGAGAGTGCCTTACTAGAAATAATACGGTAGTTTTTAGTGAATTATTGAGGAAAAAATATTTAAATAATTTTACCATTTTTTAAAGATGATTCTAGAAAAATAAAAATTTTGGACATCTTTTGGCCAAAATTTCTATTTTTAAAAACATGATAATTTTTTAGCAGTTTGAAGATTTTGAAATAAAAAATTATTTTTTAGGAACAAGAGAGCCTACTTGTTCTTAATTATTTTATTATGGATGTACTTGTATTCTTAAAAAGATCATTATAAAAAATTAAATATCTTAATTTTAAATTTTTACATTCTGACAAAAAATTAATCCAAAAAATTTAGAATCTTTTTAGTTATTTTTTTTATCCAAAAATTAAGCTGAATAAAACAAAATCCTTTTCAGAATGCTGGAACGGACGGATTGGAAGACTTTGGCCATGTGCGGACTGATCATTGGTTAATTTTATATATTTATTTTTTATTTTGTTTTTTTTTAATTTTGCCATTTTAGTCCTTTCCACCTTTGCCGGGATTGTCGCCACAATTTCCGCCCTGAAGGCACTGACCACCTCGCACTTCATGCCTCCCTGTTACATTCGATCTTCTTCCACCTTTGGCAACGAATCACAGGCACTTCCACCATCGGCGATCACCTCCACAAACTGTTGTGGCCCATACCAAAACATATCCAGGTAGGAATATTTTAATCATTTTATGAACTTTTATAATATGAAACTTTTAACTTCTATTTTTATTTTACTAAAACATCTTTTTTTAATCATAAGTGAAAATATATAGCTCTATCTCGGAAGAAAAAAAAAAGAAAAAAAAATATTTGAATACTTCCCTTGTAAGATCTTTGGTTAACTCTTCAAAAATTCAAAAATCTGAAAATTCAGAAATTTCAAGAATCATAAAGACAAATTTTGGGCATATTTTGTATAAATTTATTCACTATTTCTAGCCCAAAATGTCTTTAGTGATCGATAGCATCCTAATCGTATAGTTTAGGATTTTTTAACAATTAATTATTTGGTACCGAAAGTCATTTAGACCAAATAGAACATTTGTTTTGTATCTGAAAATGCAATTTTTGACTCAAAACAGACTTGTTATAGGAACTTTTTACAGATATGTCCAAGAAGGATATTGCACAGAGGCCGATCTAAAGTTCTACTGATTATGTTCGGAGAAAGTTGAGAAGCTCAACAAATCACTTTGTGTGCATTTTATTTTGTTTATTTCTAAAGACTTTTTGTTTTTATCACATTTCGGTGTTGTTGTTTTTTGGTCTAATAATTTAAAGGAATTTTAATGATCATTTTTTGTCTAATATTTTCTTTTTCAAGGTCGCATAATTTTTGTAAAAATAAAAATTCCTCAATTGTTTTGTATTCACAAATTATGTAAAGACGCACGCGGTTAAATCTGCTTATATTAAAAATTAATTTTAAAAGAATAAAGTTATCACAAAATTAATCTCCTTTAAAAACTTCTATATAATTCAACATGAAATTTAATTTTTTTTTAATGGACTAATGAGTTTTGGCTCATTAGAAATTTTTTATTTTTGTTATACCGATATCTTTTTTCGGTTAAAATAACCTCCGCCTCCCTAAAAAATGATCCATCACCTTTGAATAAGTCCTATAAGCTCATTTCGGTAATAATTTTTTTAAAAATATACCCTACCCTCCCAACGGACCCAAATTACACAAGTGCCCGTTTTGAACAAATTTTTAATGTTCCTTTAAAGATCTTTTTTAACCATTGTTTAGCATTCATTGTTTGCATTTAAGTGAATGAATTCTTTCATAAGCCTTCTTGTACGCTTCAACACTTCCGTAGGACGGTGTTCGAATGCCACTAAAAGTGACGAACACCAATGGTTGGCCAAGTTGGCATAGATCGTTGACGGGATCCACCTAAATATAGGTAATGGTAACACCAAAATAATAGTAGAAAACCGCGATGCGAAATTTGCGGACGAAAACCTGAAGACCTGCCACAATTTTTGAAACCATTTTAATTCAAAAAGCAAAAATATGTAAAAAATTAATTCTGATTTTCTGGTCCTTTCGGTTTTACGAATTTTCTTGAAAAAATTTTGCAATTTCTCTTAAAAACACGATTTTTGAAAATTTTGGCTAATGTAACATTTTTTCTTTGAATGCGAAAAAAATGTTTAGGATAAAAAATCATTGTGCTTACATTAGCATTTAAAAATTTTAGACTAACATGGTTTTTAAAAATTTTATTGTAAGTGGCTTCGTCCGCAATTTTTCGTCCGCAAATTTCTGCGTGCCGTATAAACCTACTAAAATCCATTAGTTCAATATCCTCTTTTATTTATGAGTCCTAATAAGCTTTTGACACTGTTATTACTGATTTATGATTTGTCCCGACTCGCCTTTAACTGATACCTGATATGGATTCCATTCTGCTGATAGGGTCGTATAGCTGATTGCCAAAACCCGATTTAGTCTTGCGATTCCCGATTCCTGATCAGTTTTTAAGAGATTCACTATTGTGAAAAGATGGTCCAAAAGATGGCTTCTGATTTTGACATTTTTGAATTTTTCTTTTTTTGCCTTCCCGAGCTCAGAATCCCATCGAAACTCGCAAATATATACCGGTTTCTCGCCCCGGAAATGGGCCAGGCCGCAGTGGATCCGTGTGACATTGGCGCGTTCTGCCAGAATGCCCGTGAACAACAGGTCGTCCATGTTGAAGCCGATCACCTCTCGCGTGTGTGCCATCACCGCTTGCATGGCCTCCCGGGTGCCGAAATAGGTGGCCCCTTGCATGTAGTCCGGGTACAGATCACCAGGGTAGATTTTCTCTGAGACATACCTAAAAAATATTTTGTTAATTTTGAGCTTTAAAGCCTTAAATACAGAGGAATCACTTCATAAATTTATTACTTTCCTTCGCGTTCCAATCGAAACTGGCTCAATCACATTTTTATCAACAAAAAATGTTCTAAAATAAATAAATGAAAATTTCCCAGTAAATAGAATTGAACAAAAACTCGAAACATATTGGCTAAAAACTCGAGATTTATGGGTCAAAGTTCTAAAAAGTTCGTTTTCAAGTTCGTATCGAAACTCCCTAAGAATCAGACTACATCATAATTTGATTCGTATTCTCCATATATATATGATATCAGTTTGCCTGCTTTTTTTAAATTTGAAAACTCTACCATTTTGAGCACGAATAAATTTTTTGTATTGTCTCCTCCTTTTTAGTCTACCCATCAAAATAGATAGCCACAAGCTGCGGCTCATGACTTAAACCGTTGGCATATCCCTGCCACTTACCATTTATGGCCAACCCTTCGGATGGGCCTGGTTCCGCCCAGCACATATCCGAAAAATGCCCCCCTGTTAGCCTCTTGTGTTGCGCGCTTTCTGAACTTGTTGTCGACCCAAAATTTCCACCGGATCAGATCAACTATGGTGTCATCATCGGTTTTCATCACAAACTCGGCATTTGGACAGAAATGTTGTTGCCATTGAAATGCGGCACTCATCTAAACATAAAATTGTTGAATGGATTGGATTATTAAATTAAATGTAAATAATTCTGATTATTAGTGATTTGACTAATATAAGACGGATCAATCTGGAAAATTTTTGGCAGTGATCGGACCCGTTTGGCCAATTTTATCGATGCTTGGATCCTGTTGGATATGTGATACATGATTACATGATTCTTCTTGTGATGATATTTCCATTGTTCACTATGTATTTCCTTCTCTCTCTCTCTCTCTCATTCTAAACCTGAGTATCACGTCACTTAAGCAAAAGCAACATGATTTGCTTATATAAGCAAATCATTTTGCTCATTCTTCGCTCATTCTTTCCTTATTCCTCCCCTCATTCCTTGCTCATTATTCTATTGTATTGTCATCAATAAACAATTATTCTTCATTGTGTCCCTTGGCCTCTTCCGACGACCCAAACCCAAGGATACAACAGACCCCCATTTCTGGCCAATTTTAATCTAGTATACCCGTCTCTTTCCAAAGTAAAAATTATAAAGATCTCGGTTAAAATGGATTGGAATGTTTTATCAATCTTTTTTATTTAGATCAGATGAGAGCACGACTTTTTTTATACAATAATAGATCCTTATGATACAGAAATATCATTGAATGATAAAGAATATATAACCTTTATTATTTATTATCTTTTTTATTATTTAGAATTTGGCTTATTTAGAATAGAAAATTATTTATTATCTTTTTTATTATTTAGAACTTATTTAGAAATTTGGAAAGGATCCAAACGGATCCAATTCCTTTTATTGATCTAACAGAAATGTTCTACGAGATCCGTTTACCAAGAATTTTTGTTACCTTGAGGTGCAAATTCCCATAAGTGTCCTCCACATCGTACCGTATCAGATCTCCATATTTGGCCTGTTCCGCCTCCAGCAAAGCATCAATTTGAGTGGCCTTATCCTTCTCCTCCTTAACATCACCTTTGCCGAGCACAAATCGGATCACCACTCCGTGGGGCTAAAAATAAACTTTCTATTTGTTCTAATCTAGTCAACCATTTGATTAATACGAAGATATTAAATGGCCTATAAATGGCTCATAACGCCATGACCATAATGGCCAAAAAGCAAAGTTAATAAATGATTGAAAAGATGTTGGGTCGTTACAAAAAATCTCAAAACCCAAACGCTCTTCAAAAACTTTTTTTAAAGAATGCTGGAACAAAACTAAGTTATGCGGAATTTTATGCTCTATGTTCCAATATTTTTAGTTTTTTTGAAATTCGAACAAAAAGTTCATAATTTTTGCGAAAACGATACTTTTTGCCATTTTTGAGAAAGTTCGAAATTTTGGTTCGAATTTCGAAAACTAAAAATATTGGAACATAGAGCATAAAATTCTGCACAATTTTTTGGTTACGCCCATTTTGATATTTTTGTAACGACATAGTATCCCTTTTCGGAGATTCCTCGTCAAAAAAATTGTAGATATTCTTCAAGGGGTTTTATTCAAGTGAGTTCAAAATGGCACACAACTGTTCAAAAAATAGGCAAGAATCGAATCTAAGGCCATATTTTGAAAAGAGTGCTGAAATTAATCATTTGACAACTTATGGATCAAATAGGAAAGATAATTAAATATTCAGACCGAAATGTCCAGAACCATATTCCGAGTCCTTTTTTTTAGGAGAGGCCGTCAAAAATAGGGGACCACTCTCCCGCTGGTTTTTTCGTGTACCATTCGATTGAGGGGTAAAAGGTCCAAAAACCATCATTATAACAGTATAATAAAGACAAACATTTTGCCACTAACCGCATCTTTGGCCCAACTCTGGCGGATGCCCTCTCTCCGCATTGCCGCATTTGCATTCCGTCGACTCATAATCAACACCACCAACAGCAAAGAATCATTCTTCCGACTCACACAAGGATCTTCAGAATTTATTTTTTTAATTTCTAATTTTCAAACGGAGAATACGAAATTTCGAAATATTGAATTCATATAACATTAAAAAAAATTGAAAATTTTGTCGGATACCATTTCCTGATAGAATGCTGAAATCCCGGTGAAGGTTGGCGAATTCGATGGATGAATTAAAGCCGAGAGATTTGTTGGCGGAAGATTTTTCGAGATTGGAAAGTCCGAAGTAATTCTTATAAGTGGATGATGATAGTGATGATGATGATAAGGGTAAAGGGTAGTTGGACAAGAAAAAGGGGGCGAGACGAACAAACAGCAGATGTGCAAGCAGGAGCAGGACCAGCAGAAGCACAAACAGTCGCGGGAACAGGCACAGCACGTTCCTGAGAAAGGGGGAAAGATACTTGAAAATTAAATAAAAAATATTCTTGATTTTAGTAGTGGTTGATAAGGGATCATTAATAAAGTAAGACATACCATGCAATAAATAAATACATTCGTATTCTGATCCGTTTAAGCATCATTTTCAAAATTCAGATTAAAGGAACAAGGGATATCTTTGGTCTGAAAAATGGCTTTTCTTTGTAGTATGACATCTTGGATTTGGGGTCGAAATGGTCCCGGCCAAAATGGTCCCAGCGTCAAAGAAATGGTTATAACTTTTTTCAGAAGCAACATTGAAAAGTGGTTTTGCTATCATTAGTTAGCCCTGGATGTTAGCTACAAAATAAGCCAAAGTCCGCTCGAATTGGCCCATTGGAAAAAAAAGTTATGGCCAAAATACTCCCAATTTTTCTGACTTGGTCGATTTTCGGATTTGTTTTGACCATAACTTTTTTCCAATGGGCCAATTCGAACGGGCTTTAGTTGTTTTGTAGCTAACATCCAGGGATATCTAATGATAGCAAAACCACTTTTCAATGTTGCTTCTGAAAAAAAGTTACCGTATTTTCTCTATTAAGTCCCCACCTCCCATTAGGACCCCACCCTCCAATAGACCCCCACTCTCCTGAGGGGTTGAAAAATAAGTCCCCACCCTCCATCAGGACCCCATGGGGTCTTACTAAATTCCAAAATTTTAATAAGTGTAATACAAAATTTTTTTCAAAATTTTCTTTTTTTTAAAACTTTTTTTGGGGCAATATTTTCCTCATCGGAAGAAGAAATAATACAAATTCATATCAATTTTTACTTTCGCTAAAAATATATATTAAGATAATATAATTATCAAGTAAGATTAGTCGAGATTTTGTAATACTGCAGTTTGTGGGCCCCCTTTTTTGAAAAAAAGACCCAAAAAATGGCCCAAAATCACATCCTAGGGTAGTTTTGACACTGAATCCGATTCTGTCGTCCATTTTGACGTATTGCTTCATCTGAAGCCAATTTATGAAGTTGCTGTCAACAATTTTTATTAAAAAGGGGCTTCCTTGGGGTAATTTTTGTTACAAAAATCAAATGGACGTTAAAAGACGTCATAATCGGATTCAGTGTCAAAAACTAACCCTAGAATGTAATTTTGGGTCAATTTTGGGTTTTCGATTTTTTTCAAAAAAGGGGGCCCACAAACTGCAGTATTACTGAGATTTTTGATGGGTGACAGGCTAAAATCGATTAGGTATCTATATCTATCATGCGAAATTTGGCTCCATTGTGATGATGGATGACAACTCAACATTGATTATTATGCAAATTTTCTCGCCATTCCAATTTTGTATCACCACGAAAACATTTCCCGTCTTCGTCATCATTCAAAAATGGGATCGAAGAATAGTGTCCCACCTCATCGATGAGGTTGAAAAATAAGTCCCCACCTCCCATTAGGACCCCACCCTCCAATAGACCCCCATTTTCAAGAAGGGTTGAAAAATAAGACCCCATGGGGTTCTAATAGAGTAAATACGGTATAACCATTTCTTTGACGCTGGGACCATTTTGGCCGGGACCATTTCGACCCCAAATCCAAGATGGGGATAATTTCTATTTTTTGACCCTCCCTAAACTCCGAGATTTCGGGGTTTTTTTTCTAAATGTTGCTTCTGAAAAAAGTTATAACCGTGGGACCATTATGACCCCGGGACCATTTTGTCCCGGTACCCCATCTTGAACCCCTACATCAAAATCCATTACGAACCAATTGGATTGCCGGATGACTATCCGCTTCGCCCAATGGTGTTTTCGTTTATTATGATTTTGGCGCATTCCAATTTTCAATGTTCGTTTGTAGAGATCAAATTCGTTTCAAAAAAATTATTATTGTGGGAATTTTGATTTAATGATGATAGGATTGATTTTTAAGTCGGTTGGAACTTTGAAATTTGACAAATCCATGCTTCGCCACATGGTTGGCTAAAGTTTTGTTTGAACAGCAGCAAATTTAATGGTACAATTAGTTAGGGTAAAGATTAATCGGGATCCCGGCCAATTTTCCCGAACCTTTTTGCCATGGTTGATCCTGAATTGACCAATTAATTACGGGATCGGGATATCCCATTCCAAAATTCGAACTGGAATGATCTCGTAAAACGAGATTATTTAAAAGCTAATAAATATCTTTAAAAAATATTCCGAATTAATCAATGTGGAAAGAGTTTATTTATAAAATTTTTGGGATTTTTTCCGAATTTCAACAAATATTCGCCAGCTTTTCAGCTTTAGTTTATTTCTAGAAGATTAACTGATTTGTTCTGGATTAAAACTTAGTGACTTGATCCCGTCTAATAGATTCATAAAAAATTTTTGGATTTAAAAAAGATTAAACAGATTTGCTACATTCCATATACCAAGGTACGTACAACGTATTATGACAATTATTAATACAGTTGAGTTCCAAAATGTCAAGTAGCACTTGGTATTGGTATCAAAAAATGAAAATGAACTGAAAAGTGTCATTCCCCATGGGTAGTCCTGCTGGTCCATCCATCAGTGTGGTCCTCGCCGGTAAAAAATACTGTTCCATTTAAGGGACAAAATATGGCCAGATAATGGCGCCAACCAATTCCTTCAACTGCTGATCAAATATTTTCCAGATGTTTTATAATTGATTCCTGAAAAGATCATTTTAATATATATATCTTAATCAATGGCTTTTTTATACCAATTTATAAATTATTTCTTATCTCTAAAAAGTGAAATAGCAAAAAAAAAAGCATATTAAAATTTTTTGGCACCCTGGATGAGCATAAGGATGAACCCGAATTTTAGAAAAATTGACCATTTCAACAATTTCAACATCTGGTATTGTTGTTGATAAAATGAAAATTGGGCGCCGATTGAATTGCTTTGAACCCTCGATTTTTTGAAGCGAATTCCTTATTATAAACTGCTATAGGAAAAGTAGAATAAATAGAGAAAAAGAAATCAGACAAAAATATATTTTAACGCATCATGCTTTCGCGTCATAAAATCGAAGAGCTAAAATAAAAAGTTGAAAGCTAAAATAAAAAGTTTAAAATAAAAAGTTCGCTGGCTTTATTACGTTGATTATACATAGTTATTTGTACATGGTAAAAGCTTTCAATTGTGTTATTATGTTGATTTACATTTTCAATAAAGATTCAATGGACTGGAATCTATGGCTTTGACTTTGCCGATTCGTACAAAATTCATCCATCGTTTCAGAAGCGTCTCTTCGGCGTGCTGAGCCCCACATTGTGCTCCAAGCTGAAAACAGTGGTAAATTACAGTCCAGTCCATCAGAATGATCTGATCATAATTCCGAAATCATATCTTCTGGGATTTAATCTAGAAGCTATGGATGGGCTGTTAAATTGTGATCTAGATCTAACCGTTGCTAGGTCGTTAGGCCACACGGCTCAAAATGGGCGTTTAGCCACACGGCTCAAAAATAATAATTTTTTATAGAAAATAAATGACAAATTTGTCATTAAAAAGGAAAAGATTTTCTGTTAAATTGTGATCTAGATCTGGTCTTTTTTGTCTTTTTAATGTGACATAGAATAAAAGTAAGGTTTCACGCGGTCCCCCACGTCCCCGACTTTTTTGGACCTCATCTCCGTCCCCGACGAGCCCATCCCCGACCCTTATCGGGGATTCGGGGATGAAAATGCCGTCAAAATTTTTTTTTCAAAATTTAAAGATGCCATTTTGGATCTAACTGTTAAGGAAATTTGGGATAGGCCAAGCCAGGGGGGCTGTGGCTTATAACTTAAATTGGCTGTGTCTGTATTTTCCTGAACTTTTTTCATTATTTCTATAAAAGAATTTTTATTTTTTGAGCCGCGTGGCTAAACGCTAGAGACCGGACCAAGACAAGATTTTTCAAGATTTTCCAAGATTCTTGAATCAAGAATCTTGAAAAATCTTGAACCAAGATCTTGCTTGAACCTTTTGTCATTTTTCAAGATTTTTCAATATTTTTCAAGAAGCGAAATTCAAGATCTTGCCACGAAAAATGACTATTTTTATGGTCAATTATGAGAAGTTATGTCCAAAATAAATTATTTTGGCCAAGTTCACAGTATTTTGGCCCTAAATTCAAGCTCATTTTTAGCTAATATTATTCCCTTTTTTGATATCAAACTTATTTCCCTTAGCTTTGAACCAAATTATGAGGAATGGTCATAAGTTAAGTAACTCAAAATATGTAAATATAATAGTTCCTTGCGCAATTGAGTGATTTTGAAGAACGCATCAATTACTTAAATAAAAACAATATGGAAACACAGTATAATTAATATAATTATTACTGTACTACTTTTTAGAGTTGCAATCACTAACCGTTCACTTGATAATTGAAGTTGCTTTTTAGAGCTTGCCAAAAAAGGTTTTAGAAACATGATCAATTACTTTATAAATATTGAAATTTCATTGATTGATATGCTCTGTTATTTTAAATAATAATTTTTTATCATTTAAAGAAAATTTTTCTTAAGTTGCTAGAAAAACTAAAAATTCTTGAAAACGATCAAGATTCTTGAATTTTTTGAATCAAGATTTTTCAAGATCAAGATTTTTCAAGAATCTTGAAACAAGATCTTGATTGAACCTTTTCTGATTTTTTCAAGATTTTTCAAGAATCAAGATTTTCCAAGAATCGTGGTTCAAGATCTTACTTGAACGTTTAGTCCGGTCTCTACTAAACGCCCATTTTGAGCCGTGTGGCCTAACGACTCAGCACGGATCTAACCACTCGTCAATAAAAGATTGAAATCAAAATGATTTATTTACTGAGCCGATTTTTTGAGCCGATTCTGATGTCCAAAGGCCATACATTTTCTGATCCATGAAAAATTCTTAATTTTGTCCCATTATCGCCAATATTTACATATACATATCTATTCCGCGAGTTAGGATATCCAGGATCAGAGATCCTATTTAGTGGATCATTTAAAAAATTTCTCAAATTTGCCATCTTAAACTTTCCATTTTCCCATGTTCGACCATTTACATATGAAAACCATCTGTGAATATATTTTTTCAGGAGGTTGTTGGATTACACCCATTTTACTCTTTTTCCTGAAAAAAACAAAATTGGGAGGATGTAAACCGGGATTTATGAGCCTCCTCCCCAGCAGCAGTTGCAGTCCAATTAGCCACCCGGACCCGGGACAAGTGTTTTCGTTCCCCCGAGCGATAGCATAAATCAAAATGCCGCGAAAAAATGGACGACTAAAATTTGGAAGAAGTGACAAAATTGTTTGGTAAGAAGCTAAAAAGGTTAAAAACAACGAGTGATTTTTTCCAAATAAAGAATTTTTTATAGGTTTATGATTAAAATTTGGCTTGGGGTTATACTATTCTCATTAATTGCCGATTAAAAATTTGAAAATATTTTTTTAAATGAAAATGGACTGAATTGACGATACACAAAATATAAAGATCATTGCTAATGCGCACAATTTTTGCCATTTTCTTTTATAAATTTATGCCAATATTTATGTGCATATGGCATTTTAATAAAAGGACAGGGACATGCAATTCCCCTTCTACTGGTTTAATGTTTTTGGACCAAAAGTTAGCGGACGTGCTACCGTACCAATTAGCACTCATTTTCTTTTTCATGAGCATTCTCTCGTTTCAACGAACACTTTTTTTGGCCTCAGATAACGAGCCAATTTCCAACTTTTGGGTCAAAAAATCATTTGTTCAGTATGTGATCAATGGTTTTTGGATCGCAAAATCTCACAAAGGTATGAATATGAATATTGAAGAACAAAAAAGATTGACAATCACACGTACCTCACTCACCAGTTCCGTCATCCTTCGGTTCTTCCTTCTTCTTTTGTTGTTGTTTCTCCTCCTCCTTCCGTATCTCCTCGACCTCCTCTCTGCCTATAATTCGACTTTCGACTTTCTTACGAGCATCCTTATCATTCCCCTTCGGCTTCGGTTGTTCGACTTTTTTGACCACACGCCATTGCCTTTCCATCCGATCCAGGGTCCTTCGCTTGGTGTTCAGCGAACAAAGATCACATCTTTAAATATTATGAGATGTTATGTATTTTAAGTTTCAGATGAAAATTTTGAATCTGATCTGATCCAGCGATACTTAGAAATCTTCATCCGAATCTGGAGCCAGAAATCAGTATCGAAAGTTTTTTAGAGGACACCTATGAATCTGATCTGATCTAAGCCCTAGGAATCTGAATTTCTTCTGATCAACTACCTAAGAATCTGATTCGTGGATGATCAGCTTTTTCGAAAATGAGATGATCTAGCAATCTTCTTGAGTTGATTATAACCAGAATAAAAAAATTATTTTTTCTTGACTAGTATCTGGGAATCTAATTCTGATCAGCTGCCTTTTGAAAAAATGCTTTGATCTGATAAGCAGTAAAGATATCTGATCTGCTTCTTATAAGTTAGGAATATGATCTGATCAGATATCTGATCGGACCTATTAGTAGAAAATTATTCTAATCCGGAAACATTGATCATTTCAACAAGGTCTCTATTTTTGTCAACCAACGTGCAGTGTCGATTGGGACATCTCTGTTTGTGGCCCTTCTTCGGCTGATTGTACATTCCACTGAAGGTATGATATCACTTATAAAAATGGGACCCAAATACCTAATCACTCACTGATTTGCGCACAATTGACACATGTATTGTTCCTTTGGCATATTTTTGGTGGATGCAACTCTTCCCAATAATTTTAAAGTTGTCGTTTTATTGAAGTATTATTGTCTACAATGAACTAGGTAAGGATATTTTTACTGATTCAGTTTGGGATTTTTGGGATTTCCACCAAAAATTGGGCCATTATAAATTTTTCGAACCGATGGTGTTTGGTATCACTATTGTTTTTTATATCATTTCAGTAACTGATAACTGATATCACTAATTAATGTTTCAAAAATTAATTTTACAGAACCGATATTTGATAGCAGACAACAAGCATTGAATTGGTTATTATGGCAAAGACTTTGGATAAAGTCATTTGTCCATGGGACTTCAATCACATTTCTATTTTCCGGATAGAGCTTATCATTAAGCTACAGGCCACTCTTTCTTTCGGACCTTTTGGCGCTACTGTTAAATGGACCATCTTGGGACTCTAATGTCCCGGGACTCAAACAGGGATGCCAGTTGGAAATTTGCCATATTTTTAACGATGCCATAATTTTAGCCAAAGTTGAAAATTGATCAAATATTTAATAGAAAATTGGTGCCAAAATTCAAAATTTTCTCCGGCGGCCCCTATCAGGGCCGCCGACATCCCTTTACAGTGAATTTAAAATCAAAAAACTGTACAATTTTCTTACAAAAAGGACCTAAATTTTTAAATTTACAATGATAGTTCCGTATAATGATAGTACTTAAAATGTGTGGCTAAAAAGTAATCCAATTTCATAAAGGAAAGAGTTGAAATTCTCAAAATTTTCTCCGCCGGCCCCTATCGGGGCCGGGACCACCTCCCCCCCCCCCAAGAAAATGAATTCATTTTAAAAATACAAAACAAAAATGATAAATTTTCTTTTTCCAAAAAATTTCTCCGGCGGCCACTAGCGCAACCGCCGCCAGCCCTCCATACAATGATTTCCTTATAAAAAGATGCAGAAAAAATAATAAAAACGCGAATAAGAAATGTTATTATTGATTTTTTTATTTAAAATAGTTGCCATATAAATGCCATAATTTTGCAAAATTTTGCCATATAATGCCATATTTTATATGGCGAAAAAATATTTTTCGAGATGTGAGCTGGCATCCCTGGACTCAAAGTCGTTTTCAATTTGTTTTTTTTTATTGATTCTTATGCAGGGCTCCCACTTTACCCTAAAAATATGGCAAATGCCATATTTTTGGGGATTTGCCATATTTTTGCCATATTTTTTGAAATTTGATCTTTTAAGTGCAAAAGTTGAAATTTGACCAAATTTCTTATAGAAAATTGTGCCAAAATTCAAAATTTTCTCCGGCGGCCCTTCTCAGGGCCGCCGGCGTTCCGTAGAATGATAATTCTTAAAAACGAATGGCTAAAAATAATCAAATTTCTTGAAGGAAAGAGCTGAAATTCTCAACATTTTCTAAGCCGGCCCCTATCGGGACCGGCGCCACCACCCCTCAAGAAAAAGAATTCCTTCCAAAAATACAAACAAAATGATCAATTTCTTAAGGGACGAGCCCAAATTTTCCAAAAATTTCTCCGGCGGCCACTACCGCGGCCGCCGCCAGCCCTCCATAAAATGAATTCCTTATTAAAAAAGAACTTTTGGATGATGCAAAAATGTAGAAAAATAATTAAAACGCGAATAATAAAAGTTATTATTGAATTTTTTATTATTTAAATAGTTGCCATATAAATGCCATAATTTTGCAAAATTTTGCCATATAAATGCCATATTTTTAGTGGCGTTTGCCATATTTTCCGAGAAGGGAGGTGGGAGCCCTGTTCTTATGTATTCCCAAATCGATAATAACAAAACCATAATCTTATTAGTTTAAATGGTATATATGGTTCACAATCACAATCACAATCCACGCACAGAAATTACAGCTACGGAACTAATCGGTGCCGGGTCGTTTTAAAAAAAGTATCATAATGGGCGTTTTTAAAAAAAGGATCAAAACTCAATATATCCTCTAAAAACTTTTTTGTTAGACCTATTAGACCAAATGTATAAAAGGTAAAGTTGTGCAGAATTTTATGCTCTAACTGCTCATATAAATTTTTTTTCGAATTTCGAACAAAAATGTCGAAAAAAGTCAAAAATATCGAAAAATACAGTTTTTTTGACCTTTTCGACATTTTTGTTCGAAATTCGAAAAAAAATTTATACGAGCAGTTAGAGCATAAAATTCTGCACAACTTTGCTTTTATACATTTGGTCTAATAGGTCTAACAAAAAAGTTTTTAGAGGATATATTGAGTTTTGATCCTTTTTTTAAAAACGCCCATTACCAGGTCGTATCATAAAAAAGGGCCGTTTTTTGTAAAGAATTTTTACGCACGAAAAAGCAAAAATCATAATCAAGTTAGATGCAAACAAAAAAAACTATTTATCGAATGTTGTCACCCATGGTCTCAACAATCATTCTCTAAAAGAAAAGAATATTTCCAAATGCCACATTCAAAAAATCTGTGTCCGTCTTTAGAGTAGGGTACCACCAAGCAATTAGCCGAGCTCGAGATGTTCAGTGAGGCAAAAACCTCGAAAAGAAATATTCGTGGAAATTGAGTTTGTGATAAAGTGTACAGGCAAGGGATAAGGTATTAGCTGGTTCACTAATCATTTATCTATCAAACAAGTTATTGAAGTAATTGGGGATGTCATTTCAGTGTCAGAATGGAGCATCGTCCCAAA
Organism: Rotylenchulus reniformis; assembly: GCA_001026735.1. Classification (NCBI taxonomy): domain Eukaryota; kingdom Metazoa; phylum Nematoda; class Chromadorea; order Rhabditida; family Hoplolaimidae; genus Rotylenchulus; species Rotylenchulus reniformis. Next base: position 106,465 of record LDKF01000003.1, read on the forward strand.
GGACGAGGGGAACCTATTGAACTTTTTATAAAAGTTCAAAAAAGAATTTATTAAACTTACTATCATCTGAAATTGTTAATATAGGGTTGTCTGCAGCAAATTATGACAAGAAGAAAGGATTTTACCAAACAATAAAACATGAACAGATCCAAAAACTCACAGAATTCAAGTTTTCTAATGAGTTTTAGTCGATGGATCAAAAAAATTTTTTTAATAAGCTTTCGCCAATCAATTTTTTGTAGAAAACATCCTTAATTAACGTATCTTTCATACCTTTTTACCAAAATTCTGAAATTCCAGCATTTTCCTAATCTATTCACAGTTTAAAGACAAGCGTTTTCTCATTACTGAATTGGTGAACACGTCGGTAACGGAACCCTTAAGGGAGCAAAAACTTTTCTTAGGAATAGCTTTTTGAAACCATCGCTATTCCACTATGATAGGCCTATATCTTGGCTATAATTCAGTGCGGAATATTTTTGCATGCCACTTTTCTCTACCGATCCAGGGCTCTTTGTCCTTGGTGAATGGACTTTCGGAACATCTTTTAAATTTGATGCTTCATTATCCAAAATTGAATTTTCAGACCGTTTTTAACGCCATGAATCAAAGGAATGTATCCGTTTTCAGTGCTTTATTAAGTTTTCGTTTCACTTCCAATGCATTTTTTCTGTTTTTGAGTTGGATGTGTAAAATGGTCTGAAAATTTTTCCTAGTCTAGAACATTTTATATATCATAACTCCTATTTAAAATGGTCTCACCCAACCAAATACGGTATGGATCGGTAGAAAACAATCAGGAGAACATAGTTATATACTTATTTTAGTTGATCATGCGTTTTTAATGAAGTTTCAGATTGATAAATAAAAACGGCCCTTTTTTATGATACGACCTGGTATGATACTTTTTTTAAAACGACATACATAGCACCAACTAATCATCCTAATTTACGCGAAATAAATCTTCAATGGATCTAGGAAAAAAACCAAGATGAAATATTACAGTTCCTTGCACATCATAAAATGATTAAAAACAAATTTATGTGCAGTGATTGTAACAACAAAGTGAGTTTTACCAAACGGACAAAAAATGGATGGTTTTGAGGTAAATGATGCATTTTTTGTAAACAAAAAAATTAATTTTAGTGGAGATGCCCCTATTGCGGTTCCAACAAATTACCACAGCAAAACGCAGGGGCAAGGGGGGAACATTTATTCGATGCTTTTCTTAATTTATTGCATGAAAATTACAAGGTTGAATAATAATTTCATAAAAATTATCGACTGAGTCCTGGGACTCAAAAAAGTTGGAGTCCCAACTGACCTTTTGCCTCCCTCCTCCCGTCTGCATTTTAACCTTCCCTTAATGTATTAGTAGTACCAGTTTATACCGGTATTATCGGTAACGATCCCAATGGTTTTTAAATCTAAACTTATGGGGGCAATCGTGGAATATGTTTCACCCACTTAAAAATGATTTTTTCAGAAAATGTGCAGAGGGCTTTTTAGGAGGGGTTCGTGATCACTGATTATGAAACGCGCTTAGTTTTTCGATTAGATAATACCTAGCCTAGAAAACTTGATTTTTCGAAAAAAAAACACGATTTTACGGTATTAAAATTTGCTAAAAGATAAAAATCCGTAGCCGTTTATCCTGCCGGAGAGAAACAAATGACTAGTGGAGAGGCGAAATTTATGGGATTCACCACACCACCCGCCCCGTCCACCGAGAACAAGTGTGTAAAATTAAAAAAGAAATGGATGTTCCACGCCTGTGTTGCTGAAACTGAACGAAGCAGCCAAAATTGAGAAGTAAGTGATCGGGGTCAGTGATCAGCAATTGCCGGAGGACATTGGAGTAAAATTTTACACTTTACTTTTTTACATGGAAGTAAAATTTTACATTTTCACTAGTGGTGCTCGAGACCCAAATTTTCCCGAGACTCCAGATGGAGACTTGACCTTGAGACTTTTTTAATTTTTTAACAAAAATTCTCGTTGAAATCATCAAAAATTCAAGCTATTTGAAAATTTTAACCATTAATATTTTATTTACAAGTATTTAGTGGTTTAGCCATTTTTTGGCATTTTCATAAATTTCTAAAATTTTTGTTATAGAGTTGATTAGAGTATAAATACTCCTAGCTAAGAGCTACAATCTCTTTAAATTTTGTTCTATTTGGACAAGAAATTAAAAAGTTATTGCCAAAATAGTGGTTTTTTGCCCATTTTTTACAGTTTTTGGCCAAAACTTTTCAATTTCTTGGCCAAATAGAACAAAATTTAATGGGATTGTAGCTCTTTTAAAGCTCTATCGTTTGATAGAAAGCTAATTTCATAAAGTTGTTTCTAAAAAGATTTAGGTGCAAAATACTGTGGTGATGAGTTGGGTTGACACCTAGGCTGGTCAATGGTTGTTAATTAGTCTCCTGAAAATAAAAATTGGTTCCTTGAAAATGTGCATTTGTGGTATTTTTTGGGCGCTGAACAAAAATTTGAACCCCGTTTTGTGTCATATATTAAACATGTTCAAAATATATAATTGATCGATTTTGTTTGATCCAGTATTTTTCCATTTATTTCGTGCTTTTTTCATTCACATTATTAGCAGGGCCCGGATAGTTATGCAAATACATATTTTTTCCTGATATCAGAACGCCGTAATAACCACGAAAAACTCATTTTCCACTTGATTAGAACCTTCTAGGATGACTTTTAATTTGCATATTTTTGCATATTTTGCGATTTTGGAGCATAAAGCATATTTGCATATTTTTGAGCATATTTTGGCATTTTAGAGCATATTTTGCAATTTTTGGTCAAAATTTCATAATTTTTGTATTTTTTGGCATTTTACCATATTTTTTGAATTTTCAGAAATTTTTGGCATTTTATACAAATTTTGAAAATTTTTAGGCATTTCGTGTTTACTTTAGAATTTTTCACCATTTCGTCTAATTTGTAAATTTTAGTCATTTCGTGTCTATAATTTTCCGATTTTCAGCATTTTCATGGCATTTTCAAATTTGAGGAGTGAAATCCACAAAATGAATGTTTATTCGTCAAAATGATTTGTTTGCTTGTAGAAATAATTATTTTTTGCATTTTTTAAATAAATTTTAAACATATTTTATATAAAATTTGGTCAATTTTAATGCATATTTTGGTGCATATTTTGGCTTTTTTGAGCATATTTTATGCGCATATTTTGCCAAATTATAATGCATAACTATCCGGGCCCTGATTATTAGTCATTTTCAAGTAGGTATGTTGATCTTGGTAATGATGTCTTAAACATGTCTAATATTATAATATGAGACGAAACGAGTTCAGATTCTTCTTCAGCGCCCAAAAAATCCCACTGAATGCAATGTTTTCAAAGAAAACAATTTTTTCGGGACATCAATTAACAACCATTGCTGGAATGGCATGGACAGAAAATCGCGAAATATGGCTATTAAATATGGATGAAAAATGAGCAAATATCGATGAAAATCTGGAAAATATGAACAAAATTTGGCGAAATTTTCTTTAATTAAATTTTTATTTTTTTTGCTATGGAAAATTAATTAGTTATTAAGTGATAAAAATTTTTAATTAGTTAAATTAAGTGATAAAAATTTTCGAACATTTTCCCAAAAAATTTGAAATAATTTGTCGAAAATATTCGGTTTTTATTGTGTTTTGCACAATAAAATTTTCCCAAAAATAATGGTTCATAAAATGTAAGCGATACGTTCAATGCACTTTAATTCAGCTGACTGAAAAAAGAAGAGTTGAAAAGGCGATTAGTCCACCGGAACCGAATCTGAAATGAAAAAAATGTGAGTAAAATTTCGAATTTATTGTTTAAAATTTTTGTTTTGAGGAAAAAATATTAATGAATTTTGTCAATAATTATTTTACGAAAAAATGGACTGAAGATAATTACAAATTTTGTTTAAATTACTTATAGCCAATTTTGAATCGAGGAAGCTAAAAAAGTTGCCAAATTGGTAATCAGATGGGTCGGAACCAAAAAAGACCAATTTTCCAAATAATTATTATCTAAGGTAAACTACATAGTTATGTGTTTCAAAAAATTTTAATAGATTAGAATATGATCAGAACATCCTCATTGGCGATGTTTTATTGTTCAGATGATGTTTTGACCATATTATGTACATCTTCTAAACGGGGTCAGGTCAATAGAACCCAGTTCATTAGAACCCAAAAACTTCCCTTCAAACAAAAACTTTTTTTAGACATTGCTAGGCCAAAACTATAAAAAGCAAAAAGGTGTAGAATCTTAGAACCCCACTTATGGCCTTTTTGGTTTTTCGAATTTCCCTGAAAAACTTTGAAATTTTTGAAATTTTCGAAAAAATGCAAAAAAATCGATTTTTTGGAAATTTCAAAAATTTTCAGGGAAATTCGAAAAACCAAATAGGCCATAAGTGGGGTTCTAAAATTCTACACCTTTTTGCTTTTAATACATTGCGGGACCTACCAAACATAAATAATTTTTGTTTGAAGGAAAGTTTCTGGGTTCTAATGAACTGGGTTCTATTGAGGTGTAGCCGGCTACAAAACATTGCCGGAAAAAGGTGTTAGCTTTTTTTCAAATTATATTTTGGGACGAGATTTTTGTGTGCTACATATTTCTTCAAGTTATTTTCTTTTTCGCTTCGGAATTTAATTTAAAAATCAACTAATTATTTTGGCAACGAGTATACCTATGTATAAAATTTGACTGTACGGGCGCTGCCCCACGATTCGTCCAAACCATGATTTGTCCCCAGCCAAAAACCCATGATTATTCCAACCCACGATTCGTCCAACAAGCGAAAAAACTATGTTTCGTCCAACGAGCCTTCCGCTTCACCCTGCACCACCCCTCCCGTGCTGAGTCATTTCAGCCTAAAGTGCAAAAATAACATATCAGTCCCAGAAAATTTTTTGTTAGACCTGTTAGACCAAAAGTATAAAAAGCAGAAATGTGCAGAATTTTATTCTCTATTAGCTGGTATTTTTATTTTTCCGAAATTCGGCCGAAAAGTTCGAAATATCCCCTAAAAACTCTATTTTTCGGTATTTCGGGAAAATTTCGAACTTTTTGGCAGAATTTCGAAAAATAAAAATATCAGCAGATAGAGAATAAAATTCTGCACATTTCTGCTTTTTATACTTTTGGTCTAACTGGTCTAACTAAAAAATTTCTGAGACTGATATATTATTTTTGCACTTTAGGCTGAAATGACATAGCACCGCACCCTCCTGCTTCACCCCCGCATCCTTCCGTTTTACCTCTCGTAGCCTTCCGCAAGTTCATGTGGGACGAATCTTGAGTTTTTGGCTAGCGGGACGAATCATGGTTTGGTCGTGGGGGCTCCCTGCACGGCGCCATGAAAATCCGACAGTAAGAAAATCCGACAGTGGGTAAATTCGACAGTAAGATAAAAATTTAAAAAATTAAAAATTTTAATTCATAAAAAAGAAAAAAACTTTAAAAATTCGGCATGAACCTGATTTTTTAAGAAAAATTCTAATTTTTTCAGAGGCATAGGGTTTTTCGGATTTTTAAATTTTTTTATATGTCTTGGATTTTCCAACATTATCATAAGCTTGGGGGTGTTTTCGGAATTTCAAATTTAACAGGTCTGCATTTTCCAAAAATTTTCATAGATCTCTAGTTTTTTTTCGGATTTTACGGAAATTTTGGTACTTATGCAGTTTACCCCCCCCTGGAAATTTTTTCAATTCTTTTCCTTAACCAATTTAAAAATTTTTAAAAGGGTTTTTCAGATGTGTTGGGTTCGAATCTGATGGCAGATTAATCATATGATTTCATCAAATCTATGATTTTATCATCTTTTTGCCATTTATTCAATTTTTATAACAGTCTGATGCTATACAAAAAATAAATCAAAAAAGATGACAAAATCATAGATTTGATGAAATCATAAGCATACGATTAATCTGACATCAGATTTGAACTCAGCACATCTGAAAACCCCCAGATCACTTTCAAAAAATTTTAACTTGGTTAACAATAAGGTCAATGTGAAAAAGAGCAAAAAAAAATTTCAGGGGGGGGGGGTAAACTGCACAAGTACCGAAATTTGGTAGAAATTTTTATAAACCTTTGATTTTCAGTTCAAAAATTAGTTTTTTCGAAATTTTTTATTAATACCTAAATCCGATCGGAGATATTAAATATTAATTCTCTTAATTCTTACTTCCTATGAACATTTTTTTATAATTTTATCTTACTGTCGGATTTTCCCACTGCCCTGCACGGTGTTGTATTTTTTACGCCCTTTCTTACTTTACTACTTTACAGTCTATTCTTCTAGTGCGCACACATTTCAAATAAATAATCTTCAAAAAAGGATTAAATTTGACAATCAGATACATATGGTTAGCAGACATTTGCGCCGCGGACATTTGCGCCGCAGAACTTGCGCCGGGACATTTGCGCCACCGGCCAAATCAGACATTTGCGCCGGGACGCTTGCGCCGCTTCCTAAAATCGACACTTGCCCCGCCCGAATAAAATGAAACAAAATTTAAAAATAATCAAACTAAATTAAAAAGGAACGGTGGTCGTCATGTAATCATTATGGTATTCGATTTTGCAAAGATAATGTGAAAATAAAGAGAGAAGGAAAATATTGTTCTGGGAAACCCCATTAAAAATGGAATAGAAAAATTTCTGGACATGACCACCGATCTCTTTCTCTAATTGGACTGAAATAATTTAATTTTTTGTAATCGGAGCATATGGAGCTGATTAATGATAATTGATAACATCCATTTTCTTTTTAAATTTATTTGGAATTTATTTTAAATTTTGTTTCATTTTATTCGGGCGGCGCAAGTGTCGATTTTAGGAAGCGGCGCAAATGTCTGATTTGTCCGGCGGCGTAAGTGTCTGTGTCGAATTTGTTCAGCGGCGCAAATGTCTGCGGCGCATTTGTCTGCGGCGCATTTGTCTGCGGCGCATTTGTCTGCGGCGCAAATGTCCTAACACCATACATATTACATAAGGATAGACAACTAACTCGCCAATTTTATCAGTTATCGCTCCTCAAAAAATCCCATCATCCATCCAAACTCTGCTGGGAATATGCCCGCAACCAATTAGAGATGAATTTTTTGTTGCCCGAGGTTAATTCGAAAAATTATGTGTATTTCTGACTAATAAGGGGATGATGAAATGATTGTTGAGATGAGCGGACCGCAGTCCACCATCCAATTTTGCGGACTCGCAAGTATAAATACTATGTATGTAGGTACTTGAAACCCGTCATTTTGATTGGCCCATACTATCAGAGAAGGAGAAGGCTACCATTTTATAATCGGCGTAAAAACTCCATTGAATTAGAAATTTATTTTTGGCTCTAAGATTTTATGAAGAGAAAGTTTTCCTTTATGAACTTTCTCTCTGCCCCTTTTCTCATTGTACTGTAACGGCGAGACTGAAACCTCCCCCAAGCGATGACCCAAGATTCGCCTACACCAAATTTCATCTATTCAGCCAGAAATACAAATTTCGCCCACTCTGCCAAAAAAACCAAATTTCACCTACACTGCCAAAAAACCAAATTTCACCTACATTGCCAAAAAAACCAAATTTCACCTACTCCGCTAAAAAAACCAAATTTCACCTACACTGCCAAAAAAACCAAATTTCACCTACTCTGCTAAAAAAAAAACCAAAATTCGTCTATGTATAGCAAATGTCATTAATGGGTTCTACATGGCATCTTTGGGGGTTTACATACCAGTTTATGGGGGTCTACAAGCCATTTTGCGGGTTATATATTAAATGTATTTTTTGAATTTGTAGGTGGATCTTGGCTTTTTGAGTAGGTGAAATATGGCGTAGGTGAAATTTGGGTTTGAAATTTGGGTTCGTTTAATTCTTTTTACCCTAAATAAGTAAATATATAGTATTTTCTTGTTTGTCTGGCGCCTTTCCACTATTCAATTTGTCTCTTTTTTCTCTCTCTCATCCTCCTTTCTCTTTTATTCTCCCTTTTTTTCTTTTTCCCTCACTCTTCTCCATCCCATCTATTCCTTTTTTCTCTCCCACTACCTTCACTCTCTCCTACTTTCTTTCTTCATTCTTTCTCCCATCACTCCTTCTTTCCTTTCACTCATTCCTTTCTCTCCTCGCTCTCCCCTTCTCTACCTTTTCTTCCTCCCCCTTCTATCTCTTCTCCTTTCTCCTTCCCTCCTTCTCTACTCCACTTCACTCCCTTCCCTTACTTTTCTGATATAATCTCTTTTTTTGTTTATATTTTTCTCATCAGCGTATTTAACTAATTTATGCTTTTTCGAAAGCTGGGAAAAACAGACACATGCATATAAAATGAAAATTGGGCGCCGATTGAATTGCTATGAACCTAGAATTTTATGAAGCGAATCTTTCATTGAAGTGACAGAGAAATATAATGGCAAAAGAGTACACAGAGAAAAGTTGCAGAGAGAAAGTTCATAAAGGAAAACTTTCTCTTCATCCTAGAGCCAAAAATAAATTTCCAATTCAATAGAATTTTTACGCCGATTTTATAAAGTTTACAAATTTTGCTATATACTTTAAGTATTTAGTTTTTACACATTCCGTATTATTATTTTTTGAATTTATTTGGCCCCTAAATTCCAGGTCCATTCATAAAGACAATTTTTGGAGCAATCGACGGCTGAATTTCGGAATCGGCCCTCTTCTATAAACTCAATTAGGTAGGTATCTGATAAAAACACCATTCCATGAAAAAAGTGCCGATTTTCTCTGTTTGTGTTGGGTAATTCGATATCAAAGATGATTCATAAAACACCTTACTCTACTTTTGGCCCAACACTGATCAGAGTATTGGTATAATTTTTTTCTGATACTGAAGAGTCTGGATGATAATTTTGCTAATTTGCTGCTACTTATCTTGTTACCAGGGCTATGCAAAATCAAATTTCAAAACACGGGACGGGAAAATTACGGGAACGAGATTGGCCAAAAACACGGAAATACGGGAAAACGGGAAATATGAGAATATGGGAACGGAAATTTACAAATATTTGCCAATCTTTTTACTCGTATTCAAAATTGAAAATTTTATTATAATGGTGAAAAAGTAAAGTTTCTCCAAAATTCTCCTTTGACAACCTCTTTCTCAAATCATCCACAATTATGCCCGCACCTTTCACTTTCTGCATAAGTTGCAGGCGCCGACAGAAAACGATATGCCAATTTTTCAAAAGTGGCCATTTGCTTGCATTTTCACTAATCCAAAAGTGATAAGGATCTGCACACATAAATTAATGCTGATTTTTTTCACCTTTTTCATTATGACTTTCCACCAAAAATTCGATTTTTTTCAAATTCTCAAAAATCATTTTATATGAACAATTCAAAAGAGGTCCCGATAGCGACCGCCGGAAAAATTTTTGAAATTTTAGACACTTTTTCTTTTAAAAAATTGATTAATTAATATTTATGTTTTTTTAACTTCTGATCATTATTTCTAAAGATTTATTTTTTTCTGATGCTTGAATTATTTGTAATGTGCTTTTTAGATTTGTAATAATAAAAAAACCAAAAAATGAACTAAGAATTATATTAGAAAATTTGAAGTGTTGGGAATTGAACATGCGTTCTCACCGCCGATAAATCAGTATTTTTCCATTGAGCCAAGGCCTCTGGATGGTCCTCCATCTAAATTCCTTATGAGTTGGATCCAAAAATGGGATTCTTATGGGTGTATTTTCCCGACCAAAAACCCTATTCTTAGGGGTGTATTTTCACGGGAATTGACGAAAATAGGGAAACGGGAATGCGGGAGGCCAAAACACGGGAGACGGGACGAGACCCAGCCCTGCTTGTTACCCTTTCATCTGGTTCTAACTGCTTCAGCAATGTTCCCGCCCTTCTCCAAACACACAAAAGTTCCCCAAGAACGGCGAGCCAGCCGGTTGCCCAACGAGTTGCTGCACGAGATGGTCCAGTGCATGCCCATGAGCTGGTTCATCGGCGGATTGCAAGCCAAACAGCACCGCCACCATGATATAGTGCAGCTTGGCAGCGTGCTAGGCATTTACCTGGAAAACACTCGTGGCAAATTCGCGGAAGCGACCAAAAGAGTAAGGAAATTTGTTCCAATTTTTATTTTTTATAAAAGTTTAGTTTTCAACCAGTTAAATTTAAAAAATCGCATTTAAAAAATAAATTCGGAGACATGATCTGCTTCGTCATAAAGAGCTCGAGTAGAAATTTTTTTTAGTGTATTTCTGGAGCAAACAATTGAAAATTTTCAATTTAAACTATACTATTGCCTAAGAAATTTGATTAAATTTTTGCTTAACTAAAAGCTAAAACTAGTTTAATAAAGAAACACCACTATATTAAGGAGTGTCGGTGATCCCGATGGGGGTCGCCAGAACTTTTTTTTGAAAAATTTGGAATCAATTTCATCAGAAAAATTTGGCTGTTTTTAAGGCAATACTGAAAAAATGGACTTTGAAAATTCGTGCCCAAAATCCCTCATTACAGGCTTGGCAGGATTTTTTGGCATACATTAACAAGGGGGGTCAAGGAAGGTGCTCGATCGCAGGAGGGGGGGAGGGGTCGGAGGAGAAAGGAAGAGAAAAAGAAAAAAAAGAGGAAAAGGAGAGAGGAAAAAGGAAAAAAGAAAAAAGGGAAGATAACAAGACCATCTTTTCAAAAATCTCGATCGCAAAATTTTTCGATTGAGCCCAACTGATCGAGAGGCTGAAAAATCGCAAAATTTTGCGAGCGAGCCTCCGATTGCGATTGAGGAGCCGAAAATCTCAATCGCAAAATTTTGCGATCGAAATTTAAAAAGAAATTTTTTTGGTGCTATGTCATTTCTTAAAAATCGGCCAAAACGGGCGTTTCTTAAAAATCGGCCAAATCAAGTTTTTATTAAAAAAAGGATATACCTATTTATAAATTTTGAGTAGTATATTTAGTCTTGAAATCTAATTAAGAAAAAATAATATTAAAAATTAATCAAGTTCTAATAATCTTATTCAGCTAAACAAAAAATGATGAAATTTGTACAAAAACTAGCCACAAAAATTACTAAATTTTTCAGCAAATTATGTTAATTTTTTCTAAAAAAAAAGAAGATAAATTTGGGGCAAAATATGATTTTATTGGTTGTGAAGAAAGATTTTATTGGTTGTGAAAAAAATTTTTCTCTGTCTTTTGGTCTTTTTACTTTTTGGAATTTCAGGCCAAAGTTCGAAATTTTTGGGAAAATCTCTTTTTTTCGAAATTAAAAAAAACTAAAAATATCACAAAAAGCATAATTTTGCTTTTATACTTATGGCCTAGCAAGCTTCAAAAAATTTTTGGTCAGATTGGTGGTTTTTAATGTCTTAACTCTTAACATCAAAATTTTGTTATAATTTTTTATTATAAATTTTTTTTTGAGGAGAAAATAATTGAATTTAAGGGTTTTAAAAAATACATTAATTATTTTAAATATTTTGGCCGATTTTTAAGAAACGACTCACCACGAAATTTTTATGAAAAAGGGCCAAATTCTCAATTTCTCCGGCTGGCGCTCCCTTTTTTGGCGAATAATTTGCATTTTAATGCAAAAAATCTCGGGGGGGGGGGGCCTCTGAGGGGGAGAGGTCAATCGCCGATCGCAGGCCCTAAAGTTGACCCTCCCCTTGTTAATGTATGCTTCTTTGATTAAAAATGCTTTAAAGGGTGCCGAGCTCAACCCCCGGATGTCAAATTTCACATGGCATCATCAAATCTATGATTTTCATCTGATACATATAACACACAACAAACTAGGTTTTAAAATCGGATAAAGAAAAAGGTATAAATAAATGGGTGAGGGTCAACTGAGTCCCCACGATTGAGTCCCCAGGGTGGAAAAATGGTTGTAACTCGGTTCAAACTTAATCTATAAAGATGAGTTTAGCGTCAAAAGATAACCCTGAATGTTTGCTATAAATTAGCAAAAGAGACTATTCAAAATGGCCAAGTGCAAAAAAAAGTTATGGCTATATTACTGATCCATTAATTTTTTACCACAAATCGTTTGAACATGTGAATATCGGAAATTATTTCAACGAAAACTTTCCTTCAGTATAGGATAGGATCGGTTGTTAGTTTCCAATTTTTGAAAGTATTTTGGTGTTGGCGATCTTTCTTTTTCCTCCTTCTTTGATAATTTTTTTGTTCGTTTCATAAATTGGCCTCATTCCTTATTTGGAGTAAAAAAAATAAATGGATCAGTAAGCCATAAAATCGTGATTTTTTGGCCAAAGGTTTGATCATGACTTTTTTTTCAATTTGCATTTTGAATGATCTCTTTTGCATTTTTATAGCAGACCTTCAGAGCTATCTTTTGACATCAAGCTCGTTTTACTAGGTTGAGTTTGAATCGAGTTACAATCATTTTTCCACCCTGGAGACTCAATCGTGGGGACTCAGTCATTGCATTTTAGGAAATTTGAATAAATGTATACTTCGGCGTTAGAATGAGTTCAATTTGAAAATTTTTTGGTCGAATGAAAACTTTGAAACAAAAAGAGTGTTTGGGTTATAAATCGTTCTAACAAAACCTAATGAAACGAGCTTGGTGCCAAAAGATAGCACCATAAATTAGATTCAAAATCAGCCTAATATCATCCGAATTGCCTCAGTGCAAAAGAAGTTATTGCCAAAATAATCATACATGCAGGAATTTTTTGGGAATTGGCCAATACGAATGATTATTTTGGCCATAACTTTTTTTATACTGGAGGACTGGACCATTCAGGAGAGCTTACTTATTTTAAACTAATAATTAGCCTCTCATTTCACACCAAACTCGTTTCATTAGGTTTTGTTTAAAGCGAGTTATGACTAGGGGTGAGCAAAGCCACAATAACTGTGGATTTTTGTAGGAGGCAGAGATCGAAACGGACCAGGACATTAGAGATCCTGTCACTAGAGCACCAAGCGCAATAACTCGGTTCAATCCAAACCTAGAGAAACGAGTTTGGTGCCAAAAGATAGAGCATTAAAATAGCTACAAATGCTTCTAAGCTCATCCGATTTGACCCATTGCAAAAAAAGTTATGGCCAAAATACGCAATTTTTTCGGAATTGGCCAATAAGTGTGATTATCTTGGCCATAACTTTTTTTTGGAATGGAATAATTCGGATGGGCTTAGGCTTATTTTGTAGCTAATTTTGTGCTCTATCTTTTCATACCAAGAACATTTTGCTAAGTTCTTTCTAAGCTAAGTTATTGCGCTTGGCGCTCTAGTGTCCCGGCGCTCTAATGTCCCCTACCGAGATCGAGAGGAAACCCACAGCAAAATCACAGACCCACACCGAACCACAAAAACTACAAACCAATTTTCCACATTGTCTCGCTTTTTCTGACCTACCAACTGCCATCTCCCCTCCCCCCGCATCACCCCCTCCCCTCCTCTCTGACAGAGATGCGAGAGTGTGGAAAAATGGACTCTCTCGCATAAGNTCGTTTCCCCCCCCCCGCATCATTTCCCCCCCTCCGGAGCCCAATTTTTAAAAAATTGAGAAAATCTCAAATTTTTTTTGGAAATTTTCAAAATTGAAATTTTTGAAAATTTTTCAAATTTTTTGAAAATTTTTCAAAAAATTGGGTTTTTCCACGCCCATTTTGAATATTCGGCATCTATGATAAAAAAAAATTGGCACTACTTTAAAGACGCCCCTTTTTGAAAAACCACTATAAGGGTCCCCCCTTTTAGTCAAAAATGTATTTTTTTTTGTTTTTTTTGCAAATCTTTTACTCAAAAACTATTAAAAAAACAAAAAAAAAATTGAAAAAATTTTTTTTCGTTTCAAATGAAAAGGGTCCCCCCTGTTAAATTAGTGGGTTTTCAAAAAGGGGCGTCTTTAAAGTAGTGCCAAAAAATTTGTTGACGTCATCGTCAAAAATTACCCCTTGCGGAAATTACAATGAAACAAAAAAAAATTGACGTCGACGTCAAAAAGTGACTTCAAATGACGCTGTGTGTCAAAAAGAACATCAGAATCGGATTCAGCGTCCAAAATTACCCCTGGATAAAAGTAAAAAGGGAAAAAAAATTTAAGCATTTGGGGGGGGGTCCAGGGTAGACACAAACCCGACAAGTGCCAAAATTTTTACTCTGGCGAAAAAAATTGTAACAAAAACGAAATGTCTCCAAGGAAAAACATCTCCAAAAGAATTTCTGGACTCAAAAATCCTATGCCCAGGCCTTGAAAAATTTCCACAGGCCTTTACCAAAAATTCACAGCTGTCAATTTTTAAAATTTCGCAGGTTTCGTAGTTCAAAAAATTTAGGCTTCGATTTTTCATAAAATTTCACAGGCCTCGGATTTCAAAAAAAATTCCTTAGGATCTGGTTTTTTGAAAAAATTTTATAGTCTCGGAATTAAAAATCTTACAATTAGACCTTGGTTTTTTTTAAATCATAGTCCTCGTATACTTATTTGCCGTCCAACCGATTTTTAGGAAAAATTTCTAAAAAATCAGATAAATTTAAATTTTAATCGGTCGTACTCTTACCAAACTCGAATCCCTCGAAAGTAAGGAACGATAATAATGTTTTCTTAAGGTTGAAAGTTTCAACTTGAAACACGAAATATTGAATCACTTATTCTAGAAAACAATAAGATATCAATGTTTCTGCACATTGATGGTGTTCTCTCCATTTTACCACGCTATTTCTATATCTTTTTTCTCTATTTACTTTTTTCTCTACTACTTACAACCAACAGACAGAGACGCAGAGGCGCACGCATCAGGAGGGAGGCGCTGCGCTTCTGTGTCTCTGACTATTGGATGTGAGGTGAATAGAGAAAAAGATGAGAAGGAAATAGCGTATATTTTTCAAAAACACTGATGCAGATTGTTTGGCATTCCGTGCATTCATATCAATGCGACCATTGATACCACTTTTGGATCAGCAAAAACATTGATTTTCGTTCCCTACTCGAAAGACATCCTAGCTCTGTTCGTGCTTTAAATTCATTTTCAATATTTTTAGAAATTTTTAAATAATTCTTTTAACAGTCTATTAAGACTTATTAGTGATCTACTTTGCTTCGAGCTCGGAATTTTCTACAGCAAGCAGAAATTTCTACAATATCCGGAAAATTCGGCATCAAAATATGCGATAGAAATGCAAAAAAAATTTCGAAATTGCTCCGGTTACACATAATTTGGGGTTCCCAAACTCAGGGAATTCAAATCTGCCCTGCATCTTATTTTTATCAAGGTCTCATTTTAGATTATTAAAAAATTCACAGGTCAAATATTTTTAATTTTTCAAAGCCTTCGGTTTTTTAATTTCATAGAACTAACTTATGTAAGTTTTTTCAATTCCTCTAAAAATTTTACAAGATAACCTATGGAAAAATCGAGATCTATGAAAATTTTAAGAATCCGTAATCTTTGGAGATTTTAAAAAATCCAAAACTAAAAATATGATGCTATGAATTAAAAATGAGGCATTTAGATTCGGATTCAGCACACAACTCTAGGAAGGTGATTTTAATAATAAAAAGATCAGACATTCGGATACAGAAAATTTATTCGACTTTGTCTGAAAATTTTCGGATTTCAAAAATGCTATGCTATTATGTCCAATACTGTCGAAGAAACTCATTAGAAAAATCAACTCAACTAAAATAATTGACCTGTCCTAACCTGTCCAATCCATTGATAAAGGAAGTCAGATTTGAATTAGTTGAGTTTAAAAAATCCCAAAATTGTTTCGACCGCAGCTTTTTTAAATTTGCAAAATTCAACTGTTCCGCGCTTGAAGTAAGGGCACGCGGAAATTTGCGGACGAAACCTTAAAACTTACATACTACAAAATCTTAAAAAGCCATGTATATTGTATATGCATAAAATTAAACCTGATTTTTTAACCAATTAGTTTTTCGAATTTAAAGAAAAAAAATTAAATTAGCCAAATTTTACAAAAAATCGCATTTTTAACGGAAATTTCAAAATTTTTCAAGAAAATCCTTACAACTGAAGGACCAAAAAATCAGGAATAATTTTCTACACATTTTTGCATTCGAAGTTTTATTATAAAAGGGTTTCAAAAAGTTTATGTCCGCAAATTTCCGTCCGCAAATTTCGCACCGCAGAAAGATCTGTAGAAACCTAGTAACACTATAAAAATTATTACGATGCTCATTAATTTGAATATTCCCGCTAAAAGCAATTGAAAAATTTTTTTACAAAAATTAAATGCATAAAATATTTAAAGATTATTAAAATTATTGTTTTCAATGCCTTAGAAACACCGATATCCGTTTTAAAAATCATTTCACATGCTTTAGAAAAAATCAGATATAATGGACGAGAAGAAAGAGGAGGTCCCGGAAGAAGTTAAGCATTTGAAGCAAAAGTTGGAGCTGCAAAATCGAGAGCTGGAGCTGAAAAATCGAGACCTGGCGCTGAAAAATCGAGAACTAGCGGAGCATAAAAAGGTCATTTAGAATTAAGAATGAAAAAATCTTAAAAATCGAGTTGAAAGGACAAAAAATCCTTAAAATTGAGAATTATTTATGTTCCAAAAGCATAAATAATAACTGGCATCTTAAAAAAATGCTAATAAATTGATGGATTACATTGTTGTTATTTTCAAGGGCGTCGCCAGGGCTGCCCCCCCCCCGAACTGACAAGTCGAAAAAATTTTCATAAGGGTCCCCCCTGTTGTTTTCTTCCAAATCCCAAAAAAATTTTCCGGCGAATAAATTCCAATTCAGCTTTAAAAATTTCATTTTTTGTGATGAGAAATAGACCTAAAATATAAATCTTTTTATCCGGCGACCCCTGTCAGGACCACCACCACCCTTAAAAAGTGCAAAAATTGCACTTTTTCTTGAGAAAAAAAGCCTAAAATCCGAAATTTTCTCCGGCGGCCCTAAAGGCCGCCGAAATTCGTTTTTTTTTGGCTCGTCGTCGGCGGCGGGGGGAGGGTCGCCCCCC
>LDKF01000003.1:139686-224362 GCA_001026735.1 Rotylenchulus reniformis
GGGGAAGAAAAAAAAGAAATTTTTCTTAAGAAAAAGGGTCCAAATTTCAAAATTTTCTCCGGCGGCCCCTATCGGGGCCGCCGGCATTCTTCTCAATAAAGTGGAATTTCAAGAACAAACAAAAAACTGATCAAATTTTCTTTAAGAAAAAGGGTCTAAAATTCCAAAAATTTCTCCGGCGGCCCTTTTCAGGGCCGCCGGCGCCCTTAAAAACAACGAAATTCTTAAAAATAATGCCAAAAAAGTGATCAAATTTCTTTTAGAAATCATGCTGATTTTTCAAAATTTTCTCCGGCGGCCCCTATCGGGACCGCCGCCTCCGCCCCTCAATAAAATGAAATTTCTTTAAAAAAATGATCAATTTTCTAAAGGGAAGAGCCTAAATTTTCAAAATTTTTCTCCGGCGGCCCCTATCGGGGCCGCCGGCGTTCCCCGGATCCTGAAAAATTTTATAGAATTGCCTTAAAGTTGAAAATACTAGTCAATTTTTTTCTGAAAAGTCAAAATAGCAAAAAAATTTCTCCGCCAGCATGTTTAAAAAAAATGGCACCTAGCTGAAAAATTCGGGTCTGACCCCCCTCACCTAGCACCTAGCAGGCCCCCTTGTTGACCCCCCCTTGCCGAGGTATGGTTACCACCAATCCGAAAGCACCGGACGCGCACCCAGAACAAAAATCCACTCGCGGCGCGTGCTATGCTTGTGGGAGTAAGGATCATTTTCGCTCAAAATGCGAGTTTCGGAACAATTTGTGTGCAAAATGTGGCCGAAAGGGGCACATCGACAAATTTTGCCGCTCTTCTGGCCAGTTTAAGGTCAAGGCAAATGGACCCGCCACTCGCACAGCTGATACTGTCTCAGTATTCGCTCCTTGTCTGGCCATGGACACGGATGATGCTTCCTGGTGGACCCTGAAAGTGCACATCAACGATGTCCAGTGCAGTATGAAGGTGGACACCGGGGCACAAATTGTGTTGCTCACGTCGGCGACATGGCAAAAGCTTAACAAACCGAAGCTATCGCCAGCTGGAATTGAAGCAAGGAACTGTAACGGGAAAGCTTTTCCACTCCAAGGAAAGTTCGAATGCACTGTTCAAGCTGGGAACAGCGAGCCGCAAAAACTGGTGGCCTTCGTCAGCGACACAGTACACCACGATTTGCTGGGTATCCCTTGGATCAAGGCACTCAACCTCGTTCCCTCGGCGGCCTGGACAGGCGCACCATTCGTCAACACTTCGTCCAGCATTCCGGCATGGTCCAACTATCGCATTGCTGATAAGGAATCACTCTGCTCTGCCCTCCGATCAGAGTTTGGGGATGTTTTCAGTCCAGGACTCGGACATTGCACCAAGATGCGTGCCCATCTCCATCTCAAACCTGACGTGAAACCTGTGTTTTGCAAAGCGCGACCGGTTCCTCACGGGGCTATGGAGGCAGTCAACGCGGAGCTTGATCGACTCGTGTCCATTGGAGCAATTAAGGCTGTGGATTTCAGCGATTGGGCCGCTCCGATCCTGGCAGTTAAGAAAAAGAATGGGAAGACTCGAGTGTGTATGGACTTCAGCACCGGCCTCAATGATCGGCTTGAGCTCAACCGTCACCCACTGCCGCGCCCAGAGGACATTTACACCGCTGTAAATGGGGCCGCGTTCTTTTCACAGTTGGATCTCCGTGACGCGTATCTACAGCTCGAACTCGATGAGGAATCCAAAAAGCTGTGCGGAGTGAACACTCATCGCGGACTTTTTCAATGTCAACGACTTCCGTTCGGAGTCAAGTCCGCCCCAGCCATTTTTCAACAGTTAATGGATCAACTGGTGGCTGGCATTCCTGGCGCATTCTCATATCTGGATGACGCCATAATCGCTACAAAGACGCTGGATGAGCACCTTGCTGCTCTGTTTAAGCTGTTTTCGCGCATCCAAGAGTTTGGTCTTCGACTTCAACTGGAGAAGTGCAATTTCCTCCAGCGCGAAATCGTGTTCCTCGGTCATATCGTCACCGCTGAAGGCATTCGGCCGGATCCGTCACGATCCGATGCCATTCGCAAAATGCCTGTGCCCCATGATCAATCCACACTCCGCTCGTTTTTGGGAGCCTTGAATTACTACGGACGGTTCATCAAATCAATGAGGGAGTTGAGAGCACCGCTAGATGATCTGCTCAAGAAGGATGTGAAATGGGAGTGGACCGAGAAGCAGCAGACAGCGTTTGACAAGGCAAAGGACACAATGCTCTCCGACCTTCTATTGACTCACTATGATCCGAAACT
Organism: Rotylenchulus reniformis; assembly: GCA_001026735.1. NCBI lineage: Eukaryota > Metazoa > Nematoda > Chromadorea > Rhabditida > Hoplolaimidae > Rotylenchulus > Rotylenchulus reniformis. The sequence continues at coordinate 141,957 of LDKF01000003.1, forward strand.
ACCGATCATAGTCGCCGCTGATGCTTCCAAGGATGGGATTGGCGCTCTNCGATGCCATTCGCAAAATGCCTGTGCCCCATGATCAATCCACACTCCGCTCGTTTTTGGGAGCCTTGAATTACTACGGACGGTTCATCAAATCAATGAGGGAGTTGAGAGCACCGCTAGATGATCTGCTCAAGAAGGATGTGAAATGGGAGTGGACCGAGAAGCAGCAGACAGCGTTTGACAAGGCAAAGGACACAATGCTCTCCGACCTTCTATTGACTCACTATGATCCGAAACTACCGATCATAGTCGCCGCTGATGCTTCCAAGGATGGGATTGGCGCTCTGTTGAGTCACTCTTTCCCGGATAAATCGGAAAAGGCGGTTGAGCACGCTTCTATGTCCTTCACTCCTGCTCAACAGAACTACAGCCAAATCGAGAAAGAGGCACTCGCCCTCATTTTCGCGGTTCAAAAATTTCACCGCATGCTCTACGGGCGCCGTTTCATCTTGCAAACGGATCATAAACCTCTGTTGGCGATCTTTGGTTCGAAGAAGGGCATTCCTGTCTATGCAGCGAGCCGACTCCAGCGTTGGGCATTGATTTTGACCAATTATGACTTCGAAATTCGTTATGTCAGCACTGAATCATTTGGGAAGGCTGACGTCCTCTCGCGACTCATTGCAAAGTATCCGCGACCAGAAGAGGACAAATTGATTGCAAGCATCTGTTCCAAAGCGGAGTGCTATGCAAGCGAAGTTTTCCAGGTTGCCACAGATCCACTTCCAGTCACAGCAAAGGAGATCGCCGATGCTACTCTCCAGGACCCCATTCTCCAGGAGGTGTCCAGACTAGTGAAAAATGGTTGGCCTCAGAAGTGCACCAACCCGGATCTGGCGCCGTTTTTTCCAAACAGCTCAGAAATTTCAGAGATTCAAGGATGTCTGGTCTATGGTCAGCGCACAATCATCCCAGCAGTGCTTCGGAAAAAAATTCTAAAGGCATTGCACATGGCTCATCCAGGGATCGTCCGGATGAAGAGCGTTGCCCAGCTTCACGTCTACTGGCCCGGCATCAATTCTGAGATAGAACGCCTTGTTCGCCAGTGTGAAGAGTGCCAATCGGCAGCGAAAGCTCCAACCAAAGTCCCATTGCAGCCGTGGCCAGTGACAAACGAGGTTTTCCAGCGCGTCCACATGGACTTTGCAGGGCCATGTTCGGATGGATTCACCTATTTAATAGTCGTCGATGCATTCTCCAAGTGGCCTGAAGTGTTTCGGATGAACAACACAACAGCCCCATCGACCGTTGCGACACTAAAAACGCTGGTTAATCGTCTCGGCATCCCGAAGGAACTCGTCTCTGATAATGGAATGCAGTTCCGTTCAGCGGAATTCGCAGCATTTTGCCGTGAACACGGGATTCAACACACCTTTTCGCCTCCGTATCACCCGCAGAGCAATGGACAAGCGGAGAGGTTCGTGGATACCTTCAAGAGGGCTATGAAAAAGTGCAAAGCGGACGGCGCGGACTGGGCTGAGAAGGCGATCCTGGCCTACCGGACGACTCCGAATGCCGCTCTCGACGGACATTCACCAGATGAGCTGTTCCTGGGACGCCGTCTTCGGATTAAACTATCTCGTCCATCCGGCTGCACCGGCATCGAATGCCCATGATTCTGCCAGGAAATCGTACGCCCAGGCGATGGCACGACAGTTTGACAGGAAACACGGAGCAAAACCGGTGGAATTTGGGAAAGGTGAGTCGGTGTTCCTGTTGAACTACCGCTTTGGCAAGACGCACTGGCTCCCCGGCACCATCATCGAACAGGTAAGGAATTCCCCGACATACAGGGTCGAGGTTCCCGCATTGGGCCGTGATGTTCACCGTCACGCCAACCAGCTTCGAAGACGGCTTCCAGTCGGATTTGAGGAATGCCCGGTGAACCCTCCTGTTGTAGAGCCGAGAGTCCCGAATCCGCCGCGTCAACAGACGCCGCCGCGTCGATACCCGAAGCGCGATGTGAAGGTCCCCAGAAGACTTGTGATGGACCCCACCAAACAGCGCTATGTGGAGGAATAGGACTCAAAAAGGGAGATGTTGGATATGGGTATTAGATGATTCTTAGCGCGAATGTTTTGGCGCTATTTCCCCCATTCAAATTATGACCTTTTCATTCCCACTCCCATTCCTATTTCATTCTTATATTCATTCCCATTTTCGTTCCCTGACTCACTCCGATAATAGAATTGATTATTATTATTTTGCTTTCCATTTATTGTGAAATAAATATTAATTTTATTCGATTCTTTATTGTGACTTGGTTTTGGTCCAACCCAGTACACAACACATTAAAACAAATGAAAAGGAATTAGTATCAATTTTTCCTAGTTTTTTAAGATACCAATTTTTTTAAAAAAATTCTCGCAAAACGATAGCAAATGGTATTCTTTTTAAGCTAAATCTTTTTTTTCTCCCTCTAGGTATCGCGAATACCGGTTCCATCCCAGCATGAACCACACACGTCGTTACTATCCCCACATCCACAACATTGATGGCTTTTTTGTGGCCAAACTCAAGAAGATCTCCAATGAAAGCAAAAAGGGAACAGCAGAGAAGAGGAAAAGGGAGGAAGAGAATGGAGAAATGGGAGGAGAGGATGAGAAGGGGAGGAAAAGAGCGAGATTGGAAAAGGAGGAAGGAAAGGAGAAGAGGAAAGAGAAAAAGGGAGCGGAAGATAGTGAAAGTGAGGAGGAGGAGGAAGAAGAAGAAGAGGAAAACAATACTAGTGATGATGATGATGGAGAGGGTGATAAGGATGATGAAGACTCCTCTGATCATGCTGAAGAATCATCCGATGATGATGATCAAGATGATCAAAAAAGTGATGAGGAAGAGGAAGATGATTAAACATTGATGATTGAAGGAGTCAATTTTCAATATTTTTAAATTTTGTTAATAAATATTATAATCCAATAGATTATATAAAAATAAACCCCTCGAAATTACTGAACAATTAAAAAAAAATTTTGGGTTCCTTTCCAAAAAATTGAACAAGAAAAAATTTGCGATATTTAATTATAATAATTTATCATTATTAAATGTATATAGAGTAGGGAATAAATAAATTCCTTTATTATTTATGGATCTTATTTTACATTTAGCAATATTACAAATAAGTAGAATCTTTTGATCACAGTCACAATAGGGAAAGAAAATAGTACCATCAAATACATGATAATCCTCTGATATGATATAAGGAATAATAAATTTTGTTTTATACATGCGATCTCTGATGATCAGGCCTGCTGATCATCCTTTGCTATCGTCTCTTCGTCAACCTTTTTTAATTCTACAAGCACCACATCCTTGGCCACATTGTCTCCCGGGGAACAACAAATGGACTCAACAATTCCATCGAAATTGGCTCTAATAAATTATGAAAAAATCACGTTAAAAAATAATAAGAATCAGACATTTCTTTCATATTATGCGATAAAAATAACTGACAATATGGTTTTTTTTGTAAATCCTTTTTAGATTTTAAAACCTATTTTCTTTCCTCTTCTGAGAGGGTTAAGGTTCGATTTTTTTATTCCCGAAATTTTTTTCTTTGCTAAATTTTCAATTTTTCCATAAATACCTCCTATTTTGAAGGGATTTTCCTTTTAAAAAATTGATTTTTAATCTCCTAAATATCCCCAAAATTTTTTTGCATCTCTCACCGAATAATGAACTCCATCTTCATGGCGTTCATGGCCACCATGGGCTGACCCTTGGCCACCCTGTCCTCCTCCCGGACCCACACCTTCTCCACCACCCCGGGCATCGGACTTCGCGCCTTGCCATCAGTGCCAACCGCCAAAGTTGGGCCATCGTCGGCACTTTCAAGGGCCAACACCGGACTTGGCCATTTGTGTTCCGCATTCGGGCCATAAACCTGTAAAAGCAACTCATCATGGTAGAGGATGAGGAATAGGGATGGGACAACCATTTTTGAGACAATAATAATTAGGGTTCGAACTTTTAGGGAAAATGCCTAAGCCAAAATAGGGACCTATTAGGGAGCAAAAAAAGGCCCAAATAGGGAGAAAATAGGGAGAAAAATAGCCAAATAGGCAAAAAAAAATTCAAAATATGATCTAAAATTCAAAAATTTTGTCTAAAAGACATATATAGCCTTTTTAAAACCAATTTAACCATATCTTGAGATTGAGATGTTTTCAAAAATAAAAATTGAAGATTCATAAAATATAAAACTAAAAAAATTTAAATTTTTTTTTTGATTTTTTCAAAAATTTGTGAAAAAAAAATTTGAAAAAATTTTCCAAAAATTTTTCGGAAAAACAAAAAATTTTCCAAAAAAATTTCTGAAAAAACTAAAAATTTTTCCAAAAAATCCAAAATTTTGGTTTTTATTGCATTTTTGTGAAGAATTTCTTAAAAAATGGCCAAAATAGGGAGAAAATAGGGAAAAATCCAACCGGGCTTAAGAAATAGGGAAAATAGGGAAAAAAAAGTTCCTCAAAATACGTTTAAATATGTCTAAAACCGTGTTTTTGAGCGTTTCCCTACGATTTTATGTCTTTTTTTAAAAATAGGATTTCCCTAAAAGTCCGAACCCTAATAATAATCACTAAATGATTCAGAGGATTAAGAACAGGCCGAACCCGGTTCCAAGATAAGGAATAAACCAAACCAAGCAGACCAATATTTGGTCGTGTTTTTTGGTCTTATTATTGGTCTTGTTGGTCCTATTTTCGAAAAAAAATTTTTTTTAAACATATACCTAATGGGGGTCTGCCAACCTCAATCCTCAACCAAGAAAATCGCAAATCTAACAAGAAAAATTAGAAAAATTGATGCGGACGTTTTACAGGTTGCAAACGGGAGAGAGAACTTAACCATTGCCACAAGAATTTATAGTCTGAATGAAATTGGCCAATGCAATCAATAAATAATTAGATAATTATCCCAAAAAAAAACATGGCGCGATCTCCCTAAATTTCTTACCACCATCTCCTCTGTCAACAACAATGCTCGGCAATCCCACTGCTTTTTGTTATCAACTTCTAGCGAAAATCGGATCAATGGTTTGCCTGTGATGGGTGTCGTGCCAAAATGCGTTTTTGTCACACGGACATCTTTGTACACTTTGTGGCCATTGGCCTAAAACATTAAAATTGAAAAATGAATTTAGTGACTTCTTTGGAGGGTGGGGGTCAGTAATGGCACCGGCAAAAATAAATTGGCCATGACTTTTTTTCTATTGGGTCAAATCGAATGGTCTTTTTTGGTCGTGTAGCAAACATTCAGGGCCACCTGTCATACCAAGATTTAAAAATCTGCGCTTTCAGAAAAAAAAAAGTTATGACCAGTTTATTAATCGCTGGCGCCAGCTCAGATTGGTGGCGCTACACTATCCCAGTTCATCTTTGGATATTTTTTTTATCAATTTTTATGAATTTTATTATAAATATAAAAAAAATAAAAAATGACCCAATTAATAAGGAATAAATGCATCAAAAACTCACATCCCATTGGACTTTATAGCAACCGGTTGGGCCAATTTCCATCTCGACGACTGTTTTGGGATCCAGTTGTAATTTTTTGACAGCAAAATGGTTCAATCGGAAGAAGGCCGGTTCTGCTGTGAATGGGCTATTATTGTTCGTTGAAGTGTCATTGAAGCCATTGATGAACTGAAAATTGAAACGAAATTTTCGTCATGAAGAGATGACAAATCTATCCTTCGCATAAACCACACCTTCACACAACATCGCGTATTTTTTTTAATTTTTCGATGAATTTTTCGGATCTAAGATTTATACTCTCTTGACGAAAAAGCAATAATAGTGTATTTTTCTTGTCAATTTTTTTGTAGTTCAACATTTTTGAACTGATGAGAAATGATCAGAAAGATATTAAAGGAAATATTCCAAAAGATTTTCAGTTTAAAATAGATACATAACAACATCAGAAGTTAAGAAGAAAACCCAAAGCTTTCATTTAGCTAATCAAAATCCTGAAGATCAGAGATCAATCTGATTAGAAACACCAGTTTGAATAGAAATCTGGTTTAAAAACAAATCAGATATTTGATCAAAAGCCAATAGAAATGAAAAATCAGTGATCCATCAGACAGAAGATCAGTTTCAGAAGCAAATCAGATCAGAAACCAATCAAACCTGACCCTAAGAAGCAGCAGTTGTGCCATAGCCGCCTCTATCAGCATCTCCTGTTGATCTGCTTGCGGTGCCGCTTTCAGCTCCTCCATGTGTTCCGCGATCAAATCCGTGTACACGTCGCCGCTCCGGAAGCGTTCATGGCCCAGACAAGCGCGTACAAAGCGCACATTGTTGCAGAGACCCCCGATGCGCAATTGGCGAAGGCCGTTGTCCAGCCGCCGGATGGCCGCGTCGCGATCCGCACCGGCGGCGATCACTTTGGCGATCATCGGGTCATAGTGCACACTGACGGTGTCGCCCTCCCGGACGCCCGAGTCCACGCGCAGATGGTCCGGGAACTCCAGATGCTCGAGAACGCCTGTATTTGTCAGAGATGATATGGCTGATCAGGATTTGGATCAATTCCAACCCAAGATCCTAGTACCATGCATTGGTCTTGAACTGGTTATTACAAGGGTCACGATGAACTGTGATCAATCATATAGGATCCTATCAGGTTCAAAACAAGGACCAAATTCAAATTTTTGGTCTTGGTTCCGGATGATGTTAATTCTGGTTTTAATCCTCCCAATTTTACATACCTATCCAGTTTTTGTCAGGATAAAATTTTGGTATTGGCTTATTTAGTTCAATTCTAATCTGATTTAAGTATGTTCTTGGTCTTGACCATTTTAACTTCTTTGATACATGGCTCATTTGACCAATATGGTCATGGATGATAATGAATAATGGACATCTTTTTCTTACTATCCTTTTTTACTCTTGGCCCTTTATGGAATCATTTATTTATAAACTTGACAAAAATGACCAACCAGCAGTTGGCATGAATCCGGCTTCGCTGTCTTCGGCATAAATTCGTACCTAAAACCAAAGTGAAAATTATTAATTATAATTTTTTTATTGGCCAGGAACCTCAATAGCGTGACCATTTAGAGGGATCTGGTCTTGGCTCAACGGGATTGGCTCATTTTGCGCAACAAGGAACTGCCATTGGACCAGATCAATGCCGGTGATCGCCTCCGTGATCGGATGCTCGACCTTGGAAATGTTATCATTGGGAATTTTTTATATTATTATTTTATTTATTTTTTATATTAATGAGCTTTATAATTGAAATTAAAAAAAGAATACTCGTAATAAACACGTAAATTGAATCTAAATCCATCTGAGTGGATCTAAAAAAATATGTGGGAATCAAAAAAAAATTCTTAAAAAAATGAAAACTTAGCCCCACATATACCATTTATGACACATTTTCATTTTTGGCGCATTTTTTCTTATTCAAATTTAAAGATTTGGCCAAATTCATATTTGGCACCAACTAATTTTGCCACATAGTACTTGAAGCCGAGTGTTCATCTCCATAAAGTAGAACTGGCCATCCGCTGTGTCCATGATGAATTCCACAGTTCCGGCACCCATATATCCGACCGCCCTGGCGGCATCAACAGCAATGCCACCTAAATATAGGTGTGATGTGGGGTTTTCCAGATTTTTTGAACAAAGCGGCAACTAGCAAAGGACTTTTAGAAACATAAAAATCAGGTAACTCGATGAATTAATGTGGAATAAATCCTAGGGATTGTCTCATATTAAATAAATCCATAATTACCGATCGAAGTTTACAAAAATCCACGTATGAGAATAATGAATGGATTTTTTGGCACATGATTGGTCCTACACGATGTAACCTTCATACTGAACACTAGTCCTGCTTTTTTGGTTGGCTCTGATTTCAGGCTATTCGAGACTCTTGAGCTCGAGTCTCGGACAAATTTTCAGTCTCGGACAGCATTAGAGGCATCCAGCCAAATTTGTACCGAGCTTTTGCCGTGTTTGTAGACTAAGCCCAGGTGCTGGTGCTTCCTCAATGATCTTTTGGTGCCGTCGCTGTATGCTACAATCTCTCTCCCATAAGTGCACGTAATTCCCGTGGTGGTCTCCGAAAATCTAAATTTTTTTTGGAAAGCCTTAAGAATATCAAATTTTGTTAATTCACGAATGACAAAAATTTTTTGCAATGCTTTAATTGTCCATAGCATTGTTTAACAAAATTTGATAAAAAATTGATTTTAAGACAAAATGTTAACCAAAGATTCGAAAAATCTGATGTAAGGTTCGTATTCTCGAAAAGAACTGTCGGGAAAAGCGGAAATACTAAAAAAAAAATTGGGAGAAAAACATGGTACCTTGGATTTTTCTCGTTTTATACCTGAACTTCAACATGCCGCGGTCTCTGGATGTACTGCTCCAGGATCATATCGCTATTTCCAAAAGCTTTTTGAGCTTCGGACCGAGCTGATTGCAGGCTTTCCAGAAATTGGGCCTCCGTCTCGCAAATTCGCATCCCCTTCCCTCCACCCTGAAATTTTCATAGATCAGTGATCAAAAAATTAATACCAATAGGTTCTGGATCACCAAACATGATCAGATCATTTTCGGAACTCTCGATCATCATGAAGTCATATGCCGAAATTTGATCAGAAAAAATTGAACAGATCCATGGGGCTGGCTTATGATCAGATCTAATTCGAGCTATAGGATGAGAAGATGTGATTGGTCACCAAAAATCTGATCTGATAAAATGTCAAACTCGTTTAATCATGTCTTGTGAGCTGGATCTCAAAAAATGATTAAAATGATTTTAATTTTAAACATGATCAAATTTTGAGGAAAAAAAGTAAGCCGCACTTTTAATGTCAGATTTTCCAATGTCTCATATTGGACAATTTTCAAATAAAATTTTCAAATTAAGCACCAAGATGAAATTTCTTGTCCTATTTTTTTGCTTACTTCCTAAGCATGACACTTACCCCGCTGACCGCTTTTATCATTACTGGAAACCCTGAAAAATTATTTTTATTATTTTAGCTCTTAGGAAGAAAGATCTAAACCGATTTGGCGTGCTTCGTCCAATAAATGTTCGGTACTTTGTTCGGCCCCGTTGTAGCCCTTCACAACTGGCACATTTGCCTACAATGAACGAAAAAGCTATGATAAGAATAATTTGTTCCTATATGGGTTGGATTTTAATTTTATAATTTATTTCTTTTCTTTTTCAATTATTTGCCAAATAAGATGAAAAATATTTTCCCGAATAAATGGTAAAGAAGCATTTAAAGGCTAAAAATGATGGCTAAGAAATGAGGCAAAATTTATAAATTGATAATCATACGTATCCACCAGCTACCTAACTTACCTGGATCATGATGCGTTTAGCCATGTTTTTCATGCCCATGGCCCGGATGGCTTCCGGCGATGGGCCAATGAACACAATGTCGTGAGCGGCACAGCGTTCGGCAAAATCGGCATTTTCACTCAAAAACCCGTAGCCGGGATGGATGGCGTCGGCACCAACGCATTTGGCAACCTAAGTTTATTATCACTGGCGCCATATTGACCCCCACCCTCTACATAATTAACCAATTGATAAAGTAGGAAGTTAACATAAGAATTTTTGTCTCCATTCACGTAATTTTGGCGCCATATTGAAAATTTCGGGGTATTTTGCTAAAATTTATTGTTACCAACCCAATAAAATTGTTATTTTGGCCAAATTCCCCTGGTAAAATTGTACCTCCACAATGCGTTCCGCATTCAGATAGCTCTTGGCCGCACTTGCTTCACCGATATGATATGCTTCATCGCCAAACTGGGTGTGCAAGGAGTTGGTGTCCGCATCCGAGTAGACCGCAATGGACTATGAAATCAACATTGATCAGGGTTGGATCAGTGTGAAAAATCTTGTGGCACTTGTCTTGGCACCAATGTGTCTCGACAATTTTGTTTCTCGGGTTTATTATCAATTACCAAATAATTAAGGATTTTAGGGGCTAAATCATCTCGAATGGGTTAGACCTCGGCCCTATGTACCATTCTCTATACCCCTTACCAATTTTTTTGTCTGAAATATAAAAAATTGATTGAATTTTAAGCTATAAATTCATAGATAATCATTTAAATTGTGAAGGTCAAAAAATCCAAAAAAAATTTTTTTTCTAGCTCCGGAAAAATTCAGAATAAAAATCAGAAAATCATTTAGAATGGAAACCGATGGTCAGTATTTCGGAACGGATTTTCGAAAATGTTATCGTACGCTTATCTAAATACTGTAAGGCTCCCAAAAATACCGTGATGCCCATTTGTCGTGCCGCGCGCATCACGCGCAATGCAATTTCGGCACGATTTGCCACCAGCACCCGGCCGATCCGCCGCTTCTTCGCGCTTATTGTTGAGCATTGGTGGGAGGACAATGAGCAAGAAAATGGAAGTGAACAGTGAAATTGTGCCAAATTCGGCCGAAAATGCCGAAAATTGTGAAGGCGACAAAATAGTAAGGCACTCATTACTTTAAAGGCCTGGAGATTTTGTACCAAACTAAATTTAGGCAAAGAAAATAAATCATTTTTAAGTCGTCCAATTTATTCACTTTAAATCAATTTATAGAAAAAAATAAATAAAAATTAGATATCCAATTTAGTCCAAGTTCGGATCAAGGATTACCAAAGCCCTGGGTTCCAGTTAATCGTATTTTTGACCAAGGAATTACATGGCAAACTTGGTCAAGTTCGAATTGGTGCTAGGCGTTAAAAATACCAAAAAATAGAGCATCAAATACTGCATAAAAATGGTTTTTTGAACATCCTAGCACCGTTCGAATCGATAAAACTCAATCTCAAGTCCATTCTGAATGCATAAATTATGTACCAAAAATAATAATTTATTTATATAATTAATTAAAAATGACATATGATTTATTCATTGCTCATCAGTAGGTAAGTTCTGTGGGATATTTTATCTCTTTGTCGTAGAAATTTTGTCTTTTGAACACCAAAAATATCAATTTTAAATGATTCCGAAGTGGGCCATTTTTATAATTCTCTAAATGTTCTAAAAATGATTCTAAAATGTTCATGACCAAGCATAGATCTTTACTGTATACATCTGATTTTGATTGCCAAGTGTGATTTATTCAAATATAATCCGAATAAAAAAATTTTATGCTTCAAAAAAAACTTCGAATAGATAGAAACCCAAAAACTTGGTTTGTTATAAAATTTGACCCTAATTATTTAGTCCGAATTTGGGGCCGAATTTAGGGCGGCAAATCCGAACATTACATATCCATTATATCGAATTTGATCTTGGAAAAAGAATGGTAAAAATTGGGGAAGAATTTTTTTATTCAATTTTGCCATTTTTTTTGCTGTGCTAAATTCGTCACTTCTTTTTCCGCCGAAGGCAAAGTGCCGAGCAGGTAATTGCCGAGGAGGGTTCTGGGCCACAAAAAATGGCCCGGCGGAAGAAGGTCGTCATGGATTTGGGAACAATGCACCAAAGAGCCCAAAAATGCACACTCAACAGCTGAGGGAATTGGGTGAGAAATACGTAAAAATTGCGGGTCCTAAGGCTACTTACTACTTTTATCTTCAGCGCTTTGTATAGAATAGATTGAATTTTTAAAAAAATCGGCTATTTTCTGTTCTGTGGCCACAACACATTTGGCATTAAAAAAGCATTAAGTAGCAACATTAGATCATTTTTATAACATTTTTTAAAATGTCATTAAAATATCGAAGTACCAAATTTTGGAAAAATGACACTCAAGATATTGAAATAGATATGTTCGTAAATCGTATTTTGATCAACCAAAAAAGAAGCATAAATTCTATTAAATGTTTCCTATCATTTTAACATTTTTTCGAATAATTGACTATAAAAATACAATTTTTTTATTGTTGGACCTGAATTCATGCCTTTCTAAAAAACAAGACCTTGATGGTCTGATTATCAAAAATTTCCTATGAATGTTTTCGAAACTATTTAATTTCTAATCTGATCATAATTAAAACTATTGATAATCGATATTTATGATTGATTTTTCCAACCTTTTTTAAACAACTTTATCAAACATAATTTTTTAGATAATTTCCCTTTCAAAAATGGCCTTTTTGGAGGACCCGTTCGACTTGCTGACCATCTTTTTCGCCCTCCTGGTGCTCATGGCCATTGCCGTTGGCCTCGTCTGCATTTGCTACAAATGTCTGCAGACAAAACGGCATCGGAACAACCGGCTGGCACCAACATCGGGGGCCAAAGTTGAGGATGGGGGAGAGAATGCCGACCCGGAAAAGTGCCAAGAAGAACAGCAACAACAACGACAACAGGACAATATCGGCGAAAGGGATCACGACAGTCTGAACGGAAACCAACAGAACGTAAGGGTGAAAAATTTGCGGACGGGAGCTTTAGGATGTTCTTTAAACTTTTTTAAAACAATAGTTCAAAAAGCAAATATAGGTATGCACAGAAAAATGTGCCTAATTTTGGGCCTTTTTTATTCGAATTTTTTCCTTATTTTCCCTAAAACATTCTGAAAATGTTCGAAATTTTCCTTGGAATTCCGAAAAACAGTTACGGCTAATAACAAATCAGCCTTAACTTACCTTCAAAGTGTTGGTTTAACAGGTCTTATTTTTTTTTAATTTTCCAAGTTTTTGTCCGCGTGCAATTTCCGTGCGCCCGAAAAAATGGGCCAAATCAACAACTTGTCCGAATTTTTTCCAAAAGGACATTTATACTATGGTGGATTTTAGCATTTATGGCGTATAAAAAATGCCGTTGAGGACGGTGGTGTGAATGTTGAGTCGATCGCGGGTGTGGTACTGGTGCGTCCCTGCGTTTCCACTACGGATTCGTACCGTAACAGCAGTTCGGCAGATTATGTCTTACATCGACAGATGAAAATGGTAACGATCTACTGTAGATCGGACTATTTTTTAGCACCGAATTTTTGTTTTTAATACTTTTTCCCTCATTAAGGAGCTAAATACGACAAGTGAAGAAGATGAAGAAGAACCGGTGGACCATGAAATGGAGGGAGGAAGTCGATATCCGTCGTCCCGATCTGGATCAGAATCGAGCAGATCAACGACCATTTTCCGGAATGCCGACCACGACGACAACAACCATCACCGGCCGGAACATTCACAGAGCAGAGCGGAGGTAAAAGTTAACGGTGCGCTGAATCCGATTATGACGTCCATTTTGATGTAATGCGTCATCTGACGTACTTTTTTACGCTGACGTCAAAAACAGCTGATGTCAAAAAACGGACGTCAGCGTCAAAGGATGACGTCAGATGACGCATTACGTCAAAATCGACTCCAGAATCGGATTCGGCGTCAAAATTTATTCGAGAGAAGTCTTTTCGGTGCTAGGACGTTAAAAAAAAGGGCCCAATGTGGGCGTTAAAAAAAAGGCCCAATGCGACCAGTCTGTACGAAAACTTTTTTGTTAGACCTGTTAGACAAAAAGTATAAAAGGCAAAATTGTTCAGAATTTTATGCTGATTCGAATGGTATAAAAATTATTTCGAAATTCGAGCAAATTCAAGCTTTAAAAGGGCTTTATGGCTTTTAATCCCAAAAATCCCCTATAAAGCTTGAAAAACAAGCTTAAAGCTTTATTAAAAATATGGTAAGCTTAGTCGTATTTTAAGACTTGTTAAAACGGAAAATATGAAAAACAGATTGTCCAGATTGTTTTTTCAAAAGCATGAGACTGGTCGCATTGGGCCTTTTTTTTTAACGCCCACATTGGGCCCTTTTTTTTAACGTCCTAGCACCGTCTTTTCTAGGTGATTTTTCGTGAGTTTTTAATGTACAGGGTGACACAAAAGTCCTGTTACATGGTAAATTATAAATAACTTTTTTTATTAATGGATCAAATTACAATCAAATGCGGTCAAAAGATGCCCAACAATATGGGGTACAAAAATATAAATTAACTTTCAAAGTAGTATTCGTTTTTAAGCTAGAATTAGTGGAAAAAATTGTTCGGAAAAATTTATGCTGCTGCGCCGCAGCTTGGTTGTTCAAGAATCTTGGTCTCCCGCTTTTTTTTTGAGATCCTCAATTGTGTCGTACTCACTATGCATAGAACTTAAGTTTTTCCCTTTGAAAAAATTTTACTGGAATTTTTTGATGATCCGATTGACCGTATACCGCGAGATGCCAAGTACGGTCGAAATTTTGGAAGCTCTTTTTCCTTACTTCGACAATGTTATTTCCGATATTAAATGACTTGCTTTTATAGAGAATTCAATGGGCTATAAAATAAAAAAAAGTGTTAAACAATACCACTTCTCAATAAAAAGTTAGGGGCAGAGAAATAAGTGTACCCTGTATTTACCTGTATTTCAAAAAAGGGGGGTATAAACTTAACATTTCCCAAGATATCATGTAGAATAAACGGTTACCCGAAATTAGACCCACCCCATCCGTTATAGCTCGCTTCAAACATAACCTTGGTGTCAAAAAATAGAGCAAAATATTTTAGCACCAAGTGAGTCTAAATCCGTTCGAATTGGATCACTATGGAAAAAGTTATGGCCAATACGACGATCGGTATGACGGTTTTGACAGGTCAAATTTGGAATACTTTGGCCATAACATTTTCACGATGGATTAATTCGAATAGCTTATAGAAATTTTATAGTTGTTCTATTTTTGTCACAAAGACGGAGAAATCGAGTTATAACGGGCGCAGGTGTCGGCACTCGGAACAGTGTGATAAAAATCCATGATGTCCATGTTATAATAGAGTCAATGACATGGAAAAATGTTGGGCGCCCGGTGGGACTTGAATCCACGACCTACCCATTCCGTGGGATGCTCTTACCGACTGAGCTACAAGCGCACATCTTTCCAGCGGTCATTTTCCGATCTTGTACCCCCGTCCTTACTCACCCTTGCGTGCTTTCCGAGTCGTTTTAACCCGCAGTTTACAATAGGAATTCAAGTCGTCGGTGTTGCTGGATGAACCGTCCAATAACAACAAGAACGAACACAACCACAATGACAACGACAACACCGGTGGCGATGCAGGTGATGCCAACAGCAGATCAACGGAGGATCAGCAAAAGAATGTGGGTGAGGGGAACAAGGCGATTGTTTAAAATTGAGGATCTCAAAACCAAAACAAGATTAGAGAACCCAGAAATTTTGTTTCATATTTAATGTTTTTAGCTCGCGCAATTTTCTTAGCCAAATCCACGCTATATTTGGCCAACACGCAATTTTGATAATTGAAAAAATTTTGGCCATAATTTTTGGCCTATTTTTTAATCCATTGCTCCATAAATTTTCTGGCTGAAAATATGTGGTTAATTTATTTTTATAAATAAAAAATGTATTTAATAAAATTTAATAAAGGAGAAAGGCACAGAAGAAGTGCCAGTGCCGAAACTGACCGGAGCAGCCAAAATTGAGCAGGAACTGATCGGGATGAGTGATCAGCAATTGCCAGAAGACATTGGAGCCGAACTGGAAGTAAAATTTACAAATAATTCAATTTTTATAAGGGCGATAGGATTAAGGAAGATTTTCGTTATCATTTATTTTTTGGATAGAGGTCCTTATTTCGGCGAAATCTCTAAAAGTATCGATATGAGATCTCGGACTTTAGATTGGTACTCTAACTCGAAAATATGTACAACCTAAGAATACAAGACATGGTCCTTAAATTTTTGAAAATTTCAAAATAATTCAGAAAAAAGAGGAATTGAAGAAGGCCACTGGTCCGCCGGAACCGAACCTGGAATGAAGTGAATAAATGAATAGAAAGACCAAATTTTATTGTTTCCAAATTGTATTTTAATAATAAAAAAGAAATATGCCTCATTATTATTTTTACATAAAATGGAATCAAAAGTTTAGGGACGACTGGATTAAAGAACTTATTTGTTGATCGTTATTACGGACCCGAAAAATAAATATGATTGTTAAATAAGTAGATAAATAAAAAGAATTATCAAAAAATGCTTATGATCATTTTTTTGATCATAAAACCTTGTTAAAAAATTTGAAATGATTTACTGAAGAAATTTTTTACGCATCTTGCCAAAATTCTCCAATTTATTGTACACATTTTTGTAGTCCATTTTTTTAGCATTTTTAATCCATATTATTTCGCCATATTTTGCTATTTAATCCAAATAAATCCCGGCAATATTCATTCTCCTGGCCATAAAAATTTTCTTTTTTTTTTCTGTTCCACACGAAATTCTCTTTTGTTCTCTCTTTTTGCGTGCTATTTTTTTCTTTCCCTTCAGTTTGAAAAAATGGAACATTCTTTATGGCCATGAGTATATTACTATGATTAATTCAGAAAAAAAAGAAGAGCTGAAGAATGGTCCACCAATGTGTTATGAGAATCGGTTTCAGCTACCCCTAAGGGCAGCCAGATTTTGATTCTGAAACTGATTCTGATAAGGGATAACAGATGTGATATATTGTAAAGTTAAAAAACTACTGAAAAAATCAATTATTTGAAATCGGAGCCAAAAAAGTTTGGAAATCTAGCATTCCATTTTGCTGTCAGAAGCTCAGAAGGTTCTGAATTCTGAAGTAGGGATACCGCGGGGTCCCCGCGGGGGTGCTGGGTCGTTTTAAAAAAGTGCCATAATGGGCGTTTAAAAAAACCCAGTATGTCCTCCAAAAACTTTTTTGTAAGACTTGTTAGACCAACAGTATAAAAGGCAAAGTTATGCAGAATTTGATGCTCTACCTTCTGGTATTTTTATTTTTTCGAAATTCGGACAAAAAGTTCGGATTTTTCGCGAAAAAACTCCATTTTTCGTTATTTTCGAAAAATTTCCAACTTTTAATTCGAATTTCGAAAAAATTAAAATACCAGAAGATAGAGCACAAAATTCTGCACAACTTTGGCTTTTATACTTTTGGTCTAACAAGTCTTAGTTTTTGGAGGACATACTGGGTTTGGCACTTTTTTTAAAACGCTTATTATGGCATTTTTTTTAAACGCCATAGCACCCCCGCGGGTCCCCCTAACCCCTAACCCGCGAGGGTCGCCATCGCCAGTCCCCAGTCCCGCGGCCTTTTTTGGAAATTTTTGTGCATATTTTTTCGCTCCCTAACCATCACACCCGCGGCATATTTTGACATTTTTGAGCATATTTTTAAAATTTTGGACCAATTTTTGAAAATATTAAATCTTAAAATGGCGGAAATTCGTTTCTGAGAAAATATGTAAAATTCCATTTTGATAATAAAAATTGGAGAAAAATTGTAGAAAATCAAAAAAGTGCATTTTTCTCCATTTTGGCGAGATTTTTTTGTAACTTTATTTTTTGTTTTGAAAATGCGTTAAATATGCAAATAGGTAACTTAAATAGTAGAAAATTGCTTTTTAAGCAAAATTTAGGCAAAATTTCGCATTTTAGGTCATTTTTTGCAAAAAATTTGCGCATATTTTGGCCCTTTTTCGCGCATATTTTATGCGCATATTTTGGAAATTTTTGTGCATATTTTTTCGCTCCCTAACCATCACACATCCGACAGACACTTCCTCTCTCTTGGCTTCTTGCATCCATCATTCGTTGCTCACAATTCGTTTTCTTTCTTCGCCCAGTATTTCCCTGACCTTTCTTATTCTGCTGCTCTTCCGCCATAGAATGTACATATTTTGCCAACTTTCGTCTGTCCACTCAAAAATGGCAATTTTTTCCATCGAAATAAAAAAATGGGCCTGTTGGAGTGAAACACCAAAAACCAGCCAATGGAAAAAATTCAATTTAAATATTTAAACTTGTTATGCTCTAAATAAACATTGCGCGACATTTGGGGACCCAAACACTCTCCGAAAAATTTTTTTTAAAGGTTTTTAGGCCAAAAGTATAAAAGGCAAAGTTTTGTAGAATTTATGCTCTATTTTCTGGTATTTCGTCAAAAATATCAAAAATAGAGTATTTCACGAATTTTTGAACTTTTAATTCAATTTTCGAAAAATTAGCAAGCTTTAAAAAAATTTGAGAGCCTTTTGGGCTTTGGCACTTTTTTAAAAACACCACCCATTATGGCATTTTTAAAGGACCCAGCATCGTTAGAAGCAACCCCAACAAGGGCCAACAATTTTATCCTCCCCAATCACTTTCTTAAAATTAATAGTACTTGTAGGGCTGCAAAAAAAAAGCACGAAAAAATCAAAAGTGCGAAAAAAGATAAAAATGATGAAAAATAGCAACAAGTCAATCATCACAAAATCAAGGGCGCTAATTCGAAGGAGTTCATTTTTGAAAACCCACCAAAAGGGTCCCCTCTTTTCGGCAAAAATGAAAAAAAATTTTTTTGAGTTTTTCCAATGCTTTTGTTTAAAAAGTAGTTAAAAAAAGGTAAAAAACGCAACTTTTTTTGGTTTTCAAATGAAAAGGATCCCCCCTGTTAAATTTTGGGTTTTCAAAAATGACCTCCTTCGAATTAGCGCCAAATCAAGAATTTTATTGCATTCCCATCAACGCCGCCCAAACTATAATCTGACTAGGCAAGAAGCAATTTTTGATTTTTTTTTAATTTTTTGAAGAAATTTAAAGGCTTCGACAGGATTAAAGAAATGCTCATTTTTGATTTTTACACCTTATTTTCATTTTTTCTCATTATTCTCGAAAATTAAAATTTTATTTCAAAAAATGAACGAAAAATTGTAAAATTTGCTTCAAAAGTCAAAAAAGGGCACGAAAAAGGGCACAAAAAGGCAAAAAAGGCATAAAAATCCCAAAAGGGTCAAAAAGGCAAATAAAAATCGATGTTAGACGGTTCTAACAAAGCTAAAAATGCGTTTTAAATGGTTTTTAGGCCATTATGAGTAGGGTGAATTTTTATATGCAAATGCATATTTTTTTTGCTGGCTCAGAACGGCCTGAAAATCACGTAAAACACATTTTTAGCATGGTTTGAACGCTCTAGCGTGGATTTCTAACTGCATATTTTTGCATATTTTCGACTTTTTGTGCATATTTGCATATTTCGCATATTTTGCGCATATTTGAGCATATTTTGGGCATTTTTTGAGAAAAATATGCATTTTTTGAGAAAATTTTGCATATTTTGGGAAATTTTTTTTGCATTTTTGAAATTATTCGGACATTTTTCAATTTTTTGTCAATTTTGAAAAATTCCAGAATGGTTAAACTAGTATTATAATTTCCAAAGAAAAATGGCCAAATTTCTTAAAAAATCACATTTTTTTCCAAAAATCGCCAAAAAGGCATGAAAAGGCAAAAAATGCAAAAAAAAAGTACCAAAGTTAATTTTACCCTAAAAATGCCTTAAATATGCAAAAAACCACTTTAAATAGTAAAGAATTGATTTTTAGTCAAAATTTTTGCATTTTTAGGTGATATTTTGCAAAAAAATTTGCGCATATTTTGAGCATATTTTGGAGATTTTGAGCATATTTTGCGCATATTTGAGCATATTTTGATGCATATTTTATGCGCATATTTGAGAAATTTTTGCGCATATAAAAATTCACCCTAATTATGAGTCAGCAGGGAAAAAGGCATTTGCCTTAAATTTGCAGCCCTACTTATTAGTGTTTTGACAGCACCTCCTCTGATAAATTGCATATAGTAAAAATGTTTTTTCAACCCTGCAGTGGAAAATAAGAAAAGCCTCTGAAACGAAATCGAATTACAAAATGCAGACAGCGAAACATCGGAAAGTGTGAAATTGGGTCTTTCGTAAGCCGCTTTTACGTAGTTAGCGCGGCCATAAGCAGACGTATTTCCTTTTCCTTCTGCCACTTTGTTTTCTCTCATACTCTTTTTCTCTACCCTGTTTTCTTTCTCATTTTCTGCATCTTTTCGCAATTAGAACTGAATGAGAAGAAGTCACTTTTCTTTCAGTGGCGTTTGCTAGTCATTTCCTCGGCCAACTGCAGGGTAAAATCATTTTCACTGTATCATTTTTAATCTAAATTTTATCTCTCTCCCCTCCGTTCCCTCAATATCATCTTTTTTTATAGAAATAATCTAAAATTGTTCCTTTTATTTTCTTGTACCATGGATATGATTTCAATGTGTGTTTTCGGCGGATGTTACTATATTATAGGATGAACTTTCGGCACTTTTTGATCAGAATCCGATTGTTATCTTTGTTTTATTTTTTAAAATAAGATCCGAAACAGACACACACAGTAAAATCGCATCCATTTCTTCTTTTTTGGCCAAAAATTTACACAGATATGTATCGTGAATTTTTTGAAGTTGGGAACAAAATGCGGTTTAAAAATTGTTTTAATATTATAATTAGGGTTCAAAAATGAAGTCAAATGACTTTTTTTTCTGCTGGCCTAAAATGGCATAAAAACCATCTAAAACGCATTTTTAACTTGACCCGACATCTCTAGCTTGCGTTTTTATATGACTTTTTTTGACTTTTTTGCCCTTTTTGGGATTTTTATGACTTTTTTGGACTTTTTTGACTTTTTCATGACTTTTTTGACTTTTGAAGCAAATTTTTAATTTTTTTGTCTTATTTTTTTGAAATTTATAGCTCAAAATCGAAATTTTTTTGGGAAAACTACAAAAATTTCAAAGAATTTTGGTGTCAAAATTTAAAAATCGTCAATTTTTTAATGGAAATTACAAATTTTTTTTTGGTAAATCTGATTTTTTTTCTTAACTTTTATTTTTTGATTTTTAATTTGTTTTATGGATTGAAATTGCTTCTAAAAACAATAAAAATATATTTGCAGAGAAATTTTTACCCTTTTTTCACTTTTTTTGCAATTTTATTCATTTTTTTCATTCACTTTTCGTGACTTTTTTGGCACTTTTTACAATTTTCATGACTTTTTGGGGATTTTTTGTGACTTTTTTAGTCGACTTTTTCGGAATTTTTTATGACTTTTTTTTTGAACCCTAATTATAATATAATAATTTTTAAAGGAAAATTTGTTTTAATATTATAATATAATAATTTTTAAAGGTTTATATAAATGATTTTTTCTTTTTTTTCTCTGTCATCACTGAAATATTCTTTTCTCATCCGATTTGTAACCCATAAATATGATTAGATAAAACAACAAAAAGAGTTGACGAAATGAACGATTTCAATGAATTGTCGAAAGCTCGATAATTCACAATTTTGAAGCTTTTACAATTTTATTTTCTTATTATTATTCGTTTACACGAAACTTTAATCATTTCTCTGACAAGTTATCATTCTTTTTCTAACTTGTAAGTTCTTTTATTCCACTTTGGTTCACACATGGTATTTCATCATATTGAATTATCGCTGTCCCAAATTTCGTCCCACCAGCCAAAAAGCCAGATTTCGTCCCATCAAATTTTCGTCCCAAAAAAAAATTTCCAACCATTTTTGCAATAAAAATATCTTATTTAAACTTTAGAAAGATTGGTAAACTATATTAAAAAATCATTTATTATATTCTTAAAGAAATATATTCTTAACGAAAAAATGTTGGGACGAAATTTGGTTTTTTTTTTGCTTTTGGGACGAAATTTTATAGCGCCTGAATTATCGGTGACCGCACGGTATTTTCGTCATGATTTTTAAACAATTTTTTTAATTCTATGTAAAACAAACCAAAATAATTAATTGTAAAGAATCAACCTCTCAAGCACGCAGAAAATATAGGTTTATAATTGCAAATCCGGGACCCATTAAATTTTTTCTAAAAATTATTCTGAGAGTAAATTTTATGAAAAAAAAGAATTTATTAATTGGATGAGAATTATGCATTTATCATAATAAATCTTTATAAGTTTTTTTTATTCATTTTAATTTTATTTTTTTCATTATTCTTTTTTATTCCATTTGTCCAGAAATATTTTTGTACAGGTTTTGCCATAAAGTATCTTTCAACCCGTTTAAAAAATCTATATTTTAAGGCGAAATTATGTTACATTTTTTCTTTTTTTCATTTAAAAACTTTATGTTTCTTTGGCATCGACGGATAAGGACACTACATCCAAAATCAGACATGTAAAGACAAAGAGAGAGACTGCGTGCAAATTCAAAAAATTTCGCTTCAAGATATAGATTTTTTGAATCCTACTGTTTTCTGAAAGATTCTTTATGGCGATGAGTGTATAAGATGCCAAATGTTTTTTACCACCTTTATTTTCAATTATAATTTTTTCAAAATTATAAATTTATGCCTTAAATCGCCAAAAAAATTTGGCGATTAATTTAATATTTTATTAAATTTTTATTTAATAGCAAATAAACTCGAAACTATTTGTTTTTTTAATTAAAATTACATAATTTTCGTTGTCTGAACAATTTTTTCCATTGTTATACTAGTACATGTCAGGAAGAATTGATGAAAATCTGTAAAACTTTTCCTTAATTTTTTTTTGCAGCTAAATCAGGGTCTCTAGAAGTACTTTTTTAAGATTTGTACTTTTTTGGATTTGTACTTTTTTGTACTTTTATACTTTTTTTTTGATTTTAGAAAATTTTATGCAAAAATAACCAAGTTTCTTAAGAAAAAAGATCAAAATTTTCAAAATTTTCTCCTGCGGCCCCTGTCGGGACCGCCGGTCCCACACAATGGATTTTCTTCAATAAAATATCTTAAAAATGACCAATTTTCTTAAGAAACTGGTCAAAATTCTCAAAATTTCCTCCGACGCACCCAAAAAAACGGCGAATTTTTTTAAAAAGGTGGTCCCTTGTTGAATTTTTTAAGGAAAATTTTTTGAAAAATTTGAAGAAAAATTGACCGATTTCCTTTAAAAATCATCCAAAATTTTCGGAGACCCCTTCCACCGAGGGCTGATGGTATTCTTCCTTCCCCGAAAATTTTTCCTGGTAGCCCCTGATTATAAACATAGTCACAAAATGCAGAGATAAATTTATTTGAAATGCGAAGAATTGTTTATAAAGGTAATTTATTTAATATGGAATGGAAAATTTAGCATTTTTAAGGAGTGTACTTTTTTTGAACCCTAAAATCTTTAATTTTTAACCTGTTGTACATTTTTCAGGCACCCTTGACCTGGAAACCCTGAGCTAAATCATCACAAATATGGGTAATGGACATTTGTGTATTCGGCGCCAACAAAATGAGAGCGACACAGATGAAAACGACGACGACCTTCAGCAGCACAATGTTGTGCATCCCATGGCCAGTTTCCAGTTCCGCCGGCCATGGTTACAGCCAGCCGTTAGCCACTTAGATCATCGAACTTTGCAAGTGCTCGGTTAGTTGATGGGAGTTGAACATCAAATTATATCAACATTTAAAAAAATTTTGAAGGGAACATTGTTGTGGAAATTTTTACAAAAAATGTTAAAAAAAATTTAATTTTGTTAGGAAATTTTTACTTCTCATTTATACTGCAGTATTGTATTTATTATTTTTGTTTATTAATATACATAATGTAAAAAATAGTTTTGGTAATTTTTTTACTGGAATGGTGGTATTCCTGCTAACGGGGAGGTCAAAATTTTATCGGGGGGCCAAATTTTTAACAGAGGGGGCAAAATTTTAACAGGAGGACACTAGCCAAATTTCTTCGGTACCCTTTTAAAAATTTGGCCTGCCACTAAATTTTACCCCCTTCCCCCGTTAACAATACCGAATGGCAAAAAAGGGAAAAATGTATGATTCATTAAAGAAATGTGTTAATATTGACCAATATGACTCGTTTTATACATATATTGAATCATTTACACAGGACTCCTTCAATCAACTTATAATCCAAAACTGATCAACTCTCAAAGCAACAATCTTTGGTCGCCAGAGCAGCTGGACCGAGAACTGGGGGACTTGCTTGATTTCAAAGAAGCCACATCCGTGGAGTTTGTTGCCAAATTCTTACCAGGACGTGATCAGCGGACCATTGAGCAGTTCATAAAGGCCGCCAAACAACACGAAGCCCGGAATGGACGGGCGAATCTGGCCACCGCAGTGGGCAACTGGCTCAAGTTGGCTTCAAATGAAGCAAAAACAATCAGGTAAACATTTCAAACACTTCAAGAACAACCAAATTTATATACCTAATTTATGGGTTAAAAATGATTTTTTAATATATAAATAAGCTTTTTCCAGCTTAAAAATGAAATTAAAATTTAATTTTGAATTCATAGATAGGATTTTAAAAAGATTAGTGGATTAAATTTAAGTAATTAATTCAGTTTGTCGTTTTAGGCCATTTATTGTAGTTGGACACAAGGAGCCGCCAGGGGAGAGGCTGATAGATCTAAAGCCTTCTCCCCCGAATCCATCCTCTCAGCCCCTCCCCTCCCGAATTACTCCTTCCCAGAAAAAATCGCCAATTTTCTTAAGAAAAGGGTATAAAATTCGCAAAATTTCCCTGGCCGCCCCTATTGGGACCACCGGCACCATGCAAGGCTATTTCTTAATTTTTTCTAAGAAAAATGTGTAAAATCGCAAAATTTTCTCCGGTGGCCCTTCGGGCCGCCGAAATTCTTTTTGCTCACCAGCGACCCCCATCCTCAGCCCAGCCCACGAAAATTTTTCCTGGCGAAAAATTTTTCCTGACTAAAATTTCTCTTGGTTGGACATTGGAATTAAGCAAATGATTGTTGGATACAATGATCTTAAACTTCTTTAAGAAATTTCCCAAATTTCAGTACTACTTACCGTAAATTCTCTAAAATAAGGCCTAGGTATTATTTTTTCAATCACCTTCGAAGGGAGTCCTTATTTTAGATGATGGCCTTTGTTCGAAGGTTGTTAAGCAAAGATATAAGCAAAAAATATCATATGGTACTAGGTCAATCTCTTTTTTTATTTACGCCGGCAAAAAATTTAGAGAATGTTTACGGTATTTTGAATAACGATTTTTAGAGTTCCTACATTTTTAAATATTTTTTTAATTATACATACTATTTCAGGGAAATTTTTTTATTATAAAATTTGGTGCAGAAAAATTTATACAATTCCATGTCAATGTAGACATTTACATCCTTCATATGAGATCAACTTATATTAGCTGATTAATAATAGTAAAATTTTTAGTAAATATGCCGATTTCAGTGACTGTGAAATTTTCATTTTTTTAAATTTTTATGAAATACTTTGAGAAATGTGTATTTGCATAAACAATATCCAATTTTTGCCGTTTTAGTGAAGCCTTAGTCATGCATTTCGACGCAGAATGCAATATGGATCGGCAACAGCAGATAATCAACGATAGATTGCCATTTACAAGGCAGGCATTGGACAAATGTGCAGATTTCTACAGGGAAAATGGTTTTGTCTTGGCCATGGAAGGCGCTGTTCGTTGCAGGTTGCAGTTGGAGCCTGAGGATATGAAAATTGCTAGGTTGGTACAGTAGGCAAGGACAAAAACAATTTTGGAATTTTTGTTAAAATCCATTTAAGTTGATTGGGAAAATATCAAAAGTTTGATTATATCGATCCTCTCCATGATATTCCTCTATTAAAGAGTAATTTTCGAAAAATATTGAACTTTTTCAGGGAAATTTTAAAAATGGTTAAAATTCTATATAATTTATCGTGGCCAGGTAAGCAAATTTGGATTTTGACAATTTTTTCGTAGTTGCATCAAAAATCTATTAATACACACTGTAGAATCTCAAAAATTTCCTATTATTCCTTAAAATTTTGTGTTAATTTTTAAGGCATGAAATGCCTTAAGGCAAAGGCCTTTTTTCTGCTTTCATTGAATGGTCTATACACGTAAAACTCATTTTTAACTTTATTTGAACTTCTAGATTTTTATTTGTCTTTTTTTGCCTTTTTGACCTTTTTGGGATTTTTGCCTTTTTGTCTTTTCAAGACTTTTTTGGTTTTTGGAGCAAATTTTATATAGGTATTTTTGTTCCTTTTTTATTAAAATGAGGAGACAAAAATAGAAAAAATAATTTTTAAGGGAATCGAGAAGGATGAGAAAAAAAATGAAAGTAAGGCGTAAAAATAAAAAAAGATCAAGTCCTTAATCCTGTTTCTTCAAAAATAAAAAAATCCAAAATTGTTTCCTTAGAAGGCTTATTCTGGGTGGTCTTGGTGGGATGTGGTAATGCAATAATTAACAATTTGAATTTTTAATTGTTTTTTTATTTTCATTCCTATTTCGATGCATTTTATATTTTATCATTTTTCGTCTTTTATTTTCGCATTTTTGTGCCTTTTTAGGCGGTTTTTTTGGCAATTTTGTGCCTTTTTTATGCCCTATTAATAATTAATCTTAAAAATATCATTTTAATTTTTTAGTTATTGGTATAAGGCATTGAAAGAAGCAGACGACTATGATGACAACTTACTTAAACTTTGCGATGGGCTTTTGAAACGACTCAAATCTATTAAATCGTCACCAATGCAACTATTTGCACAACGGAAACAAATGCATGTTATACCTAAACAATCATCTTAATCTTGATTGAAATCTTTTCGGTTCTAGAACGTTAAAAAAGTGCCAAATGCACTTTTTTAGCCGAAAACTTTTCCTATGACTTGGTGCAGAATTTTATGATTTATCTTGCGGCATTTTTAGTTTTTCGCAATTCGAACAAAACATTTGGAATTTTCCCGAAATACCTAAAAATAAGGTTTCATGGGATATTTCGAATTTTTTTTTTGAATTTCGAAAAACTAAAATACCACAAGATAGAACATATATTTTCAAACTCTCTGCCTAGGCTTAAAAAAGGTTTTCGACCAAAAAAGTGCATTTGATTTTTTTAGCGCCCCATTTGACACCTTTTTAATGCCCTAGCACCATTTTTCCAGAGTACCTTACTAGAAGATTATGGAGTAAATAAGGGGTGTTTTTTTTGATAATGATGGTGAGATTAATTGGAACGATAAAAAAATTTTATTCTTAAAGAAATAAAAATATTTTTAAACAAATCAATTTATTATCAGGTATATGGCTAGAATTGTACAAGAATCTTGCGCCATTGAGGGTAATACGATGAGTCCGGAAGAAGCGCAACGGGCCATTCGACATTTCGGTTTGTATATTATAATCTGAAAAATTTATTGGATTGAATAATTATTTAAAAATTTAATATTCAACGGAAAAAAGTCCAATTATTGCTGGGAAATCATTGGAACAACATAAAGAAATTTGGGGCTTATGGAAAGCGATCGGAGCAATAGAAAAAGAGTCTCTTCCGAACTTCACTCTGCAGGTAATTCCTCTAGTAAATCACATTAAAAAAAAACAAAGTTGCAAGTGTTTCAATGAGATTATTATAAATTAAGTGTATTGGTAGATTTTCCTTTTCTTCGGGATCGTTTTTCTACAAAATCTACATATTACGAAAAAGCTGTTACCAACAGAATAAATATAAAAATTTAAAAATAATTTGTGGATTATTTATGATTTTGGCACACAAACAACTTGTGGCAAACCCTTATGGCCGACTAATAATATTAAATGACTAAAAAGACAGAATGACTAAAAAATAACTGGCGACAAAAAAATAATTGATATCAAAAACAATAAAGTAAAAAACTGAAATATATTTTCAATCAATTTTTGGAAATTTTATAAAAAATAAATTAATATCTCATATTCAAAATTTTAATTAGCTTTAATTAAATAGTATGGTAAAATTGTTCAGATTTTTCATTGTGATTTAATTTTACATTTTTTAATTTTATCAATTATTTTTGTTCATTTTAGTTGTTTTGTCTTTTTTCAACTCTATCTAATTCTTATATAGTACACTATTTGACACTTGTGACCAAAACGGCTTAATTAGCAGCTTATAGTAATATGGTATTAACTATTAATATTTCAATTACTTAGATAATTTTTAACAAATTACTTTTAAATGTTTGAATTAAAAATGTTTACAGACCATTCTGTCGTTGCACGAAAACATCTTGCTGGACGATGAGGAGGCAGGAAAACTCCGACAATTTGGCGTCCTAATCACCAACTGTCCATTCGTTCCGCTGGGCCACAAAAGAGTCGAATCAGAGTTGGCCAAACTGTTGTCCTTTATAAGAAACAATGAGAGGGAGGTGAAGAGCCCAATTGAGTTGGCCGCAATTGTGCACTTCGCATTTGTAAGTTTTTTGTTCGACTCTTGTTATGATTGAACTGCAATAAGTAAATTTAAAATAATTGGTTGAGCAAAAAAAATTTTTTTTACATTGCTAATCTGTAGTCTAATTTTTATTCCGTTATTTATAGTTTCAACATTTTTAAAAAAAATTATTTTTTCAATTCTGTCAAGTGAAAAATATGAAAGAACAAAAAAATAAATTAATGAAAGAGTTAAATTGAACATTTTGAACATTTTCTAGGTCGAATAAGATCAAATTAATGTATTAACAATATGATGAAGATAAATAAAAATTCATTTCTTCAGATTCGGTTGAATATTCCCGTTTATAGAATTTTTCAGTTTAAATGATTTTATTTAAAAAATGCTCATATACTGTATATTAAGATGTCTTCGTTTTGGTAACATATGAGTTCTAAGTCAAAAATTCCGGTCGACTTCGGCTAGTCGATATTGAATCCGTGATCCGAACATTGCCAAACATTGCACAACTTAAATTTAACTTCGAACATCCAACTATTAGTTTGGGGTCTACTAGAAATACTGAAAGTTTCAACATATTTCGTATACCATAATATGATCAAAACATCATCCAAACACAAAACACCGATAAAAAGTTCGGATGATGTTTGGATCATTTTCAGATGAACCAAATGTTTCGAAACTTTCAGAATGTTGTGGGTTGGATAGTTGGTTTTGCAAATGTTTGGCAATGTTCGGCTCATGGATTCAAGATCGTCTAGCTGAAGGGTGTTGTGACGTTAAATAAAAAACCGCCACATGTTCCAGTCTAGCCTAAAACTTTTTTGTTAGACTTGTTAGACAAAAAGTATAAAAGGCAAAATTGTCCAGAATTTTATGATGATTTGAATGGTATTTTTATTTTTTTCGAAATTCGGCCAAAAAGTTAGAAATATCCCTTAAAAACCCTATTTTTCGGTATTTCGGGAAAATTTCGAACTTCTTGGCCGATTTTCGAAAAAACAAAAATACTATTCGAATCAGCATAAAATTCTGAACAATTTTGCCTTTATACTTTTTGTTTTTGTCTAACAAGTCTAACAAAAAATTTTAGGCCAGACTGGAACATGTGGCGGTTTTTTTAAACGTCCCAGCACCTAGCCGAAGTCGACTTCAGCTGAAATTCAAGAAACATACTATACCTATATACCTAACTCATCATCTCTAGGTCTATATTCATCCGTTCGGTGATGGCAACGGGCGTCTAGCTCGCCTGTTGATGAATATTTGCCTGCACAGCTACGGTTATCCAGTGCTGATCATTGCCAAAGCGGACACTCATGCATACATGTCTGGCCTTCACATGGCATGCATGGGGGATCTCCGGCCCTTCATCCGATTCATCGCACATCAAATGCGTCGCACGTTGATGGTGAGTGAACATGGAAGAGATTAAGGATCACAGATGAGTTTCGAACCGGGCTCGATATCCGAATCAGACAAATCTCTCAATCACAATCTCGAAAATTGGGTACTTGTCTAGTTTGTGTCTACCCTGGACCCCCCCAATTTCTTTTTTTTTAATTCAACAAAAGACATCCTCCTTGGGTAATTTTTGACGCTGAATTCGATTCTGACGTCCATTTTGATGTAATGCGTCATCTCTTGACGTTATTGGCAAAAAAAAATTGTTGCAAAAATTACCCTTGGAAAATTAGTAAAATTTTTTGACCTAACAGAAGCGTTAAAGATGACGCATTACATCAAAATGGACGTTAGAATTAGAATCAGATTCAGCGTCAAAAAATGCCCCTTGGGGAAAAATTGCAAAAAAATCACAATTTGGGGGGGGGGAGGATCCAGGGTAGACACAAACTAGACAAGTACCGAAAATTGGATCGGAAAGCATGGCCCAGAAAACTCTCACAAGGGAACTGTAAGTGCTCAGATCAAAATTTAATCCATCCTATTTTGTAGAGTATCCTCGATTTGTGTCGTATATTTTTGGTTTTTTCTCAACTAAGATAGTGAGCGGTTGAAAATTTGGTTTCTACATATTTTAAATGGACGGTCGATCATCCATGCGAATGACCCACCCATTGGATAAAATCCATCTTTCAATTTTTTATAATTATTGCCATGTTTATTTTCTGGTTTATATTCGTCAAATTATCTTATAAAATTAATTCCCAAACCTTTTTATGGCACACCAAGTTAATGTGTTTGCGCTTTATGCATGGTACGGGCGACGCCATCCAAAGGGTGAATGTTCCGCTTGAATGAACGACCGTTTGTTTTTAAAACCGAATTTTCAACCGCTCACTATCTTATTAGCTGACCAAAAAACGCCAAAAATTTTCGACACAAATCGAGGATGCTCTACAAAATAGGATGGATTAAATTTTGATCTGAGCACTTACAGTTCGGGATGTTCCCTTGTCAGAAAAACGGGTCAGGTCCAGCTGGGTCTGAAATGAACTCTAAAAGGCACAGGCTTCGAAGAGTATATTTTTGGGGGAAAAAGAAGTGAATCATATAAAAAGATTAACGCTAATATTTTTTGATGAATAAAAAATGGGGCTTTCAGATAAATAAACATTTTGGAATTTAATTTTTTTTATTCATATATCTGCAGAGTTATTCTATCAGATATGTATGGAGGGTTTGAAAATATATAATCTTATTGAACCCTGAAATTTGTCAAATCTATAATGTTCTCGAAATTAGGAATTGACTCGTTGTTCTCCTGTTTTAATGTGTGATCTATTTTATTTTTTATGAGATTAAATCCCTTTTTTCATGTGAATAATTAATTTTGGAAAAAATGTAGTCTTCATTTTATGCATAAAATAGTAAACTAGGTAATTGGAAAAATTCGAAACGCTCATTCACGTCTTATTTAAGGCATTTATTGTTGAATGCGAATTCACATGTGCGCATATCGACCAACCTTCAAGGGTATAATTAACTATAATTTATGAATTTATTAATTAATATTATGTTTGAAAAAAAATTAGGGCAGAATTTGTGGATTTTAAAAACTTTATTCGTGATGTCCATTTTCTCATTATTACATTTTAACCCTTCCAAAGCTTCAAATCCAGATTAAAATTATAACCTTTCTATCAATTAATGAAAAACAATTTATATCCCCAAATTAACATATCCAAATTAGAATGAGAATAGCTTATTAGGAAACAGTTTAAATATATAAAGCATGGCATTCTGGCAGGGAAAATCACTAAAAACAAATGCAAAACGCATGAACGGTCAAATACGTATGTACATATAATAAACACCAAGTTGTATCACGCGACAATTTACCAAATTTCGCAGTAACCTGAGAGGAAAAATATTAGGAAAATTTAGCAAATTTTTAGCAAAAAATAGTTGAAAGTGCATTAAAATAAATAGGTTTTAATGCATACACAGACCGTTCAACTGCATTCAGAATTGACTCTAGTTGCTTTAAATTGTGAAGACTTATATAGGTTGCCGAATAGTTTTAAACGCAGATTGTTTTGCGATTTTTGATGTTTCTAGGATAGATATATCATTTAGTACCCATTTTGGCCAGTGATCGGAACTCTTACTATACGTAGTTAGTACAGTACACGTACCGTGGTCGTTGCACAAAAAAATGACCAGGCATTTAAACGAATATAACTCTAGAAAGAAAGATTTAAAAAATCTAAAAAGTTGTGAAAAGATACTCCAATATCTCCTCCTCTATGTTTTTGCTTCTTGGACCAATTATCATTCTGTTGAAATTTTCGAGAAAAAATTCCCGAAATGGCCCAGGCCAAACCGGTTTTACGGGTTTAACATCATGTTTTAGACAGGAAATCGAGCGGGTTATAGACCCAAAATGTAGCCCATTGGATGCTGCATCGAATACAAAAAACCGCATCCTGATTCATTCAGTCATTGATTTTTTATGATTTTTTCAAACTTTCGACCAAAAATCACATTTTGGCCAATTTTCAATTAAAATTCCCCATTTTGGCCTGGTACTCATACCCCTACTAGTACTACTACGAGTATGAAGTGCGAGGGGTCCGAAATGATCGGTATAAGTACCGTTTTTGCCCAAAAACTCGTACCAAAAATACACTCCTAAGAATGGCAAATTTGAAGAAATTCAGAAATTTTTGATGAAATTTATTTATCAAAATTTTTCCCGGCGGCCCCTATCGCGGATCGCCTGAACCCGTCACATAATGAATTCTAAAAAATTTTTTTTTTGAAAAATAAGAAAAAATGTGAATACGAACTTTTAACGGTATGAGTACGAAGTACGAAAAGTCGAAAAGGGCGTTACGAAGTATGAGTAGTACAACCAAAATGCAATTTTCCGGTCAGTGGTTTTGATGAATCGTTTCAGTTTTTTAGGTTTTAGCGAAATCATTCATTAGTTAGTACAGTACACGTACCTTAAAAACGACCAGGCATTAAAACGAATATAACTCTAGAAAGAAAGATTTAAAAAATCTAAAAAGTTGTGAAAAGATACTCCAATATCTCCTCCTCTATGTTTTTGCTTCTTGGACCAATTATCATTTCTGTTGAAATTCTCGAGAAAAAATTCCCGAAATGGCTCAGGTCAAAAATGGCCAAACCGGTTTTTTCAGGTTTAAGACCAAGTTTTAGACAGGAAGTCGAGCGGTTTATAGACCCAAAATGTAGCCCATTGGATGCTGCATCGAATGCAAAAAACCACATCCCGATTCATTCAGTCATTGATTTTTATGATTTTTTCAAACTTTGGACCAAAAATCACATTTTTGGCCAATTTTCAATTAAATTCCCCATTTTGGCCTGCTACTCATACCCCTACTAGTACTACAAGTACGAATTGCGATGGGCCCGAAGAGGTCGGTATAAGTTCTGATTACGACCCCGTTTTTGCCCAAAAACTTGGGTACTTGTGGAGTTTGTGTCTACCCTGGACCCCCCCCCCCGAATAAAAATTTGACATCCCTATGGCAATTTTTGACGCTGAATCCGATTACGACGTCAAATTTGACGTAATGCGTCATCTGACATCATTTTTTGACGCTGACATCCAATTTTTTTCTGTAAAATCATCTAAAATTCATTTTTTAATTTATCATATTCTGACGTCCCTTTTGAATTTTGTATGTTGCATTCCTGTTATGCACATATTCGTTTGCGCATTCTACATGCGGCATCCCGGCTATGCACATATTGTAATGTGGAATATATAAAAATGCATATCCGGGTTGCCGCATATAGAACCGCAAACGAATATAGTCAGAATATAATAAATATTAAAAAATGCATTTTATGCAGAGATTTATTTTACGAATAAAAAATTTTGGACGTCAGCGTCAAAAAATGATCAGATGACGCATTACGTCAAAATTGACGTCAGAATCGAATTCAGCGTCAAACATTACCCTCTGAGGTAAAATGGTAAAAAAAAATAAGATTTGGAGGGTCCAGGGTAGACACAAACTCCACAAGTACCAAAACTTGTACCAAAAATACACTCCTAAGAATGGTAAATTTGAAGAAATTCAGAAATTTTTGATGAAATTTATTTATCAAAATTTTTCCCGGCGGCCCCTATCACGGATCGCCTGAACCCCTCACATATTGAATTCTAATTTTTTTTTATTTTTTTGAAAAGTAAGAAAAAGTGCGGATACGAATTTTTAACGGTATGAGTATGAAGTACGAAGAGTCGAAAAGGGCGTTACGGAGTATGAGTACAACCAAAATGCAATTTTCCGATCAGTGGTAAAATTAAATTTTTTTTCCATTAATTAAGCGTCAGATAAATTTTTTTTTAATTTTACCCTGGCTGTCATAAAAAGGAATCGAAATTAAAATTAAATATTTCATTAATTATTTACATTACAGTTCACCAAATCGTCCGAGGCTGCAGCATTGTTGGACGACGCGTCAACATCAAATGAATGAAAGGCAGTTATTTAGTCGGATAATTGGTAATCGGAATGTCACACATTGTTGATCAAATTTATCATTTAATCAGCCATGGATTGAATGTGCTTCTCATACTCTCAATTTTTCAATGAAATTTCAAATCCGAATCCGTCCGATCACTTTTTTGTTGCAACACCATCACTTACTTCTTAGCCATCCGTTTTTATGTACTTTAAATTCATTGCAAATGAAAAATCTACGAACCTTCTTTATGTCGGAACAGGACGGTTGGTGGCGGGCCAGTTGGTGGCGAAGGTCGAAAAGGGGGGAATAGCATGAATGTCCCCTATGCCTTGTGGCGCCTTAATGCTTAAGCCGGCGCCCTAAATCTTTGTCTAATTAGAAACCGGCGCGATCAATTCCATACTTTAAGTGTGCGCCTATGTGTTAATTCTAAAACTTATTAGCCAGCGACTTTTTTTATTTAGACGCCGTCAAAAAAGGGAAGGTGCCGAATTAAAACTGATTGAGTCAGATTAAAACAGCTAAAAACCGGCTTACAAGTTAAAGGCGCAAATAACGCCAGCTTAAATGCAGGCGCCGACTTCTAATCTGATAGCGCCGGCTTCTAAATTGATGGCGCCGGTTGCATAAAGATTTAGAGCGCCGGCTTAAAAATTAAGGCGCCACAAGGCATAGGGGACATTCATGCTATTCCCACCTTTTCGACCTTCGCCACCAACTGACCCGCCACCAACTGTGTTACAGTTTCAATTAAAACTAGAGTAGCATGGGGACGGGGATTTGGGGAAAATCGGGAATGTCGGGGATGGGACGGGGATGAGGCCTAAAAAAGTCGGGGATGGGGGGACGGGGGGATATCCCCCCGATATCCCTAATTAAAACAACCTATTTTTCATCTATCCACTTTTGTTGCTTATCTACCATATTTTTAAATATAATAGAAAATTACTACAGTAATACTCGTACAGTATTGTTTACTATCTGCCGCCATTTATTACTAATCAGAGGTGGAACCTACCCGATCCCATAAATTTCGATTCCCTAAGTTTTTGGAGTTGGCATACATTTCTAATTTTGAAAATTAATAATCCAGGGGGTTTACCCGGTTCAAAATTCCAAAATTTTCTGAAGATTCTCAGATCCACCTTTGATTAAAAAAATTTTAATCGCTATAAAACAGAATTTATGCCATGTTAATCAAGTTATCTTTTATGCATACTATTTTTCATCCCAATTTTTTATCGATAAGAAATAAAATTGTATTCTTATATTATTCAACAATCCAATATGGTATTGAGCCATGTCCATTTGGGTAATAAACTTAAATATTTTAGAAAATTCACCAATCACGAGAATTTCCTATAAAATGAGAATAGTTTTGCCCAATTTGCAAAATTCATGGAAGGCAAACAACGCACTAAATATCATATTTTAGCATTTTTAATGGAATTTTTTTTATCATCTACATATATATATATCATTTTTAATCATATCAAAGGAAATACCGAAAATCTCGAATAATCTCCACCGATGTCTTTGTCCGATCACTAATTTGAAAAACAATATGTTTTCTTAAGAAATTTTTGCAATTTTTCTTTTAAAAATTATAAAAGTTTAACCATTCTGGAATTTTTCAAAATTGCCAAAAAAAATTTTAAAAAGTCCGAAAATTTTCAAAAAATGCAAAAAATTTCCCAAAATATGCAAAAATTTCTCAAAAAAATTTCCAAAATATGCACAAAAAGTCGAAATATGCAAAAATATGCAGTTAGAAAACATTCTAGAAGGTTCAAATCTTCAAATCATTTAAAAATGTGTTTTACGTGATTTTCAGGCCGTTCTGAGCTAGCAAAAAAAAATATGCATTTGCATAAAAATCTAGACCCTAGTAATTAACTCGCCCACTTCATTAGTTACTCAAAAGAAATGTGCCCGCAACCTATTATAAAATTTTTATTGCCAGGGGCTAAACCTTTTTGGAAAAATTATTGCTGGAAGGCTAGGTTGAGTGAGGTCATCCTCCTTTTTGCTGACTCATACATAACGGCCTCAAACTACCAGAAACACCTCATCAACTCATCAGTTTGGTTTGGATCTTTCCTCCCTCCACCTTCCCTCATCATTCATCATTCGTCTCCCTTTCCTTCTCTTCTTCTCTAAAAGGAAATTCCACCTGTTGAAATTCTCAGGGAAATTTTTTTGAACAATTTGAAGAAAAATTGACCGATTTCTTTAAAATTCATCAAAAATTTTCAAATTTTCTCCGCCATAGACCCCCTCCTCCGGGGAATGGGGGATTCTATTTTTCCTGGTTACGCCCCTGATATACTACTTTACGAATGGGTAATACTTAAGTTTGTGGGCCCCCTTTTTTGGTAAAAAATTTTTCCTCAAAAAAATCATCTCAAAACGACTATCTTGGGGTAATTTTTTTTGACGTATTACGTCATCTGAGGTCACTTTCTTACGCCGACGTCAAGAATTTTTCGACAAAAAATTTTTCTAATTGAATTATAAATTTTTGACGTCAGCGCCAGAAAATAACGTCAGATGACGCAATACGTCAAAATGAACGTCAGGATCGGATTCAGCGTCAAAAATTAACCCAAGTTAATCATTTTGAGATGATTTTTTGGAGGAAATTTTTTTTCCAAAAAAGGGGGTCCACAAACTTAAGTATTACCTATGAGGTAATGTAGTCACAATTCACAAAATGCAGAGATAAATTTGTTGGAAAATAAAAAAAATTTTTGTAAAAGAATTTTATTTATTATGGAATGAAAAATTTAGCAATTTTAACAAGTTGACCTTTTCGGCTAAAATCTTCAATTTTATAACAAAATTTAAAAGTGCCACATTTTTCTCTTTTCTCATCAGCTGCTTCACCAGCAACAATGTTCCCGCCGTTATCCGATCACACAATGATTCCCCGAGAACGGCGTGCCAGCCGGTTGCCCAACGAGTTGCTGCACGAGATGGTCCAGTGCATGCCCGTGAGCTGGTTCATCGGATTGCAAAATATAATGCAGCTTGGCACCGCACTAGGCACTTACTTGGAACATGCTCAGCGCAAATTCAAAAGGGTAAGGAAAAAGGCAAAAAAAAAAGAGAAAATAAAGAAATAACCCAACATAAAAAAAATCCATAAAAATCACCCAAATGACTTCACTGAGGCATGTGTGTATAACGAGCATAGGGCATTTCGATATTGCAACGATATTTTCGAGTTATGCCGATATTTTTGTCGATATTTTGCCATTTTTATCGATATTTCCGAGTTATTTCGATATTTTCGAAGGTATTCTGCCAATTTTGGGGATTCTTAAGCAAAAATGCATTAAAACTCAAAAAATTTAATTAAATTTTTTTTAAAATTTTTCGAAAATTTTTTCTCAGAAATTCAATTTTTAGATTTTTGTTTAAATTTCTCTCAAAAATTTTTTTCAAAGAATTTATTTGAATAAATTTTTTTCATAACCAATTCGAAAATTTTATGTCGATATTTTGACTAATTTTTGCCGGTATTTGCGATTTTATGTCGATATTTTTACATGCCCTATTTATAAGTTAAAGTTTTGAAACTCGTGAATGGTGAAAATGGTATAAAAATAGTTTCATTTCAAAGTTAGTTCAAGTATATGTATGTAGTGCGTCAACTGCGGGGTGACCCAAACGCCGTTGTGGCGCCGCGATGCCCATGGGCACTATCTGTGCAATGCATGCGGATTGTACCAGAAGATGAACCAGGGGGCTCAGAGACCGCTGCCGGAGAAGTTCAAGAATAGACAGGTAAAGGTAAACAGAAGCAAGAAGGGGGTAAAGGAGAAGGGTGGGGGGCAGGGATGGATACCGCTACCGCATACCGCTACCGCATACCGCCAAATACCGCGTTTTTGGCCCATACCGCGTACCGCATACCGCTACCGCTTTTTGGCCCGATACCGCGGAAAATACACCCCTAAGAATGGGGGTCGTCGACCCAAAAATGCACCCCTAAGAATGACATTTTTACAAAAAAATAAATAAAAATCTGGGGAAAAATTGACCAATTTTAGCAAAAAATTAGCGCGTTTTTTCAAAATTTCCTCCGGCGGCCCCTATCGGGACCGCCGGTACCCCCTAATTCTGTTTGATTTCTGAAAAATTGCAATTTTCTTAAAGGAATTGGCCCAAATATTCAAAAAAAATGACCAAGTTCCTTAAGAAATTCATTAAATTTTTCAAAAATTTTCCCGTCCTATAGCACTTCTTAATATAGTTAATTTATCATAATAAAAGTTGTTTTTTATAAAAAAATTTATAATAAAAACATGAATTTCTTACTATATGTAGAAAAGGGGTCCAATTTTTTTGAAATTTTTCTACCACCTCTCAAATACCAAAAAATTTAGCCAAATCCAAGGCCTGTGATTTTGAAAATTGACGTCTGTGAATTTTTTTAGGAAAATTGATTAATATGCGAAAAATTATTCTTCTTGTACCACAACATCAAAAATTATTTTTTTATTTTTTTACAAAAATACCGCATACCGTTACCGCATACCGCAAATACCGCGTTTTTTGCCCATACCGCATATCGCATACCGCTACCGCTTTTTAAAAAATTTTTACCGCGTACCGCATACCGCTACCGCTTTTGAAAAAAAAATTTTCAACGTCCCTGGTGGGGGGCATGGTAAGCAATGCACGGAAGATACGGGAAGACATGAGAGATGGAGGGAGGGAGGAGAAATTTGGTGTATACTCGTGGACATATAGAATGTTCCGTTTTTTAAAACTATATTCTGAAGCGAAAGAAAATAGCATGCGAAAAAGAGAGAACGGAAGAGAAATTAGTATTGGACAGAATTTCGCTTCAACTTATTGTTTTCAAAAAAATGGAACATTTTTCATGGCCACGAGTATGTGGAATAGTACGATAGTTTAGAGGGTTTGCTAGCCATGACAGAGCATATACAAAATCCAGGGTAAAGTAATACGGGATCGGCACCAGAGGGGACGCCATTAGCCACCATTAGCCTTTGTCTTCCATGTCACACACACGCATTATATACGTATGTTGTAGCCGATTTCGCATTTTGCCGATTGTGTATTCGGCTAGCTGATTCGGATCCGTGATCCAAACATTTGCCAAACATGGCAATTCTTAAATGTAATTTCGAGAACCAAACATCCAAACCATTGGTTGGGGGGTCTAATACGCATATGAAAGGTTCAAAACATTTTTCCATCCAAACATGGTCAAAACATCATCTGTATGTTTTTATCGTAGTTGTTTTGACCATGTTTGGATGAATAAAATGTTTTAAAAATTTTTAGAATGTATTTTAGATTTAGACCACTCAAGCTTATGGTTTGTATGTTTATTTCTCGAAATTACACTTAAAAAGTTCCATATTTGGCAAATGTTTGGAAATTTTCGGACAAAACACGATGAAAAAGCAAAAAAAGTTTTGCTCAATATGTACCTTGCAACTTAAATTGTTCCCCAGGGAATACGCCCATGAATTATCGTCCTGCCCCCATCCCCTTGGCGGTGATCAAAGGACAAAAAAAACTTGGGAGATTCGGATCTTTTTCGGATCCCGCGGTTTTCCACAAAACAATTACCCCCACCCCCTCCCCTATCCGCCTCCCACTTCGGCGGGTCCCTTTCGGCCATCACTCATCCCCTAAAATTGCGCCTTTGGAAGTGCATTTTCGCCCGAAGGGATCAACAAAGGAAAAGCCATCATCCAAAACATAACCCGAAACTCCTCGTTAATCCTCTCCAGTAAACCCATAATTAGGGGCCATTCGGGAAATTGGATGGTTTTATAAAAAAAATAAATCAAAAAGCAGTTTTTCAAAAAAATTGGCTTGGTTTCCTACATGATGCCGACCCGGACTGGCCCTGTGATATGGTCCATTCCAGTGTTGTTAAAATCGGAATTTTTTGCTCTGACTCCAGGAAAATTTGCTTCGACTCCAACTCCGATTCCAGGACCGCCTCCGGAGCGACTCCGGCTCCGACTTCGGTCCATTACAATTTTTCCGACTCCTCAAAAAATTTAGCTCCGACTCCGGAGTTGGAGCTTTTAACAACACTGTCCATTCTCACCTCACCACTATATAAATTTCCCTGGTAGGAGGGTACTGTAGTTGTAGTCAATGATCATCTTACTCATCTAGCCTAGTTACCGTAATCCCCACTTTGCAGACCAAACAGAAACGAACTGGCGTGGTGTGTGCCAACTGCAAGACCAGCATAACCACACTGTGGCGTCGTAACGCGCTCAACCAGTCGGTGTGCAATGCGTGCGGTCTCTACTACAAGTTGCACAATGTAAGCTCAGTAAGTGTAAGCTCAGTAAGCTCAGTAAATGTGACAGTTATTATAAATGACATTGTTACAGTATACCAATCTACTCATCCTCATCCCTGTACTTCTA
The DNA here is from genome assembly GCA_001026735.1 of Rotylenchulus reniformis. Classification (NCBI taxonomy): domain Eukaryota; kingdom Metazoa; phylum Nematoda; class Chromadorea; order Rhabditida; family Hoplolaimidae; genus Rotylenchulus; species Rotylenchulus reniformis. The sequence continues at coordinate 182,298 of LDKF01000003.1, forward strand.
TTGGTCAAAATGTTTCTCACATCCCAATTCAGACTTATGCCACTCCCCGATCCATGTCTAATAAGATGGTATCTCGTAGATATTACTAAGTAGCACTTATTTGGCCCTAATCAAGATATCCCACGGCTTCTGTTGGTCTAAAATTATAAATCAATGATTTTGTTGAAGATGGACCGACCTTTGAAGATGCAGAAGGACCAGACTCAACAGCGAGGGGGCAAAATGCGCAACCGCAACTGTACAACGGGATGACGTGGATCGGCTAATTTGAATCTATAGGATGGGGCATTTCGCCAATCAATCCTTTTTTATTTATTGTCACTTTATCCCACTTACTCGATCCGATCTTATTTAATGTACTCGCACATTTCCTTCACTTTTCAGTCATTTGTGACATTTGCACTCCTTAATTGTTGAGCGGGCATAAAGTACTTTTCCTTTATTTATTTATTTTTTGCATATCCATCGGATCCATTCCGGATTTCGCATTTATTTCCACATAAACATTTCACTCGCTTCTTTTGAACTTTTCCTTTTTTCAGGCTCAATATTCCTAGTTCGGTTCAATACACAATTTTCAGACAAAAATCACGAAAATTTATTAATAAACTGAAGAGAATAGTTCTACCCGTCGATATGAAAAATTCATATTGAAACCAAACAACGCAATAGATTTATATAAAAACATTGATTTAATTTGATGTAAAAATAAATTTCCTCCATTATTATTTTGGTCTCAACTTTCAACGCTCTCTCCCTCATCGACGCAACACCTCAATCAGCTCACGCAGTTGTTCCGCCTTCGCCAACATCGCGACCACCAATGCCCGGGCATTTGCCGCTTCCGCCTTCAGTTTGGCATCCTCGGGGTTCCGTGTCACTTGGTCCTGAAGCCCCGCGGCGCGTTCCGCCAGCTCCGTGACCTTTTGTTCCACTTTGCCAAGTTCCGCCTCGGCCTCGCGCCGTTTCTTGATCCGATCACGGCGTTGCTGTCTTATGGTGGCCCGGATCCGTTCATCGATCGCTTCATGAATGTCCAACTCGCGTTTCAGTGCTTGCACCGCCTGAAAGAAAAATTGGGAAATTTTCGAGAATCTCGACCCAATCTAAATCTTTCAAAAATTCTCGATCTTGAACATAATTCCAGTCTCCAGACCATCTTTTTTTTACAATGGTTTGTACGATATTTGTGGCTCCGACACTTGCGGCTCTCGCTATAACTCGGCCCAAACCAAAACCTATAAAAATGGTTTTGGTGTCAAAAAATAAAGCAAAAAATTAGCTACAAAATGAGCCTAAGCCTGCTGAAATTCTGCCACAGTGAAAAAAGTTATGACAAAAATAATTATTTTGGCCAAATTCACAGTATTTTGGCCATAACTTTTTCACAGTGGAGAAATTTAGGTGAACGTTGGCTCATTTTGTAGCTAATTTTTTGCTTTATTTTTTGACACCAAACTCATTTTTCTAATTTTAATATACATACTAAACCGAGTTTGTAGCGAATGGGCCTCAAGTGTCAGAGATACAAATGTCGTCACACGGATTAGAGATAAATCTCGATTCTCGGAAAATTACAAATCGAAATCGATCTCGAAACTTTAAGATTTTCGAGAATCTCGAACCGATCTTCTCGTAAAAATCTTAAAATCTCTCAAAAATTTCGATCATGAAAAACAAATTCCAGTCTCTAGACTACAGGGTGACCAGAAAGTCCTGCACCTCATTAAATTGTTCATAACTTTTTTTATTAATTGAACAAATTACAATCAAATAGCGTCAAAAGATGCACAAATAAATAGGGTACTTAAATAAAAATTTACTTAAAAAATAGTCTGGGAACCTTATCTTTAACTCTGCTTTAGCGCGCTTTTTTTTAAGCTGCGACCGTGCGTCGAGAACTTAGCCTTAAAACAGGGTAAGAGATTCTTCTCGGACGTATTCGCTGAGGTTTAAAAATACTCGTCATCGTGTCCGGGACCAGAGGTTTTATCGCCTGATGGAATAATCTTTCGGTTTCAGATCGCGAGAATAGGGAGGCCATTCTTGGGATGATAAAAACCCGGGCAAATGGGTCAGGCACCAGGTCTGAACTTCGTGAGCTCTGTGGGTGGGTGCTAAACACTAATGAAAAATTTCAACTCTGGCCCTAAAAGTAGCCCATAGAACGAGGTTTAAAAATACCCTAAAAAATTTTCCATAAGTAATAATCTTAATTGATTTTGGCCCATGGTTTCATGAAAAACAGGGTTTTTTTGTTCCTTGATTAAATTCAGCCTAAACCCTAACTGAAGCTGGATGTTTGGAATATCTGACAATATGGTTAGAAAGAGGAGGATGTTTTGCCCATATTCTATAGTTTTAACGGTTTTGATAGAGCTCGAGTGTAAGAAATTTTTCGCCCGGGAGAAGGATGGGGGGTACCTGCGTGCCAGCGTCGAATTTTTTTTCGCGCGATTTCGTCTCAATTTCTATTCCAAGGGTGACTATTTTTTAAGTTAATTTTTATATAAGTACCCTATTTATTTGTGCATGTTTTGACATATTTGATTGTAATTTATTCAATTAATAAAAAAGTTATGAACAATTTAATGAGGTGCAGGACTTTCTGGTCACCCTGTAGATAAATCGAATGCGTTTTGACTGATTTTTTATCCAATTTTTCTTTGTTTTGGCACAAATCCACCTTTTAGGGTATATTTAAACGGAACAGCTGGTTTCACCCTCGCTGGTTTCACCCCCGCGCTAGAAAAATGATTGTAACTTTTTTCAGGTAAAACCCAGAGAAGTGAGTTTGGTGTCAAAAGATAGCCCTAAATGTCTGCTATAAACTTGAAGAAAGAATTATCCGGTTTTAACAAGCAGAAAAAAAGTTATGGCCAAATCTTTGGCCAAAACCACGATTTTTTGGCTTAACTTGGCCATAACTTTTTTTCTGCTTGGCCAAACCGAATAATTCTTTTTGCAACTTTATAGCAGACATTTAGGGCTATCTTTTGACACCAAACTCACTTCTCTAGGTTTTATTTGAAAAAACTTATAATCTTTTTTCTCTCATTTTTCTAGCGCGGGGGTGAAACCGCGGGGGTGAAACCAAGTGCACCGATATTTAAACCGATTACCGTATTTCCTGTATTAGGACCCCCGGGGTCTTATTTTTCAATATCTTTTCAGCGGGAGGGAGGTTTATTACAGGGAGGGGCCTAATTGCAGGGAAGGGATTTAGTACAGGAAATACGGTACAATGAATGGCGCCCAAAAGCTCGATCCCTCCGCCTCCTATAATCTTACATTATACCGCCAATCCCGTTGAAGTTCCTCCACAGAGGGTTCTAGTCGGACTTTGCGGCCCTGAAGAAAGTAGAGTGTGATCATGAGCAGCAGAGTGAGCACTTCAAAAATTGAGATCACCGAAACGCCAAGCCAGAGTCCTTTAATATAGAAAATATCGGTTTTTACTTATTAACAGTTTCGTGGTTACCCATCTGTCCACCCAGATCTGTGGAGGCACGGACCAACTGAACGATAAAATGGAGACAATTTTATACCAATAATGAAAAAAAGTTATAATGTGATACGTATGATTATCAATTTTTTATTGTACTGATTTAATTGAAACAGATATTTTGGCACCTGCTGGTATTCATTGATGGTTTCGACATTTGATACCGGTTAATCCGCAAAAATTATTTCCGGTAGCGGGACCGGAAAATCCGGTAGTGGCCATCTTTTTTTTATTCGGTTAGTTCCTTACTATCAAACGGATTTAAAATCGGAAATAACTAATAATCAAAATTTATTTTATCATATCGACAAACCGGGTAGGATTCCACCTGGTCATGCCGAATGAAATCCAACCCATCAAACCAAACACTCAACACGATGACATTTTGTTGGTGCCAATGTGCAAGTTTGTCAATGGCACTCGTCTTTATCGAAAGTCGATTGGTGGCCAAATGCTGATGAGAAAAATGTATTATATTAGGTATGTAAGGACATTTTCAGCATTCGAAATGATGTGATCTTGTCCAGAGATGTGATCATCAAGGATGTTCTGATCCGAAATTTATCTAAGCCAAGAATGATCTGATCCAATCCGAACCAACAATAGGATTAGGACTAGATTATTGGTTGGATCTGATCTGGATAAGATTTAGGTGAAACATGAAAAAAATGGTAAGGTCGAAAACCGAATCTATTGATGGATTTTTTGATCTATGGAATTGAATTTTAAAAATTCGAAAAATCAGATTCCAACACAAAAATTGGAAATAAAGTTAATGATGTGCATAATGAAAATTCGCACACCAAAATATTTAAATAAATCAATGGTATTACAAAACTCACCACTGATCGGGCCTGAGTATTTAACAGTTCAACCTGAGAAGGAGAATATGTAGAACAGAGTGAGGAAAAATAATTAATTTTGAAAAATATTTAAATGTTTTTGCGCCCCTCCAACCCTCTTTCCTAAACGTACCGTCTGACTCTGACATGCCGTTTTACAATCACAATCTCGAATATGACTAAATTTGTTCGCCAAGCTGGCATCAGAATCCATTTCCAACAGACAAAATACTAAAGTTTGGGATTTTACATAGATTACCACCTATAGAACTTCCGAATTTTTCACAGAATTCTTTAAATTCAAATTCGACATTCAAATGGAGGGGGGGGGGTAAAAATTCTGGAGCCATCGAGAAACTGCTGGATCGGGAAACTTCGAATTTTTGAAGTGCCGATTTTATGGAACTGGATTCGGGAAAGTTCCGAATCGGATGGGACAGCATGACGTCGCCAGTATGGCGCCTAATAATAAAATGGTCATAACTTTTTTCGGAAAGGGCAGGTTTTTAAGGTTTTGGCATGAACAGATAGCCCTGAATGTCTTCTACAAAAATGCAAATCGCATCCGATTTGGCCGTGTTCAAAAAAAGTTATTGCCAATTTAAGCCATAAAATCGTGGTTTTGGCCAAAGATTTGATCATAACTTTTTTTTCTTCTTGGCCAATTCGGATGGTAGTTTTTGCTTTTTTATAGCAGACTTCAGGCTTATCTATTTATACCAAGATCTCAAAAATATGCAGATTTAGAAAAAAAAGTTATGGCCAGTTTATTTTCGCTGGCGCCATACTGACCACCACCCTTCCGAATAGGTAAACTCGAATTTGATGGTTCTTAAATCATCACACCGTTTTCAACGGAGCACCATGTGGCATTCGGTGGTTTGGCATAGCACGGATCGGCACAACCACAGAGCGCGATGGTTCGATTCTGACGACAACTTCGCAGACAACTCTCGATTGTGTAGGTTGAGTTGGGGTAGTAGTTGAGCACATCTGGCTCGTCACCAATCCGACACTCTCCATAGGGCTCCATCAATAGGGTGGTTTTGGTCTGGAAATTATTGACCGGATCATGCTAAGATATTAGCAAGATTTTTCAAGAATCTTGTACTGACTGAAGCCGATAACCTCGATCTCTAACCACCGGAAGTGATGTCAGCTATCTTTGTATTTCTTGTCTTTTCCTTTGTCAATGAATAATTTACCGATCAAGTAAAAAAGAGACCTTGAACACGGTAGCAAGGTATCAACTTTCGGTTTGATTTGGTTTCGGTGTGTTTAGTTTGGTTTTTTGTCTTAACTACTTACATAACTATTATGATCATCAGCAGTTCTGGCTAAGGACAGGCCGATTCTTTGACCTATTTTTATCGCATTGTTTATGGCCAAATATGCATGAAAAAATGTTTCTAATGTAGTTTGGACCATTTTCGAGTGAGTTTTTGTCGCCTATTTTTACGCATTTTGAGGTTTTAGCATCTAATAATTTTTACAACCTATTTTAAAGTTTTAAACACTTTCAGCACCTATAATTCCGGTCCCTAGACCATCATTCCAGCTTACGATCATTTACGTACATTCTGCATGCTGACCAGCACCTCCCGGCCCACCCCAATGGTCAGCCCGGTGTCCTCCAGTGCCGGTTCCTCATTGTCCATATGTGCTGCCAATCGTATTCCGGCACTTCGAGTGGTCGGCAAATACAGTTGGGTGCCACTGATCGGGTCAGTTTGCTGAAAAAATATTTATTTATCATTCTTGTCCATTCTTATAGTTCCAATGCTTTTCATTGACATCTCTGATTTTTGGCATTTTTTGATCAATCTATTTATATAAAAAATTCACTATTTATGTAAATGATAATTTGCGATAATATATTTGTGAAAACTCATTTTATCCAGTGTAAAAGATTGTTTTCCGAGACCAAAGACAGGTGGTTAAAAAATCAAGACTTTTGAGTAACGCTAAATCGAGGCCAAACTATTGTGCAACGCTATTTGGTAATAGACCTCCCTAAAAAAATCCATCGATCATCACTAGGGCTGCCAAAAAAAGTCATAAAAAATCCCGAAAAAGTCGACTAAAAAAGTCACAAAAAATCCCCAAAAAGTCATGAAAATTGTCAAAAAGTGCCAAAAAAGTCACGAAAAGTGAATGAAAAAAATGAATAAAATTGCAAAAAAAAGTGAAAAAAGGTAAAAATTAGAGACGTTTACATAAAAATAACAAAAATCTTCGTTAAAGTTAGGTATTTTGTTTAATTTTTAGTTTTTTATTTTCAATTCTTTTTTTAGTCTAAATCGTTTTTTAAAAAACATTAAAGGTAATTTTTTTAACTGCTAAAAATTTAAAACTGTGGTTTTAAGAAACTTTAAAAAGTAGTTTTCCCAAAAAAAATTCGATTTTGAGCTATAAATTTCAAAAAAATAAGACAAAAAAATTAAAAATTTGTTTCAAAAGTCAAAAAAGTCATGAAAAAGTCACAAAAAATCCAAAAAAGTCATAAAAATCCCAAAAAGGGCAAAAAAGTCAAAAAAAGTCATATAAAAACGCAAGCTAGAGACGTCGGGTCAAGTTAAAAATGCGTTTTAGATGGGTTTTAGGCCATTTTAGGCCAGCAGAAAAAAAGTCATTTGACTTCATTTGGCAGCCCTAATCATCACCTTGGCCATCAAAGTAAGGCGTAAGCCGGCATTTTTGCCCGCTTGGTAGGTGTACAGTTCAGAAGACCGATTTGGCATGTTGAAGCGGAAGCAGGTGCCGTACAAAGGCGTCCAGAAGTTGGTGAACAGGCCTCTGATCAGTAGATTATTTCTTTTTGGGAAAATTTGATTTTTGTTATATCAAAAACCAAAGTTAAAATTTTTTGTGAAAATAAGTACCGGTAGTCGGGGTGTCCCAGTATACGTACACCGTACCCAAAACTATGTGGAAAGATGCATGTTGTGGACGTAGTGATACTGTCTATTACATAAGACAGCATACAGTAGTACGTATAACTACGGTACCGCACTACGGTATTGTTGAACTCTATGCAAAACACCTTCCGCATGGCAAATTGTTGAAGTAGCAAGTCTGAACCATGTCTTCAAAGGTGTAGCTGGCGAGCTGTCGAACTCTTTCGGGCAATTGCATGGCCAACAGCATCAATGCTTTTTGCGCAAATTTCTCTTTTTGCAGGCGAGTTGGAGCGTTCTAAAATTTTGGGAAAAATTTGGCCAATGAAATTGGTCAAATTGATGCTATTGGCGCGTTTTTATAAAAAGAATATGGTTTTTTTGAAATCAAAAATTTCAAAATTAATTTTAAAGGTAAACATGTTTTTGGTCTGAAAAAGATTTTCCTTAAAAAGGCATACCTAGATTCTAAAAATGAACTTGAAGCATTAAAAAATTATAAAAAAGGAAGCAAAATCGAGACATAGCAATCATGATTTATATTAACTTGGCACATTTTTATTCTTATAAAATAAATGTAAAAATGGCACATTGATGCCGAAATGGTCATTGCTGATGTTATTGTAGTTGTTGTTGTTGTGAGCAACATTGCCTCGAATAGCCAGAAGATAGTCGTTCATCAGGGCACTGATATTGGCCAAATTGGCATTGTTTTGCACAACATTGTATTTGAGTGGGTTATTGTTGCAGAAGGTCAGGACAGGAAATCGCTGAATTGAATTATGAATGGGTTACAAGTAGAGAAAGATTTAGTAGCTTTAATTCCAGATAAGATAATTTGATTTTTCCAAAAAGTTTGCTGACCACCTAATCAGATAATTCCAAAGAATCAACAAAAATAGATAAATTGGAGATTACTGTATTTATCCAATTGCATATTATGTACTTATGTATCTGTCCTTGCCTTGGCCTCAAACAGCAACGAATCATCAATCTCAGCCCCAAACTGCAAATATCGTGCCACGATCAGATAGAATTCGAATGCGAAAATTCCGAAGGCGCCCAACCAGATGAGAAGCCATAAAACTTGCTGAAATCTGGCGAAATTAACGTATGATTGTAAAAACAATTGGTAAAATAAGTTGTCATTTATTAGACATTGTGGTGTAACTAACTGTAAGCTTATATATGATGAATCAATTGCATTATGTCATTGTTAGCTGGCTCTATAGGCTACAGTAGTCATTTAGCTATAGTAGGTTTCAGAAGCTACAGTATACCGCTGCCATAAGCTACCGTGAATGTGTTGAGGGAATAGACAAGTTGGATGGGCCCCGGGATGGATGTCCACTCGGCCCAGTCCTTCAGCACACTCATCAGCTTCAATCTCCTCATTGTCTGGTGCAATAAAATTCTGTGTATTGGCACGAATTTCTTTGCAAAAAATCAATTATTACCACGATTTCGTGGGGTGTGGGCCAAGATATACTAACTTGTAAGATGTACTTGAGAGCCTATATAGTTTTTGACAATTACTTAAAGCTCTATGTGAATTTTACCCTTTAAATTTACATAATGAAAAAATGTCAAGAAAACAGTTGAAACATATGAAAAATTTGAAATGAATTTTCTGGTCTATGTTATCGAGACGAGAGTTTGACTTTTGGTCCCTGAAGTACATTTTGGCATGCATAAAAAATAATCTATGCTTAAGGACAATGGACAAATGACCGATGGCCAAATGGGACAAAGAAGACGACAGGCCGGGGCTACCTCATCACTATTGGTAACATTTTTTGGAAGGCCAATGTAAAACTTTGCAAAAACAAATTTAAACTTACTTTTTTTAATTCTTGTATACAAATATGCCATTCAATAGGATGAAATTATCCCGATCTTTCTTCAGCCTCACTTATTGTGCTATGTATTCTCGTCGGAATCTTTTCGAATGATACACTCTCCAAAAAATGGTGATTCTTGGCCAAAAATATAAAATTGATGCAACACATACATACTTATGCGATTTTAGATAAAAGCCATTTTTCTTATGAAGAACCTTTTATTTCACCATAAAATGAAATTACAAAAAATTCCATTCTAAACTCATATCACTTGTGAATGATGATGATGAGAAAAGTGTATAAAATGGAGACTCCAAAGATGCTAGAGAAGAGCTGGGAGAGTGCACATTTTGCTCTCTTTCTCTCTGCATACTCTGTATCCCATCGAAAATTCTCTCCACAAAACTAGCCCAGTTATATAAGCGATGTGCTAGCGACGATCACTCGTCGCGACCGCTCGCCGACGCCGTTTCCTCCCTTCCGTGGTGGTCCTAGTAGCAGAGAAATGGGCTGACGACGCCGCACCGCACTGCTTGACACATGACGTCTGTGTCTGACCGTCCTCTTAGCCTCTCTCATAGACGCGACGCGACAGGGTGTGGTGACAGAGTTCGACGGTTGCGAGAGAGTAGTTGTCCGGAGCAACGCCTGGCTGCAACTCCTCGCGGCAGGAGTGAGTCCGCGGACGTACGCGTCCCCCAAGAGGCTGGGAAGTGGAGGCTATTCGGAGGCCCCATAGCCCCGATTGTAACACCTCCACGCCTGGAAATGGCATATCCACACCAAGGCAGTTGCATTCGGTTGGAGTCGGCTGGAGCAGAGGTCGCGCAACTTTTTTGATTTTTTTGCTTTTAAATTAACTTATATACCGAATTTACTTATATACCGTATTTTCCTCTATTAAGTCCCCACCTCCTATTAGGACCCCACCCCTCAAATAGACCTCCACTCCTCTGAAGAAATTCTAATGGAAACCTCTAATAGACCCCCACTCTCCAGAGGAGTTGAAAAATAAGATCCCATGGGGTCCTAATAGAGTATTTACGGTAATAAATAATTGATCAAAGAAAAAGAAATATAATATTAATATGTGTTCTATTTGATGAAAAAGCAAGAAACTAATGTAATTTTTATTGAAACAACTATAAATTTTGGTCTTTGGTTGTCTTATCGATGAAAAATTTTGGACACTGGTTTTCATTTTTATAGTAGAGGCTTGAGGATCACAGCCGTGCGCAGTGGAGACGGAAATTCAGACAGTGGAAATTTTGACAGTAAGAACAAAACCTTTCTAAACTTTTTTTTTCAACTTTTCAGACCTTGTTAGACCAAAAGTATGAAAGCAAAGTGCAGAATTTTATGCTCTATCTTTTGATCTTTTTAGTTTTGAAATTCGAACTAAATTCGAAATTTTCGCTAGAAACCCCTATTTTTAAAATAGTGAATTTGATATCAAAAAATAGAGCAAAAAATTAGCTACAAATTGAGTTTAAGCTCATTCCGAATTGACTCGCTCTGAAAAAAATTATGACCAAAATGCTGAAAATTTGGCCAAACCCATGTATTTTGGCCATAACATTATTTCACATAGATTTTGTAGCAATTTTTGTTCTATTTTTTGATATCAAATTCGCTTCTCTAGGTTGTGTTTGAACCGAGTTATGACGAATGGCACCCAAAAGAGGGATCCATTCCCCTTCTATCAGTGAGCTTTTGAAGGTTACAAACTGTGAGTCGTTCTTCATATGATCTAGGAGTTAAACCGCATTTTTTGAGAGCAATTCTGGTAAAAAAATTCTGGATTCTTTCAACTTTATTTATTAAAATTTGTTTTGATGGATTCCAAAATTTCATTTTTATCAAGAATTTGTAGGCCAACAATTTTGTGCTAATTTTCGAGCTTATAACTTTTAAAATGTTTCTAGAAAAAGCTTATACCTTTAGAAAGCTTATACTTTTTTTTTGGTCAAATCTTTTATATGTATCAGAACAACAAAGATTTCTACCCTTTGAATTTATAATTTGAAAAAAAATTGTCTGGGAAATGCTCTATTGTATTTAGGATGTAATTTGAAAAAATTATCAAGAAAACAGTTGAATCACATCATAAATTTGAAATGGCCTTGTTGGCCTAAATAATCGAGACTGAGGAGTGAGAAAGGGCATTGAATTTGACCGTTGGTTCCTGAAGTACATTGTAGCCTGTCATAAATACATAATAACTATGCTTAAGGACAATGGCCAAATGGGACAAGGAAGACAACTGGCCGGACGGATCAAACCGTTTGCTCAATCACTATTAGCAAATTTGATCAATTAATAAAAAAAAGTTAGTAGAAGGCAGGGCTGGGCACTGGACGGCCAGAGGCGGGCCGGGCCTAGGTGTCTCCGGGCTTGGTCGGCCAGGCAGGGGGAAAATTTTCTGACCGCAGCCAAAAAATAATGAATTTAAAAAAAAATGAAATTTAAAAAATTTTAATTTTTTTTATTAATTTATTCTAATAAAAATTCTGAAAAAATGAATCAAATATATTATTCCAATAAATTCAATAATTTTCTTAATTTTTTTATTTTTATTTGATTAATAATTTGTTTTAGAAATTATTAAAAAATTTTGACGAAATTTTTTTTGGAAAAAATAGTAAAAAAATTCTTCCGGGCCTATCCGGGCCGAGCCTGATATTCGTACGGGCCGTGCTGGGCTTTTTTGTGGAGGTCCGGTCCGGACACCCTGCAGTACAGTATTAGGTACATTGTAATACAGTACCTAACTACGCAATTTTTCAATAGTTTTGTTTTTTGTCACCTAGTATTGTATACGGTACTGGGTCATAGTTAAAAACCGCTATAATGGGCATAGTTAAAAAAACCGCCATAAACCAAAAGCTTCTCCAAAACTTTTTTGAAGCTTGCTAGGCCAAACTTCCAGCGATAAAGTTGTGTCAAATTTTATGCTCTATCTTATGGTATTTTAGTTTTTTGAAATTCGGCCAAAAATGTGAAAATTTTCGAAAATATCGAAAACTAGGTTTTTAAGGGATATTTCGCTTTTTGTTAGAATTTCAAATAACTAAAAATACCGCAAGATAGAGAAAAAAATTCTGCACTACTTTATCGCTGGAAGTTTTGGCCTAGCTAGCTTTAAAAAAATTATTGGAGAAGTTTTTTGGGTTATGGCGGTTTTTAACTAATGACATAGCCCTGATAATCTCGACTACTGGTATTGGTTTTCATAAAATTTTGACCGATTTCAATTAATTAGTTTTGCCAATCTTCCTATTCCTATAAAAAATCCTTTCAAACCCCATATCATTTGTGACAATGACGAGATGAGTGCATAAAAATGGAGCCCACAGAGAAGCTAGAGAAGAGCTGAGAGACTGTATGTTTTTTTGTCTTTCTCATCCTACCCTCTGCATCCCATCGAAAATTCTCCTCTCAAATCTCTTCCAGTTATATAAACGATACGTTGGACGACGAACACTCGCCGCGACCGCTCGCCGACGCCGTTTCCTGCCTCCTCCGTCGTGGTCCTAGCATGGGCTGATGAGACTCGTTCGTGAGTAATTTTCCTCGCTGCGCTGAAGCGTCCGCGGCCAGACACATGGACATGTCTGTGTCTGACCACCGTCCTCTTCGCGAAAGAGTGTGACGGTTGCTGAGAGAGTGTGGAGTGTGTTCGGAGAATGGCATTCTCACTGCTCGGTCCGCAACGCGCACCGGAACGCAGTGGACGACGCGCTATGGTGTGAGAGGCCCAGATTATGTAGAGAGGAAGGCTCTGCGGGGAGTGGAGGAGGCTGGAGGCCACACGGGCCCCGCTTCTCCACGCCTGGAAATGGCATCTACACCAAGGAGGGCAGTTGCATTCGGTTGGAGTCGGCTGGAGCAGAGGCCGCGCAACTTTTTTTTCATTTTTTTGTGTTGAAAAAAGAAGAGAGAAATACATATGTTCTTAACTTTTTTTATAATGGGAAAAAAGAAAATGGATGTTTTTTTATTGGATTAATAAAAATTTTAATCTTTGGTTGTGTTATTGAGGAAAAATTGGATCCGTCGTATACACTTTTAAATCGGGGCCTCTGATATTTGAAAAAATTAGGCCTATTTAAGCCTGTATAACTATTATTAAATGAGTTGCAAAATATGTATATGTTGTAGCCGATTCTGAAAAAGTGAAATGGTTGCCAAACATTTGCCAAACATGATACTTTTTACATAAAAACTCAACAACTTAAGATCAAAAACATTAGTTTGGGGGTCTACTAAACATTCTGAAAGTTTCAACGCATATTGTTCATCTGAAAATGGTCAAAACATTATCCGAACATCAAAACATCGATAAAATGTTCAGATGATGTTTTGACCATGTTCAGATGAACAATATGCTTTGAAACTTTCAGAATGTTTAGTAGACCCCCCAAACTAATGATTTTGATGTTCTGTTCTTGAATGTTCAGCAAATTTTTGGACGCAATTTCAGAATCGGCTGAATTTCACTTTCGGTTACAACATATACCGTAAATTCTCTAATATAAGGTCTCCCTCTATTATAAGGCCTCCCTCTAATATAAGGCCCCCCTTCGACATAGGTTTAAAATAGGGTAGCGCACGGGGGGGGATTTGGCAAAAATCGGGGACGGGGATTCCCGGGGATGGCTCGGTCGGGGACGGGGACGGGGATGAAAAATCGGCCGGGGACGGGGATCGGGGTTTTCGGGGACGGGGATGGGTGAAAAAATTTCTAAGTCTTTTTTCCGAAAAAATTTTTTTCAAAAATTTTTATGAGTGTTATATATCAAAAAATTTCAAAGCTTTATTAAAAATGAGCATTTTTTGGATGAAGAAATTTCACTGTATGAGGTGCCGGCGGTCCCGATAGGGGCCGCCGGAGAAAATTTTTCGAAAATTTAGGTCATTTTCCTTATGAAAATTTGTCATTTTTAATGAAATTTTTGAAAAATCATTGTGGGAGGTGGCGGCGGTCCCGATAGGGGCCGCCGGAGAAAATTTTGAAAATTAAGACCCTTTTCTTTTTAAAAAATTGCTTAATTTTTATGTCCCTTTCTGGAACTTCTGTTTGAAAATTCAAGAATTTATCATCATTCTAAAAAAAAATTTCTGATTTTTGGTTGTTTGTAATGTTTTTTATTCTAAAAAATTTCCGTAATTTTTTTTATTAACATGTAAGTTACAAAATAATAAACGAAAAAAAAGATAAAAGAAAATTTAAACAAAGTATGAGGCGACGGGAATCGAACCCGTGATGTCGCTGCAAAGAACCCAGCATTGTACCACTGAGCTAAGGTACATTTGGCTAGCCATCCACCAAATTCCCTTATCCCTTGATCCAAAATGGCATCTTTAGGGGTGCATTTTCATCCCCGAATCCCCGCGGGGATGAGGGTCGGGGATCGGGGATGTCGGGGATGGGCTCGTCGGGGACGGGGACGGGGATGAGGCCCAAAAAAGTCGGGGATCCCCCCCCGCGGGGGGGGATGTCCCCCCCCGTGCGCTACCCTAGTTTAAAAATATAAGGCCCTCCCTCTATTATAAGGTCCCCCTCTATTATAAGGCCTCCCTAGACGGAATTGATGCCATAGACAGTATTGTAATAGTTTTTTAAGTGGAGTTTTCATTGTTTTTTACTAAAATAAATAAATAAATATTTTCAAAAAAATGCCTCTTTAGCGATTTTGAACAAAAGAGATTGCACTTTTTTGGTCACCCTCCACCCCGACTTATTGGATTGAAAAATATAAGGCCCTCCCTCTAATATAAGGCCTCCCTCTATTATAAGGCCCCCCTCCGACCGAGGTTGAAAAATATAAGGCCTAGGCCTTATAATAGAGAATTTACGGTATATGTATTGTTATGACTCGCTAGTAATTAATAGAAATGGGTTTAGAAATTTTAATCCCTTGTATAAACTTATTTATAATAAATTTTTATCGCAGTTCATTGTGACCACAATTGCGACAGCGATAAATCATAGCAGAAAATTTACTGCAGTAAAACGCAGCAATGTGACCACTGCTGCGATAAGTTCACAATCGCATCGCACTGCGAATTTCGCAGGCCAAGTTTTATCGCAGCAATGTGACCATAGCTTCAGAGAAGATAGACAGGGTAAACTTAATTTAGGGGAAATACACTATATCAAACTTAAATCGACGAAATTGATTAAGAATTATTATCTTATCAATCAGAAACAGGACTCGTCAAATTTCTCCTATATTTGCCAGCTTATAATTTTACGAAAATATGAAAAAATTTGAAGGAATTTTAAGAAAATTAAAAGGCCAAGAAGTCGAGAATAATTTTCTATGTAAATTACCTATAATCACAAGTACAATATGTATTGGTCCCATGCGGAAAATTTTTTTTACCTTTGATATATTCTCATGACTTGCATGATGTTGCCAATTTTATTACAACAAACCCTCCCAACTCCCCGTGCTCCATCCGGTTTTTGAGTTTCATCCCATGAATTACTCTCACCACACTAATGATTTTTTTTCGCAACTTTACTACAATTTTGTCGCTGCGAAACTCATCCAACCCCCAAAAAAGTTATAAAATAAAAAAAAAGATTATTTATATGTTAATTTTCAGTAAATTTTAAAATTTTATATTTATTTATGAAAAAGCTGAAAATCCAAATTAGGGAATGAAACCCCAAAGGTTCAGTCAAATTATCCATTAAAAAATGAAAAATTCTAATTCGAAAAATTTGGTCCAATATTTAATGCTTGCTCTATTATCTTGCACGAAACATCTTCTCCCATTTTCATTCGATTTATTTTCCTCACTAATAGACCATACAAATCCGATTTATCCTGCTGTTGGCCTTTTCTCTGTCGATTATAGTCGGAACACTCCAACTGGCAGATGCTCAGCAGGTATTTGATCTGGAACATAGAGTTCAAACAGTTCAAGATTGTAATATAGGTAGTAGGCCTAAGCCATTAAAAAAATAAATGGCAATGGTGTAGAATCTGTCTCCCAAAAAATTTTTTTTAAAAAGCATCTAAAAATGACTTTCCGAGGGTAATTTTTGACGCTGAATACGATTCTGACGTCCATTTTGACGCAATGCGTCATCTGACGCCACTTTTTGACGCTGACGTCAAAAATTTTTGAAAATTTATTTTTTCTTACAATCATGAAAAATATAAACTTATAAACTTAAATGTAAAATTTTTTATAGTATATAAACAACATATCACACAATAAAAACTAGATTTTATCAAAAATCATATTCATTTTACATAGTAAAAAATTGATGGTGAAATGAAAAAAGCACGGGTAATGAGTAAAATTGTAAAATTTAATTGTTGACCGGGTAGAAATTGCTAATCTGATCCAATAAATTGTCGAATGCTGTGATATGTAGTCTTCTTCCCGTAGATTTGCCTCCACTGGAACTTTTCCAAATAAGAGGGCAACATTTCCTCGGCCGTTCCGCACATCTCCTTATTCTTCTTCTTTGCGTTTTTTCCAGAACGCCTCAACGTGATTTGTACACGCGGTGGTCAGGGGGTCAACGAAAACACATTTTTATGAAAAGTTATTTTCCGACTCCAAAAGAGGGGGGGGGATCTCCTGATTATTACCGAAATTTTCGGTATGATTGAGAGAAACATGTTGATAGGGCGGATTGACTGGAATAATGTTCGGGTGGGACCCGACTCGGATGATCACACGTGTCATTTGACCCATCCCTTCCCCTTATTGATTAGTTACTGTAGACCCTAGGGGAGAAGGTACTAATAAAGGGGGCGACAGGTAGGGTTTAGTGAAAGTATAAAGCGAGGGTATAACGAGGTGTAGAGGCTTGAGTATATAAGTGCGGGATTTAATAAAGGGGTCAAAACTGATTATTTATAAAATAAATAATGAATTGTCATCGGGGATCAGGGCGTAACAATTGGCGACGCCCAAGCAGATTTGGACTTTCGGCGACTCGAAAAGTGGGTTTGAAAAATTTTTGGGGTTTGTTGATTTGCAGTAGCAACCCGCGTCGCATCTCAACTTTCGACTTTTCACCGGATTTCGCCCAAACTCGTCTCTTCTGAAAATTTTCTTCGGATTTCGTCGGATCTTCGCCGCAACTTTCAACCGGATCTTACGCTCCTGTCTAAGTGTTTTGGCAACACTTATTCAGGTCATCCACGCGTAACACACTAGCCCCTGTCTTGGCGACAGAGAGAGTCTTTGCTTGGTGCAAAGCAGGCATTAGTGTGAGAATCCCCTCTTCTACATTTTCGACGAAACGATCGATTTTCGGCGACCCCAGCAAAGAATGGCAGATCAACAGACAATCCAGCAGTTGACGCGGATGCTGGCCGAGCAGCAGGCACTGGTCACTCAGCTCATGCAGCAGCAAAACCGGCAACCAGCACAGTTTCTTCCAGCGCTCCCCGACATCGAGTGCTTTGACCAGGATGGTCATCAGGGCAGAAGCATTGCGGACTGGTTGGACCGCTTCCAGTTCGCCGTCGACTGTGCTACGCCGGGGCTGCTGCCGGAGAGCAAGCTGAAATTGCTGATGACGAAGCTGAGTGAGCCGGCATTCAGCGAGTACACAAAGTCATGTCTGCCGCAGAAGGTCACCGATTTCAGCTTCGATGAGACCCTGAATCAACTGAAAGCCTTGTTCGCCAAACCTCAATCGATCTGGATTGATCGGTATGAATGCTTGCGCGCTGCAAAGGATGCGTCCGAAGATCTGCGCCTGTTCATCAACCGGCACAAGAAATTGCTGCGTGACTTTGAGTTCAAGAAGCTCAAAGAGGAGCAGTTCAACTGCCTCATGCTGCTAACAGCCCTGAAGAGCGCCAATGATTCGAACCTCAGAAAGCGCATTTTGGCCAAGCTCGCAGCTGATGGCGACACCGTCAAGTACGATTCAGTGGTCGAGGACCTACAGATGTACTTGTCGACCATCTCGGAAGCGAACATTCTGGAGCAGCAGCAAGTGCCAAAGAAGGTTTTTGCGGTCAATAAGAAGAGTCAACCCAAGTCGAACGGAGCAAAATCGAACCCAGCTCAGCGGATCCAGTGCTGGCGATGCGGAAAAGACTCCCATCGGCCCACGGAGTGTTCCCATGTGAAGACTGTGTGCCGGAAATGCACCAAAACGGGACATCTCGAGAGTCAATGTGACAAGCACAAGGAATGGCTGAAAAGGAATGCTGGGAAGGGAGTAAAGAAAGTCAACAACGTTTTCCTCGGTGGAGTTCTGGTTAATTCGGTTAACCAGCTGAACAAACTCATCGAGATCCCGGTCAAATTGAATGGAAAGGCTGTGCATTTTGTGCTAGACTCCGGCGCCGAAGTCACTGTGATCAATGAAGAAGCACATCGGCTGATTGGAAAGCCACGACTGACGCCATTTAAGGAGCAGGCCAGATACCATGATGGTTCCACATGCACATTGCTTGGCCGGGGAGAAGCGACGTTCCAACTTGGAGGACGGTCGCATCAAGGGCAATTCTATGTGTGCAAGAAAGGGTCACTGAACCTATTGGGGATTGACATGCTGGATGCATTTGGGCTAATGCAGGATGTCCGCAAGAGTGTGGCCGCCGCTTTGCAGATCAACCAGATCAAGCGGAAAGAATCCTTGGCTGGAACTGATATCCTCGACGGACTTCAGCGAAATTTTCCGGAGGTATTCAGGCCTGAACTCGGACATTGCAGAAAGGCTAAAGCACATTTGGAGCTGAAGCCGGACGCCTCTCCGGTGTTTTGTCGGCCGCGCCCTGCACCGTACAACACGAGGTCGGTAGTGGAGGCTGAGCTGAAGCGCCTGGAGGAGATGGACGTCATCAAGCCCGTTGACCACACCCGTTGGGCCGCACCCATTGTGGTTGTCAAGAAGGCCAATGGGTCAGCACGCGTTTGCGCGGACTTTTCCACCGGCTTGAACAACGCGTTGCTGTTGCATCAGCATCCCCTGCCACTGCCCGAGGATATTTTCGCCACGCTGAATGGTGGCCGCGTCTTCACGCAAATTGACTTGCGGGACGCATATCTACAAGTTGAACTGGACGAGAAAAGCAAGGAGTTGTGCACAATTGCCACTCATCTCGGAAATTTCCAGTACCAACGTTTGCCCTTCGGAGTGAAGTCTGCTCCAGGGATTTTCCAGGCAATTATGGACAATATGTTGGCAGGACTGTCGTTCGCCGTTGCATATCTGGATGACGTCATTGTCGTCAGCAAAAATCCAGAAGAGCACCGGAAGCACTTGGAAGAAGTCTTCCATCGA
Organism: Rotylenchulus reniformis; assembly: GCA_001026735.1. Lineage (NCBI taxonomy): Eukaryota > Metazoa > Nematoda > Chromadorea > Rhabditida > Hoplolaimidae > Rotylenchulus > Rotylenchulus reniformis. The sequence goes on from LDKF01000003.1 coordinate 201,659, forward strand.
ATCGAGCAGTTCGGATTCCGGGTCAAGCCAGAAAAGTGCTCCTTCTACCAGAAGCAGATCAAGTATCTTGGCTTCATTGTCGACAAAGATGGAAGAAGGCCGGATCCAGCAAAAATCCAGGCTATTTCTGATATGCCTGTGCCAACAGATGTGTCCACACTGCGTTCCTTTCTGGGGATGATCAATCACTACCAGCAGTTCGTAAAGAACATGCGATTCATCCGCCAGCCGTTGGACGACTTGCTGAAGCAGGATGCGGTCTGGGCCTGGTCATCGGAATGTCAGGAAGCCTTCGAGAAGATCATCAAGCTTCTGAACTCCGACCAACTACTTGCCCACTACGACCCATCACAGGAGATCATTGTGTCCGCCGATGCATCAGAACATGGAATCGGGGCGGTGATTTCTCATCGGTTTTCTGATGGAAGCATGAAAGCAGTCGCCCATGCGTCATGTTCCCTGTCTTCTGCGGAGAAGAACTACTCCCAGATCGAAAAGGAGGGACTGGCACTTATCTACGCAGTGAAAAAGTTCCACAAGTATCTCTACGGGAGACACTTTGTGCTTCAAACGGATCACAAGCCGCTGCTGACCATCTTTGGCAGCAAAAAGGGGATCAAAGCCTGCTCCGCCAATCGCTTGCAGCGTTGGGCGTTGACACTACTGGCCTATGACTTCGAGATTGAGTACCAAAACACTTTGGATTTCGGTCAGGCCGACGCTCTGTCGCGACTCATCGCCAAGACGTCGAGCCCGGAAGACGATGTCATCGTGGCAAATTTGTCTGCAAATTCAGGACAACCGTCTCTGAACGCTGTTTTGGCCCAGTTGCCTCTCAGCTTCGCAGATATCGTCAAGGTCTCTGAGCAGGATGAAACGATCCAGGCGGTGATGAAGTGTATCCGGACGCATTGGCCACACAAGAAGGAAATGTCAGAGGACATTGTTCCGTTTCACCGTCGCCAGAATGAGCTCACCATCGTTGATGGATGCCTACTCTTCGCGGATAGAGTCGTGGTCCCTGAAGTATTGCGGAAGGACATACTTCAGCTTTTGCACAAAGGGCATCCAGGAATGAAGCGGATGAAGAGCTTGGCGCGGCTACACGTGTATTGGCCACAAATGGACCAGCAGATTGAGGACATGGTCAGATCCTGTGCACCTTGTGCCGCTGAAGCAAAGCAGCCGGTGAAGACTGAACTTCACTCATGGCCAAAGGCTGAAGGACCATGGAAACGCGTGCACATGGACTACGCCGGACCATTTTTCGGGAAGATGTACCTGGTCGTCGTTGACTCATTCTCCAAATGGCCGGAAATTTTTGCCATGAGCTCAACTGGATCGACTGCGACCATCGACAAGTTACGTTACTTGTTCGCCCGTCATGGAATTCCAGAGACGCTGGTCAGCGATAATGGGACGCAGTTCGCTTCCAAGGAGTTCAAGGAGTTCACCATGTCCAATGGGATTGAGCACCTCTTCTCGGCGCCCTACAATCCGATGTCCAACGGGCAANCACAAAGGGCATCCAGGAATGAAACGGATGAAGAGCTTGGCGCGGCAGCATGTATACTGGCCCCAGATGGACAAGCAGATTGAAGACATGGTCAGAGCCTGTGCCCCATGTGCCGCTGAAGCAAAGCAGCCGGTGAAGACTGAGCTTCACTCATGGCCGAAGGCTGAAGGACCGTGGAAACGCGTGCACATGGACTACGCCGGACCATTTTTCGGGAAGATGTACCTGGTCGTCGTTGACTCATTCTCCAAATGGCCGGAAATTTTTGCCATGAGCTCAACTGGATCGACTGCGACCATCGACAAGTTACGTTACTTGTTCGCCCGTCATGGAATTCCAGAGACGCTGGTCAGCGATAATGGGACGCAGTTCGCTTCCAAGGAGTTCAAGGAGTTCACCATGTCCAATGGGATTGAGCACCTCTTCTCGGCGCCCTACAATCCGATGTCCAACGGGCAAGCTGAACGTTTCGTGGATACGTTCAAGCGGACATGCCGGAAATTAAAAGGGGAGGGGGCATCACATGTGCTGGACACCTTCTTGGCCACTTATCGGACGACTCTATGCGACTCACTACCGGACAGCAAGAGTCCTGCGGAAGTGTTCCTCGGACGGAAACCCCGCACTACATTGGATCTGCTGCGGCCGAAGCCACGCCCTCTGGTGGTGCGCGATGAGGCCATGGAACGACAGTTCAACCGGCGGCATGGAGCCAAACCGCGAAGCTTTGAGCTGCACGCCAAAGTCTTTGCGCGACATCGATTGTCCCAGCCCTGGCGCCCTGGCACTGTGTCCGACTGTCGCGGAGTGATGTACACCATCGCGTTCCCGGACGGCTCCACAGGCAAGTTCCACGCGAACCAGCTGTTGGATCGCCACACGGACGAGACGGACCAGGACCAGCTGGAGGTGTTCTACGATGATTTCGGACTGCCAGTGGCCAAGGAGCCGGCAATGGAACCGGAAGCTGCACGCGAGCCTGAGGTGGTCGCTCAACAGCAACCGGCACCCGAGATGGAACGAGCGGCCTCGCCACCGGCGCAAGAACGGAGGCGAAACCCTGAGCGGAACCGCCGGCCACCGCGGAGATACTCGCCGGGCTGATTGTACGGAAGAACAGAAGGAAGGAAGGACGAAACCCTTTTAAAAGGGGTGTTCGGGTGGGACCCGACTCGGATGATCACACGTGTCATTTGACCCATCCCTTTCCCTTATTGATTAGTTACTGTAGACCCTTCCCCTCTTCCATGATTATTTCCCCCGCTGTCCATCCCAAATCACTTTCATATTTCGCTCCCATATTGCTCCACATCTCCGAACTCATATATTCACGCCCTAAATTATTTCCCCAGTTTTGACTAATAAATATTTTATTTATTACTATTGTCATCGGGGATCAGGGCGTAACAAATAACCTGTGTCATTTCGCGAGCACAATCATCGTCTGGACATTGCGGTGGATCAGAGCGAAGAATTTCGCGCTCGCGCAGGAATGCAATCGCGCCATTTGTGTCACGAATGGCATCAGTGAAATCAAATATATTCATTTTGCTAGAAAAAAATGATTTTAGGAAAAAATAAATTTTCAAAAATTTTTGACGTCAGCGTCAAAAAGTGGCGTCAGACGACGCATTGCGTCAAAATGGACGTCAGAATCGTATTCAGCGTCAAAAATTACCCTCGGAAAGTCATTTTAAGATGGTTTTTTAAAAAAAAATTTTTGGGAGACAGATTCTACACCATTGCCAAATAAATTTTAGTTTTACAGTGTTACGAAAATTTTTGTTTCAAGTTTCGGGTTTCAGTGTTTCAAAAAAGTATTTCGAAAAATTTCTGAGCTTGGCCCATCTTCCTGTGGCCTCATGGGTTGTAAAGTAGGTAGCTAACAAAATTTTTTGAAGGATATACAGGGCCAAGAAGTAGCCGGATTAGCAGGACCGAAGGGACCGCAAGGTGAACCAGGACCAGCTGGTAGTCCCGGAGAACCAGGGGAGCCAGGGACACCGGGACAACCGGCATCAGCAGGACAGATCGGAGCTTCTTGAAAATAAATGGGCGGCCAATGTGCTGGCCTCACAGATTTGAAATATATTACCAAAAATAAAATAAAATTGTTGTTGTGTTGTTAATCAGTTTATCATCTTTCCAATTAATATACAACTTATTCGAATAATCACCATAAAATGTATTTTTTCAAAAATTATTGGTCACTCGAAAAAAAATTTAAAAAAAAAGATGGTTCGACTGTTGATCACCTTTGATCGATCTCGTCTCGCGAGATTTTGATGGCCGAAATTGTTTTATAGAATTATTTTTTCATTAAAGTATCGGTCCTCAAATATCGGTACGTGTCTTCAGACAAGGGCATTCGCATTTATTATTCTAATAAATATTATAATCATAATTGGCCTGAAGTGGTGGATAGGCGTGTTAATACTTCGAATAACATACCAATTAGGGTTCTAAAGTTCTAAATCATGATAGCACTTCAGAATCAATTAATAAGCAATAAAAGATTTAAAAGGTGGGAGGCCGGCTCAAATTATTATTGATTACTGAAAGATTTTTTTTAATTTTTTTTCTTAATAATGGGCTTGCGAGCCATGCGGAAACCTAGCTGTCACTCGAAATTGAATAAAGCCATACAACAATCACATACCAGCTTTCTATTTTTTATAGATCAACTCCCGCTCCAAAAATTTTAATAATTAATTATAATTTCACTAATTTAATTTAGGTAATCTTCTTAATAATCTTTTTCATTTCTTTAGGCCTCTATTGGGCTGCCGCAACAATGAACTTTTCCAGCTTTCAGGTTAAGTATAATACATAAAAAATGGCCAGATTTTTTTCAATCATCAGCAAAATTTTTGAATTTAGAAAATTTGTGCCTGAATTTTGGTAAAAGTTTTGAGTCTCGGGTTTCGACTTCTCGGGTTTCGGTACCCAGTTTCGAGTTACGGGAATTTTCAGGTTTGGAGCAAAACTCCGATCGGGTCCGGTGCCGGTTACCGTGCTAAATCTTTTGTCCAAAAATGCAAATGTTTTCGTTTTGTTCAATAGGGAAAATGGAGCATTTTAACTAAATGCCTCAACGACGAAACGACTAAAAACATAATTCGTATTATTAATAATACGATTAATGTAGTCGATGAAAGTATTTTTAGCCAAAAGGTCGCACCGAATCCATTAAGCTTAATTGTTTTTTTTCAAAAAATTATTTACATATAGTGTCAGATACAACTCAAATATCCTCCAGAATACTGATGTCAGAGACCAAAAAAACTCAAATCAGAGCATCATAAATCCTTAGAAATTTTCAAATTCTCTAAAAATTTTTATTTTTCATTTTATTGAGCATCCCAAACTGGCCAGTGTTGTTTAAATTACAATTTTTCTGACACTATATGTACATAAAAAATTTTGAAAAAAAACATTTAAGCTTAATTGATATTTTGGTAAAAAATACTTTTGTCGACTACATCAATTTAAAAATTAATAAAAATACGAAAATTAGGTTTTTAGTCGTTTCGTCGTTGAGGCATTTAATTATAATGCTCCATTTTCCCTTTTGACCAAAACGAAAACATTTGCATTTTTGGACAAACGAGTCAGCACCGCCGATCACTAGTTTGGCATTTATTTGGCTATGCAGAATCGGCTACAAAGAAAAAAGAAAATAAAAAAGTATTTATAAATGAAAACAAATGTAATAATATTGAGTAATAATATTGATTTGTTTGATTTTTCAATTTAGATTCAATTTATAGTTAAATGTCCAAAAAAAATTAAAATATGGGGCTCATCAGAGAGCTGCTCGGTTGAAAAATTTGAATATTTTTCTAGCCTTGGGCATATGAATCCAATTGCCTCGAGCTTAGAATTAGTACACATAATGAGAGAAAGTGCATATGTATGACTATGAAAATGGAAGAAATACTCATTCATTATCTGGGAAAATCCAGTAGATTAAAAGAGTCATTATGCCCGCCAAAGCTCAGAAAAATTTAACTCTGTGTCAGGCCAAAGGGAAGTAATGCAAACCAAAAAATTGCCCGATTTTTTGGCCTGAAAAACGAGAAATTTGTGGATTTTCTTTCAAAATTTTTGGAAAATTTTGAAAAAAAAATTGGAAAATTTGATATATTAATATATTAATTGCAACTAAGTAGGCACAAGATAGGCTTGAAAATGCAAAAATAGATAGAATGATCAAAAATTAATAATTTCCCTTTAAACCATTTGGAATATGCCTTTACATGGTTATTCAAATTTTGGTTTAATTTGGCCATAACTTTTTTTCACTTGGCCAATTTGGATTGTCTATTTTACGGATTTTTATAGCAGACATTCAGACCTGTCTTTTGATACCAAAATCGTTTCCCTAGGTTGCGTTTAAGCTGATCAGTTATGTACAATTTTCTAGTCTCCATACCGAAACGGTCACACTGAAACGTTCCCTATGCAAAATGGTCGATCATTTAATTTTAAAGCCCAAAAACACGGCATAAATGCCGGCCGCTGCAGAAAAATTCATGAGTGATGATAAGCAGCATCAGATTTCAGATTCGGATTCTACATCCTTTTTTCATTCCATTATTTTTCTTTTGATAGAGTAGATCAATTGATGTATTAAATGAACTCTTGGCTAGACTTATCGCTTTTAATTTTTGTATATTTTACATTATACATAATGTTGTCCTTTTTATCGGAAACACAAATGCCGACTTTTCAGAATCTAAAATGACCGCTACAATGAGTCGACACAGATTGCCGAATGAATTGTTGAGCGAGTTGGTCGACTGCATTCCCATGAGATATTTCGTTGGCCCAAGAAAACAACCGGTACCAGGTGGGTAAAAAATTAGTCATTAAGGGCGTTAAAGCCCCATCTGGACCTAGTACATTTGTTTTCCAATTCCTCAAAGGTGGGTTATTTTGAGAGAAAGAAGTTTTTCCACAAATTCTATTTACAATTAAACAAATTGTTAGTATAAATTATAAATGATGTTCAAGCAATTTTTGCAAAAAAAAAGTATGTAAGAAGTGGAAACCGGTATAGTGTAGGTCCTATGTTTCAAAAAGTCATGTTTAAGCAGCTCTTCTGTCTTTGGCATAATTTTTTAAAAGAATCCGAAAAAAATGCAAGCTTAAAGATAGAGCATAATTGCCTTCTAAAGTTATGTCTAGCTTGTTTAAAAATTTTTGCCTGACTTGTAGGCTTGCGGCTATATTTTGGCATTTTTGAGAGATGTTCCTATACCCAGAAAAAAACAGTATGTAAGAAGTGGAAACCCATTTTGGCATCTTTTTTAATATATTTGGTAGGAGATATATGTACATACACAGAACAAAATACAAAGCATTGTACTGTACTATGAGTAGATAGTGGAAGAGGCCTTACTTTCTTGTTAGTTGTTACTATCTGATCCAGATCATTTGATCTGATCTGATCCGGATCCCAGCGGTCGGACAGATCAGATCATTTCCAAAAAAGGTGGATCAGGGACAACACTGGTTGTAAGTAAGTATATTGTTATGGACAGATTGTTTTCATGAACTAAAGCTTTGGGAAAATTGTAATTCAGTCAAAATAATTTTTAAATGGGTGTCTACCCAAGGAGAGACTTTTTACAGTACAAATAATATAGAAAATCATGCCCTACTTTCTAACCTGACTATTTTATAGAGTATCTCAAAATTTAAAATTTTTCAAAAATAGGCCAAATTTTTAAAGCTCTTAATAGCCCATTTTCCAAATATAAAAAACCCTAATCAGGATGGTTGCAAGACATTGACTTCACTCCACTCTGCGTCTACTTGGTGCGAGCCAGACAAAATTTTGTAAACATTTATTGGAAGGAGGTGAGTGAATGCCTATTTGTAAGTTTAGCGAGGATTGAAATTGTGCGATTATGATTAACAATTTTATTTTTTGTTATGGCTTGGAAATTTCTAAAGATTCTTATTCTTGTATTTTTGAATTATTTTTTAATTTTATTGTCCCAAATTAAATGGAAATTCATATTTTTTTCTGCGCACTTAGAATGGCATGAAAATCACGTAAAACACAATCAATAATCCATATTCGTTTCTTTTTGCCAATTTTTAAAAATTCTTAACTAAATGCAATAAAACCTGAAAAATTTTCAATTAAAAAGAATTTTTCCATATTTTTGTCCATATTGGGGGAGGGGGGTAAGGTTGGAGGAGGGGGAATTTCCATGTTGGTATATAACGCGATTTTTGTCCATTTTAGTTGGAACCAGGGCTGGGCGAAATTTCGAGTTTCGAGTCCTGGAAATTTCGAGGTTTTTTGAATTTCGAGTTTCGAGAAAATGCTCGAAATTCGAAACTAAAATGCACCCCTAAAAATGGGGGTCTTGGCTGGAAACAAGCGCTACCGCTCTATTAGGGGACAATGCAAAAAATATACGAAATATCCCCAAAGACAATACATCTCTAAAAAATTTCCAGACAAAAATCTTTATACATATAGACAAGCCTTCCACAAACCTGAAATCTTCATAATCACAAATGTCATTTTTAATTTCGCATGCTTCGGTGTTCGAAAAAATCTAAAATGAAAAGGGTATCCCAGTTAAAAGTTTTTTAAAAATCGAAAAAAATTTTCCATCAAAAACAAAAATTTGGTCAATTTCCTTAACAAAATTTCATAAAACTTCAAAAAATTTTCGCCGGCGGCCCCTAGCGGGGCCGCCGGCGACTTCTCCTCCTCATTCCCTTTGAAATTTTTTCAAGCTACGCAACCTGTGTCCTTACAGGATTTTGAAAATAACAGGACAGGATCATTACAGGATTAATAGGATTTATCTTGTACAAGCTTTATCTTGCTTTTTTGAAATTTCTCAAAAGTTTTTGAAATTTTTGAATTTTTTTTGAAATTTTTGAATTTTTTAGAAATTGTTGAATTTTTTGAAATTTTTCAAAAGTTTCGAGTTTCGAGTCCTGGAAATTTCGAGGTTTTTTGAGTTTCGAATTTCGAGTTTCGATTTCGAGTAAGCATCCCAGTTTCGTCCTGTTTCGAGTTTCGAGTAAAATCAGAGTTTCGCCCAGCCCTGGTTGGAACCCTAATTATTAAATTCCTGTTTCAAAGCTTAATTAACCTTTTACCATTCTTTACATATGTTGTAGCCGATCTTGAATTTCCAGCCGAACTTGAATCCACGGCCAAACATCTGCCGAACAATTGAAAAGCAACCAGCTAAAAGATTAGCTAACTTGTAAGATGATCTACAATTCAACCTTTTTTGTTTATCCAAACATGGTCAAAACATTATCCGAACATTTATCGATCTTTTGCAGTTCGGATGATGTTTTGACCATGTTCGAAAAACCAAAAAAAGTTGAACTCTCAGAATATGTTATAAACCCCCAAACTAATGTTTTAGTCGTTACGTGCCATATTTGGCCAATGTTTGACTCCAGGATTCAAGATCGGCTTACGTTACTGGTCCAATTATAAAAAAGATATTCCCCCGGCGGTCTCTACCAGCTCAGGACTGTCGGTACCTCTTCAGAAAAAGATTATTCATGAAAATTTTTGAAATTTTTCGATGAATCCTTCCCTTAGGTTAATTTTTAAAGTCTTTCATTCTTGGCTTTTTTGACACATGTATTTTTGTAAAAAAATTAGAATCCGAAAATCGAAACCTAAATCCCGATGTTTTTTCTGATTGAAATCCGATCCGCCGATGATTTTTGGGCCAACCAGAGGGTGGCCCTTTCCAAACACCAAAAACATAACGCCGGCCGCAAAAAACATGGCAAAAATTTTCAACATCATGGCAAAAACATGGCATCTTTTTAAAACTGTTTAAAAATGTGAATAACATCAGATAAATTTACATGCTATTAAGAGAAGAGCGCGACAGTGGCACAAGGACGTTCCTTAAATTTCCATCAAAACCAAAAAGAGCGCATTATCCATAACCAAACATCTCCAAGGACAAAATCACACTGGCTAAATCACACAAGAAAGCTACTTAAAAATCTTTAAAAACATAAAATTTAAAGAATCAATACTAAAGCCAAGTTTTTTTCTGTTATTTTTTTATTGATTATATTAAATAATTCGTTTCGAAAATTCTAAATATTGCTCTCTAGGCTCCCAATTTCCATTTTAATTTTTATTTTATCTTTTTAATGAAACGATGAAACCTTCAGCAAAAATGATGCACCTTCGGGCATCATTTTTTGACTTATTTTTATTTTTAGTTGGTTATGTGATTTAGCTCTTTTTGGTTTTGAGGGATATTTAAGCAACGCGCATTATGATGGTTTTTAAGGAACGACATATGTAGCACCCATCCGACCAATAGTTTCGAAAATTATGAGTCCAATAAAGGAAGCCGACTTCCACTTTTTTGATGTACATTTTAATGTACAAACAAAAATTACAGATAAATTGAATTTTTGTATTCTTTAAAATAGTTTGAATGTTGAATCACATAGATTTTATTCTTGATGATTTTATGGAAAAATTCTTGTTATTTTTTGAAATTTTTGGTACTTGTTTGGTTTACGTCTCCGATTTTTTCCAATTTTTTTTACAAAAAATTTTTTTCTCGTAAATTCATCAAAAAATTAATTCCCTAATGTAATTTTTGACGCTGAATCCGATTCTGGCGTCCACTTTGACGTACTGCGTCATCTAACGTCACTTTTTGACGCTGACGTCAAAAATATTTTTTCATAAATTCTTATGAAAATGACTTTCCTAGGGTAATTTTTGACGCTGAATCCCTAAGACCGGACGTAAAACTGGTGCTGCGTCATCTGACGTCACTTTTTAATGCTGACTTCAAAAAAATTACCATAGGAAAGTCATTTTCATGAATTTATGAAAAAAATTTTAACACCAGCGTCAGAAAGTGACGTCAGATGACGCAGTACGTCAAAAAGGAGGCCAGAATCGGATTCAGCGTCAAAAATTACCCTAGGAAAGTCATTTTCATAAGAAATTACGAAAAAATATTTTCGACGTCAGCGTCAAAAAGTGACGTTAGATGACGCAGTACGTCAAAGTGGACGCCAGAATCGGTCAAAAATTACCCAGGGGAAGTCATTTTTAAATGAGTTTACGGTAAAAATTTAAAATTTGAATTTTGATAAAATCCGGGACGTAAACTACATAAGTACCGAAATTCGTCGTCAGATTTGCTTAGCAGTCGGAATAAATTATGAATATTGAATTCTTTTAATATTTCCATGCTAAATAAACGATTTTTAAACAAAAATTTTTTTTTTGAAAAATTTGAAAAAATCGGAGACGTAAACCAAACAAGTACCAAATTTTTTTCAATCTAGTTTAAATTTCAAAAAAATGTGCATTTTAATGTACAAACAAAAAATACAGATAAATTGAATTTTTGTATTCTTTAAAGTAGTTTGAATGTTGAATCACATAGATTTTATTCTTGATGATTTTATGGAAAAATTCTTGTTATTTTTTGAAATTTTTTTCAATCTAGTTTAAATTTCAAAAATTTAAATCAGCTAGACTTAGTACCTGTAAACTACTATCTCGAAACCAACATTGCCGAATCAACACTGTCTCAATCACATGCAATCGTAGGCGACTTCTTTTATTTTTTTGAAGCGATTGTTTGCAAAATAAAAAACACACGATCAATTTTATGAAAAATTTCACTTCAAATTTCAACAAAAAGGGATTCAAAATCCGATAAGTTTTATTTCAGCTGGATTGTATGCAATTTTCCTGGAAATCGCTGCCTCAAGATTCGTCCAAACCAAAATTCGTCCCACGGGCCAAAAAAACCAGCCAAAAAGCCAAATAGATGAAAAATGATTTGCAACCCTGACATTGCCTGTGCATTCTTTGTGAAATGGCTTCTAAAAATTCAGGGCTTGTATTCGAATTTTTTTGGAAAATCATCCCTTCATTCAATTCATTTACTACTGGGGTGATTAAACGACCTTATAATGATTTTTGTAAATTCAAAGTGAAAATTAGTGAAATGAAAAATACAAAAAAAAATTTACAAAACATCAACAATGAAACACCGGAAAGTGCGGAATTCGGTCTTTCGTGACTCCGCTGGTCTATTGTAACGTGTTAGAGACGCATATGCTCGTTTTCTCTGCTCCGATGTTATTGGAACTTTGGATTTTCCCCATTATAGGGTTGATCGGTCATTCTAGTAGCACCTCAGTTAAATTTTTCATATTCGGATAAATAACGCTCCTCACCTCTTGTTAAGCAACTTTTAAAATCCTGAATTTTTGAAAAGTATAGGTTTTTTGAAATTTTAATAATCATATGTATCAAAATTCCTTTAAAGGTTTGATTTGCTGATGATATGATATCATACTTGTTTTATTTAAATTAGAAAATCTTGACTTTTTGACTGGTTGGACAAAGTCATGAGTTGACGAATCTTGGTTTGGACGAATTTTAGTAGCGCTGAAACGAATAAATTGACCAGAAAAACAGAAGCAGGAGTGCGCGAAAACTCCATAATACGAGAATCGAAATTTTCCTTAATCAGATTCCAACATATTACTGCGCAAAAGTTTTTTGACCCAAAAGTTGGTAATAAGCTCGTTTTCTGAAATGAATAACTCGTATTGACCCATTTACCGTAATCGTAACTCCCAATGCAAACAAAGGAGCAGAAAGCGAGAGAGAACATTAGCGACAGAGAAAGAGAGTGTGCCGCCATAAACCGGAACGGTAGGGGATGTTTGAGCGGCGCCGAGTCGTTTGAGCACGAAGGCCATAACTTTTTTAGAAGCAACTTATTAGATCTTGGTGTCAAAAGATAGCGCTAAATATAAGCTACAAAATATACACCAAAATTTATATGAATGTTGTCCATTGTGAAAAAAGTATGGCCAAATATCACACGTGACGGAAAGTGTCAAATACGTGTGATTATTTTGGCCATAACTTTCTTCACATTGGGCCAATCCGGATGGATTTATATTTATTTTGTAGCTAATTTATGCTCTATCTTTTGACACCAAGTTTTTTTCCTAGAGTTGCTTTTAAGCTTAATTATGGCGGTTGGTGCTCAAACGTCCCTTTTCGAGCCGGAATGTTGCTGCCTAGTTCATTCGTTTCAGAGGTGTTTATAGTCTATACTGTATCCCAAAGTACGCTAACTTTGGGATCATTAAACTTTTACATTGTAAATTTCATAATAAAATTCCGCCTTAATCAGGGATCGGATCTGAAAATTTTCAAAATAAGAACAACAGGCTCAAAAAATAAGATTTTATGGTCAAAAATAAGAACATTTTGTATTTGGCTTCCAAGTTAGGAAAAAAAAACAATTTATTCATTCAATTTTATATCAAACTTGGGTTTTTCTCCATAATCTGTTTTGTTTTTTTTTTCTCCATAATCTGTTTGAACAATTTATGGGTTGAAATAAGCAAATAATAAAATCTTTTACGAATTTTGAACCCTTTAAGAAACAGTTTTGTGCAGTGCCGGCGGTCCCGACAGGGGCCGCCGGAGAAAATTTTGAAAATTTAGATCTGTTTTCTTAAGAAAAATGATCATTTTTAATGGTGCTGGAACGTTTAAGATTTTAAGATAAAATGATGCAAATATGAATGAATTAGAGACCGGACCAAGACAAGATTTTTCAAGATTTATCAAGAATCTTGAATCAAGAATCTTGAAAAATCTTGAACCAAGATCTTGATTGAACCTTTTCTGATTTTTTCAAGATTGTTCAAGATTCAAGATTTTTCAAGAATCTTGGTTCAAGATCTTGCTTGAACCTTTTGCCATTTTTCAAGATTTTTCAATATTTTTCAAGAAGCGAAATTCAAGATTCTGCCACGAAAAATGACAATTTTTATGGTCAATTCTGAAAATTTATGGCCAAAATAAAATGATTTTGGCCAAGTTCACAGTATTTCGACCCTAAATTCAAGCTCATTTTTAGTTAATAATATTCCTTATTTTTTAATATCAAACTTATTTCCCTTAGGTTTGAACCTAAATTATAACGAATGGTCCCCAAAATATCGGGTAACTCAAATATGTATAAGTATTTAATTATGCCTTATGCGAAGTTACTTTTGAGCGATTTTGAATAATGCAACAAAGTCTGTCCGGTTTTTTTAAATAAAATAATATGGAAACACAGTAAAGTTAATATAATTATTACTAGGGCTCGAACTTTTAGGGAATTCCCTATTTTTTTTAAAACAGGGAATCGTAGGGAAACGCTCAGAAACGCGTTTTTAGACATATTTAAACGTATTTTGATGAACTTTTTTTCCCTATTTCCCTATTTCTATAAGCGCGGCTAAATTTTTCCCTATTTCGCCATTTTTTCCCTATTTTCTCCCTATTTTGGCTTATTTTTTACGAAATTTTATGAAAAAATCACAATTTTTAATTTTTTTTTAGCAAAAAAAAGATAAAAAATGATTCGTAAATGGATTCTAAAGTTTCCAAAAGATGTTTTTACAAAGGATGGAAATGTTGTGTATTGCCAGCCTTGCAATCAACAGGTTTTTGTGATTTAATTATTTCCAATTAATACAAGAATATTTAGATAAAATGCACCAAATCTTCACACTTGGATCAACACATCGAGAAAAAAAAATGCACCAAAATAATAAGAAAATTACAATAAAAATATTTTTCAGGTTTTCACAAAAGCCCCCGCACGCGTAAATAAATTTAAAGAAATCTGTCCAAATCAACAACTTCCACCGCAACCTGTTCTCACGCGTTGGGGAAGTTGGTTGCAAGCGGCCATGTATTATTCCACCAATTTTGAATCCGTCAAAAATGTATATTAAAAATTATTTTTGTTCTTTGAAAAAATTTCAGGTGGTTGAAAGTTTCGATGCCAATGACGCCGTTGCTATCCAAAAATCACAAGAAGGTTTCAATCATCCAATGATCACTCGACATTTGGCCTATATTCAGTCCAATTTTGCCATCCTTCCTGAAACAATCACCAGACTGGAAACCCAAGGACTCAGACTAAGCGAATCTTTGGATATTCTATCAGAAGTCAAAACAGCCCTTTCAAATGCCGAGGGACCAATTGGGGAAGCAATACAACACAAATTCACACAGGTTTTGGTAACAATCCAGGGATTAGCAAGCTTGTGGACATCGCAAAAGTGTTAGCTGGTGATGATGACGTAGAAATTGACATGGCGCCGGATATGATGGCAGCGATGAAGTATGCGCCAATGACTTCATGCGATGTGGAGAGATCCTTTTCGATTTATAAAAATATTTTGGCCGATAACCGAACGAGTTTCGCCCCTGAGAATTTGGAAAAATATATCATTTGCAATTGTGAGAAGCGAGAATAAAGCATTTTTGGTGAAAATTTGAAAAATACACCCCTAAGAATGGGAAAATTTTTTCCCTATTTTTGCCTATTTTCGCTAGATAGCTCCCTATTTTCTCCCTATTTGGGCCCTTTTTTGCTCCCTAATAGGTCCCTATTTTTGCTTAGGGGAATTCCCTAAAAGTTCGAGCCCTAATTATTACTGTACTGCTTTTTAGAGCTACATTCACTAGCCGTTCATTTGATTTTTTAGTTATTTTTTAGAGCTTGCCAATGAAACTTCGATGATTTTTTTGAAACAACTAGTTAATAGTTATTACTTTAAAATAACTAACTATACAAGGTAATATAATTTATTATAAAAAATTTATTTAAGGTATTTTTTTAATTGGTAGAAAAAAATCTTGAAAACGATCAAGATTCTTGAATTTTTTGGGTCAAGATTTTTCAAGATCAAGATTTTTCAAGAATCTTGAATCAAGATCTTGATTGAACCTTTTCTAATTTTTTCAAGATTGTTCAAGATTCAAGATTTTTCAAGAATCTTGGTTCAAGATCTTGCTTGAACGTTTAGTCCGGTCTCTAGAATGAATTCTCGTTGCAACAAGCAAAAGATGTTTATTCGCGTGTTGAGGGGTGCCGGCGGTCCCGACAGGGGCCGCCGGAGAAAATTTCGCGTTTTTAGACCATCTTCCCTTAAGAAAATTGAACATTTTTTGTTGCTTAGAATTTTTTTTTCCAGAAGTTATTTCATGATAATAAGAGGTGTCGGCGGCCCCGATAGGGGCCGCCGGAGAAAATTTTGAATATTAGACCTTTTTCCTTAACAAAATCGCTGATTTTTTGAATAAATTCTTCCAAAAATCCAAAAATAAGGACAAAATGAGGACAAGGGTCCAAAATAAGAACAAATCTTACAAATAAGAACATTTAAAATTTGTAAGATTAGGACCCTCAAAATAAGAACAAATCTTATAAATAAGAACATATCCGATCCCTGGCCTTAATATGCAATTGATGCAAAACTTCGATTCCCTGAATCCCATAAATCTGTCTGTTGAACTTTATGTAATACACTAAAGGCCGACTTTTCGTTAGCATGAAATTTTATTTAAATTATCAAAGCGATTGTTTTAAAATTTCTATGTTCAATGTGCATAGTATTTCCTCATTTTAGATATTCTCTTTCACTGTTCTCGTAAGTCAGGGACAGAGAAAATAATTAAGGTGAAAATATATATGTATTTCCTGCATTGTAGAGAATAGAATTCAGAATTTTGAGGAAATCAATATCAGTACACAGTATTCAGTACTAAAAACACTTAAAAAGTACTGTATTATTTTTACAACTGATGGGCGGAAAAACACCCTGTCAGTAGTAGTATAAAATACGTACTGTAGTACAGTGCTATCCATTACGATAGTACCACATGGATGGCAAAAATGGAATTTTAGCGCCAGAAAAGACAAAAGATCCAACATAACGCCAAGTGCGCCGATAATTTAAAACGGATGCATTAATGACCAATCCTATTGAAAATACATTGTAAAAGTCGGTTGGTCCTATTTTCCTTAACCTTCGTAATTTTCATTTTTCACACGTAAAAATATTTAGTTATGTCCTGGAATTTATTGCTTATGAACCAGAATGTCATGAAATTTGTTTTAAACATATCTTTTATGTCTTTCTTTTTTTCTTCCGCAAATATTTCATTAATATTTGTTTCATTTTATTCAAATAAAAAATTATTTTATTCATTTTTTTTTTTGCTTTTTTGGTTGTAAGAAAAGACAAAAAATATTTAACATATCACTTTCCGAGAGGGGATTTGAACCCGCTGTCGACCACCACGAGGTCGATAGCAATACCACTAAGCCACAATCTCAATCGATAATGCACTCTCCAAAACTCCTTATGTTTAGTGAACAATTGAAACAAAAGAACGTTCATTTATTCAATTTGAATCACTTTCGCGAGATGTCTTACGCCAAATCTTTTTTGGTGCTTAAATTTCATTTTGCCGTCCATGACCAGTGCCAGTATCAGTGTCGGGGAGTACCAGCACCCAGTGCTCACTACTACAAACACTGAAAAAGTACTGTATTATTTTTAAAACTGATGGGCGGAAAAAAACAGTAGACCCTGTCCGTAGTACGTATAAAACAGTGCCATGCTACTGAACTTTTGAACTCTAGTAGAGAATGTGAAAAAAGGCTATTATCTTTCTCTGATCCAACCCTAATTGTGTACATATTATGTTCGGGTTGTTTCGTAGAACTCCTTGCATTAAAAATTGATTTTTCGGCGTTCCCTAAGGAAATTGGATTGATCGCATAAATCAATAATTTTGACCACAACAGTCCATGTTTCTTCGTTTTTCCATTTTCCTAAATGTAAAGTCAGCGACTTCCAGTTTTTTTTATTTGGCATGCCTATTATTTGCCTTAACTATTGAAGAACATTACTGCCCTTGCCTAAATTCGGATCGAGTCGGTTGTACCAAAGTCCGCCGGTCGGGCGAAACTCTAAGAAAATTTTGGAAACATGAATTTACGAATTTTTTGGAAGTAGGGCTTGTTTTTTAAAATCTATGAAATTCTTCGAGAAATTTTCCGCCTATGAAATTCTCCGAGAAAAAGAAAAATATAAATTTTTTAAAAAAAAATTTTTAAAAATTTGGCGCTAGTGTAAAGGCGGACCATCTTGAAAACCCACTAAAAGGGTCCCCCCTTTTAGGCAAAAATTAAAAAAAAAATTTTTGTATTTTTCAACTCTGACTCAAAAAATATATAGTTAAAAAAGCCAAAAAATGCAAAAAAAATTTTTTTTTTTTGGTTTTCAAATGAACAGGGAATTTTGGGTTTTCAAGATGGTCCGCCTTTACACTAGCGCCAAAAATTTCGAGGTTCGTGCTGATTTAAAAATTGCAAAACTAAAAGATTTTTTCTGTACTAACAATATGTGTTTTTTTCTTTATTTTTTGGGATTTTTAGATTCCCATGCAAGGCGTATCATTTTCTAAAATTCTGAGAGACCTTAGTGTTATTATGAAAGACCTTAAGTTCTACCCATCTTATTCTTACATACATATGCCATAAAATCCATCATATTTCCATCAATTTTTAAGATTTTTAATTAATGCGATAACCACCTGTTAACGGGGGGGGGGGGGGGNAAAACTTTAACGGGGAGGGGGACAAATTTTTAGCAGGGTGATGCACTGAAGAAATTTGGCTGGTGCCCCCCCCTGTTAAAATTTGGCCCCCGTTAAAAGTTTGCCCCCCTCCCCGTTAGCAGGAAGGTACCCGGAATCCGGAAAATAATGGGCACTACTTTAAAGAAAGCCGTTTTTGAAAACCCACAAATTAACAGGGGGGACCCTTTTCATTTGAAAACCAAAAATAGTTTTTTTTTTCAATTTTTTACTGTTTTAACTTTTAACTACTTTTTGAGCGAAAAAGTGCAAAAATACAAAAAAAAAAATTTTTGGTTTTCAAATGAAAAGGGGGGACGGACCTTTTAGTGGGTTTTCAAAAATGGCCTTCTTTAAAGTAGTGCCAAAAATAATGTATATTTTTTATATTCATTTTTATTTATTTATAGATGAAAAGACAATTCGATGACAATGTGCAGGGAATTAAAGAAAAAATCAAAAAATTCGAAGAACAAAGAGCCAAAATCGTAGAGCAAATCAACAGCGGAATAGATGCGGACCAACGTTTGCAATTGGAGAAACAATTGGAAGAAATAGACGAACAACTACAGACTTTCAATGAGGTTGGAAATGGGGGGAAAGATAGGTGATACAGTTACAGTGCCCGGCATATCTTTATAGAATACAAGACAGAAAAAAACGAGAAAAATCAATAAGAAAATCGCTAGAATTGAAAAAAATGCCAAAAATTTTGAAATTTTCATCTATTTCTTATTAATATATTATCTATATGGACAAATTTCACCCGGAAAGCAATGCAGTGCCCTGAAAGTTAACATACTCTAAAAAGAGACCTTAATTTATGAGCAAAATGAAAGTTTTTTAGTTTTTTTGCAAAAAAAACCGAAAAGTCTGAAAATGCAGAATCCTCGTTTCATCCCAAAATTCCCACTTGGAAACTAGAGATCGGACTAGTTCTAGATCCAGATCTAGTTTTTTCTAGTTTTTTTCTAGTCTAGTTTTTTTCTAGTTTTTTTCTAGTCTAGTTTTTTTCTAGTTTTTTGAACTAGAAAAAACTAGAAAACTAGAAATCATGAAAACTAGAAACTAGAACTAGAACTAGACTCTCTGGTTCTAGTTTTTTCTAGTTTTTTTTCTAGAAATTTCTTAAGCAGAAATGCAGTAAAAAACCAAAAAATCTGCTGTAATTCTTGTACATTTCGGAAGCGAATGCCTTCAATTATATTTTTTTCCGGGCCAGAAAATTCGTCAGTGGGAAAATTCGTCAGTGGAAATTTTTTGATCTCAATTTCAAGAAAAACGATGAATGATCTACTAAAAGACCATTCTTCAAAATTATCATCCCAATTTTAAAAATTTAGACCCTTTATCACGAAAATTGGTCTTTTTTTTTTGCTTTAGACAATTTTTAAGAAGAAATTTCTGTATTTTTGGAAAATTTTGAGATTTTAGACCCATTTTTGTTGGAAAATTGGTTTCTGGGAAGTCCGGTCGAAAGTCCGGGCCTGAATTTTGGAAACACCCCGAACCGGATCCGGGATCTGGAGTCTGGGAAAGTCCGGGTTCGTCCCAAGAAAGGCCGGACCCGGATCCGGGAAAAGTCTGGGCCGGGTTCGAGCTCTAATTTTTTGCATTAATTTTATTATAAGTTGGTTCGAGATCAACAGAGGTCACTCACTGACGAAATTTCTCACTGACGAATTTTCATGGCGCCTTTGTTTCCCATTACATTGTGTTTTATTGACGAGTTCATTATTATTATTAAGCGAAAAATGACAACCAAAAATAATAGAGACAGGGGAAGCAGGCAAATATGGTATTGAGGGCAAATTAAAAGCAATTCTGCTTTTTGAGGGAGGACGCGTAAAAGCTAAAAGCACGTGAAAACCACGCAAAAAACACGTACCAAAAAAGCACGAACCGACACATATAACGTAGTCACGTACCAAAAACACGTGAAAAGTACGGTACTTGAGTTTTTTGCAAAATTTTTCTTGAAAAATGGTAATACTGGTGTTTGTATGTTCCCCTTTGAAAAAAATCAATGTTCCAAAAATTGCTGAAAATGGCACTCTCAGGGCAGTTTTTAACGCTGAATCCGAATCCGACGTCCATTTTGACGTCCTGCGTCATCTGACACAACTTTTTGACGTCAAATTTTTTTTCCAAAATTCACTTTTAGATAAAGTACATTTATATTGTGATAAAATGGTCATGGAACAGCTAAGAAACTTCACAACGATAACGCAAATGTACAACTTCTGGCACAATATTTCATTGTTTTACCCATGTGAACATTAATTTTGATTTGTTGTTTTTTTCTTTTGTTGATTTTTTGTCAATTTTATTGTTTTTACTGAATTTTGAAAAAAAAATGTTTGACGTCAAAAATTTTCGACGTCAAAAAGTTGCGTCAGATGACGCAGGACGTCAAAATGGACGTCGGATTCGGATTCAGCGTCAAAAACTGCCCTTAGAATGCCATTTTCAGCAATTTTTGGAACATTGATTTTTTCAAAGGGGAACAAACAAACTAGTATTTACCGAAAAATTTTCAGCAAGCCTAAATTTTCTCAAAAAAATTTGAAAAAATTTACAGCAAGCCTAAATTTTCACAAAAAATTGAAAAAAAAATTCCCACAAGCCTCAATTTTCAAAAAAAAAATTTGAAAAAAAACTAGAACTAGAACCTAGATCTAGGTCAAAAATTTTCTAGTTTTTTCTAGTTCTAGTTTTTTCTAGTTTTTTGAACTAGAAAAAACTAGAAAACTAGAAATCACGAAAACTAGAAACTAGAACTAGAATTTAAAATTTTTCCGATCTCTATTGGAAACAATCTTTTCGGCGGCTCCTATCGGGGCCGCCGGTGCCCCTTGTTACATCGAGATTGCTCCTCGCTCGATTGCAAAAATTTGCGATCGAATATTATAAAAAATTAATTTTTTTACCGATATTTTAATACATAGAAAACGAACGAAATACATAGAAAACGAATTTTTGGTCATTTTTGTCGAAAATTTCGCATTTTTAGAACAAAAAAATCCCGATTGCAAAATTTTGGGCCTCTGACATGAGGGGGGAGAGGGGGGTCAATCGTAGATCGCAGGGCCAAAAAGTTGCCCCCCCTTGTTAAAGTATGGTTAGCACCTATTTGCGATAAAAAAACCTAAAATAGTTTATTTTTGTGTTATAAATAGAAAGTCCACAAAAATACTTGCACACTCTAGGAATTTCATTGAATTTCATCGATTTTCCCCTTGACCTGTGCTTGTCTATAGTCTATAAATATATGTCGGGAATTATATGCTAGAAAATTTTTAAAAGATTACAACGTTGTTTCTTAATTCTGCCATTCATAATTTTTAAAATCCGATCTATTACTACTAACAGGCCCGTAACGAGCCCGACCATTTCGGGGGGGGGGGNGCCCCCCCTTGCCCCCCCCTCGCCCCCCCCCTCGTTACGGGCCTGACTACTAATATTTCCATAGACATCTTAGATCAAAAATTTTTTAGAAGTTTATTATTCTGCTCAACTTTTCCGGTGTATAGAGTAGGGGGTTTGAAATTGAAACCCACACCCTCATCGTCATCCCATGGAATTTTTTCCAGAATATGAAATAGAATACGAAAATATCTGGCCAAATTTCTTAAGTCATAAGTCATCAGTCAAAATTTAAAAAGTTTAATAACATTATTAAAAATATCATTTTTATCCGGCGATCCTAATCATGGCCGCTGGCAGCTCTCAATACACTTAATTTTCGTCCTAAATCCAGCAATTTAGAAACTTCCTCCGTCGTCTTCCGCAATTACGACTCGTCAACGCGATGAAGCACCGCCAGCTAAAAAAGTAATAAAACCGAAATTGGTATAAGCGTTTTTTTAATGGAGACAATTGTTTTTCATTTTTCATGATGTGTTTTCAAAATTTTGAGAATCTTGGTAACTAGTATTCTTATACCATAGAAAGTTAAGAATAAAAATTTAATAGATTTTAAATTGTCTGTACTCTGTAGTGATGTTCTTTTAAAGAAAATAAAATTATAAAAATATTAAATAATTTGTGGAATTTTGTTTTATTACTTTACAGACTCATTCATCATTTTCTTCCATCGACACACTTCTGTCGCGAGAGAGTCCGACCGATTGCGCAAGTGGGAAAGGTGGTGGGGATACGGAGCAGACAGAAAGCGGTGATGCCAAGCAATCGACATCTCAAATGCACGGTAATTTGTGCAGATTATGAAATCCTTTTGGAACTGTCCATCTATTAATTATAAAGTGCAAAGTTGCGGACCGTAAATAAAAACCTAATAATAAAATATTAATAAAAAATTGTCTCTGGACCAAAGGCATAGCCAGAAAAAAATTTCGGGGGAGGGGCTGATGAGGGGGAGGGTCGCCGATGAGCAAAAAAAAAAACAAATAGGGGGCAACCGAAGAAATTCCACAATTTTAGCCCAATTTCTTAAGGAATAGATCAATTATTGGACTTTTTGAAGAAAATGCTTACACTGACTGAGGGATGCGAGAAAATTTCCCATTTTTGAGACCATTTTCTTACGAAAATTGGTCATTTTTTTCAGAATTTTCACTATATTGAGAGGTGCCGGCGGCTCCAATAGGGGTCGCTAGAAATTTTTTGAATTTTGGACAAAATAAACAGCAGGGACTTTTTGAATTTTTTTTTCGAG
>LDKF01000003.1:224447-296490 GCA_001026735.1 Rotylenchulus reniformis
TTTATTTTATTTAGAAACTCAACTTCAAAATCCGTCTTCTACGACTGGTTCCTCCGCCAATGTGCCTTCAACCTCATCAACGGCCGCTGAAGCGATGAAACAACTTTGTGAAATTATGGATAAAACCGGCAAGCTCCAATCCCCGAAGAACTTTGTCTGTGAATGCGGGAAGAATTATGTTTACTCAAGCAGCTTATTAACCCACAAAAAAGACTGCCCTCTGCGAAAATGACGCGTTTTGTTCTTTGAGCTCAATCAATATTTTTCTAACTTCTTTCAATTTTGTACGATTTTTTTACACTTTTATGGAAAGTTAGCGTTTTCTTTGGGCTCCATCGATATATTTTTTCTAACTTATTTCAATTTTTGTACGATTTTTGTTTACAGTTTTATGGAATGTTCGCGTTTTGTTTTTTTCTCTACAATTTTTCTAACTTATTTACTTATTTCAATTTTGTACGATTTTTTACACTTTTAATGGAAAGCTCATTTCTACTTGCTTTTCTCTATCAACTACAATCTAATTTCTAATTTTATACCTGTTGCTTCGTTTAAATACATGTTTTATGATGATTTATATATTTCAATAAAAATATGCTCACATTTTTATGATCAATGTTTCTATATTTTGCATCAATCATCCATATTTTCATTACTATTTTACCTTTTTAATGAAAATTTTTAGCAAAGAAGCAATGAAGGTTTGGTTTTTTTTGAAAAAATTTTTATTTAAAAAGTTTCTAGAGGTTTTTCGAATTTTTTGGATTATAATAAGGGATTCTATAAAGGAAATCTACAAATGTATGACGAAATACAAAAATGCATAAATGCACTTTGCTTTGTACCAAAATTAGAACATTTGGCACTAGATGCAGAGGCCGAATTTGGAAAAAAATCACAGACCCTAAAGAAAAGTCCCCAAGCAGACCCCCAAACTCAAGAAAAAAGAAACAAAAAAAATTATAATACAATCCTTTTTAAACAAATTTCTTTAAAAAAACCAAATTTCGACTTCTGGGGGGGGGGGGAATGCGACTCGGTTTTAAAATACAATTTTAGAAATTATTTTTTTGCATAGATATACATCAGGGCTCTCAGGTCTTAGGTGCCTGAAAAAAGTACAACAAGGTAAAAATTAAAGATTTTGGGGTCCAAAAAAAGTACACTTCTTAAAAATGCTAAATTTCTCATTCCATATTAAATAAATTACTTATATAAGAATTTTTCTTATTCCCAACAAATTTATCTCTGCATTTTGTGACTATGTACATAATCATTTTATGACGACTATGTTCATAAAAAATGTATTCCCCCGAAAAATTTTCGGTGAGGGAATACCTACTCTCGGGGGAGAGGGTCTCCAATTTTTGCAATTTTTAAAGGAAGTCAGTAACTTTTTCTTCGAATTAAAAAAAATTCCCAAAAAATTCAACAGAGGATCACCCATTTAAAAAATTTCGCCGTTTTTTGGGTGCCGTCTGCCCCAATAGGACCGGAGAAAATTTTGAAAATTTGGACTAGTTTCTTAAGAAAATTAGTCTTTTTTTAAGATAGGTATTTTATTGAAGGAAATCCATTATGTGGGGTGCCGGCGGTCCCGACAGGGGCCGCGGGAGAAAATTTTGAAAATTTGATCTTTTTCCTTAAGAAAATTGGTCATTTTTAGGATATTTTATTGAAGAAAATCCATTGTGCGGAGTGAGGCGGTCCCGATAGGGGCCGCCGGAGAAAATTTTGAAAATTTAGTCTTTTTTCCTTAAGAAAATGGTCACTTTTTGCATAAAATTTTCTTAAAATCCAAAAAAAGTACAAAAGTACATCCCTGGTCCAAAAAAGTACATCCCTGGTCCAAAAAAGTACAAATCTTTAAAAAAAGTACTTTTAAAATTTTAAAGATTGGGACCCCTCAAAAAACGTACAAATCTTTAAAAAAAAGTACATCTGAGAGCCCTGATATACATAGATAAGCCACCTAAGTTAGATTAGGGAAGGCTAGAAATTAGAATCGTTGCTCCAGGTTCTGGAGGGAATTCAGAATGATCGGATCGCATCGGCAAACTTCCAGAAAGTCCTCCTTCCGGATGGGTTCGCCAGCGGAAGTGCTGCTGAATTTCTAAATTTTTCAAGTTTTAAAATTAATAATTTGTAATGCTAATACTGTATATGTTGTCGGTGTTTAATATCCCATGGACTTTTATAGGTCCAATCATTATAATTCCCTAGGTTTTTTACTAATTATGCCATTAAATAGCAAGTAAATCACTTTTTGGCTTTCTCACTTTTCAGTTTTCTTCGAATTCTCTATCGAAAAAATCATGTTTTTAATCAAAATGTCGAACTTTTCTGCGGAATTCAAAAAATCAGCATATTTTTTGCTTTAATTATTTTTTGATCTTTGAAATTCTAAAAATTGTCGACTGTCAAAATCGCAAATTTTTTGACATATGGATGCTGTTTCCATGATAATTCGGGTGCTTATCTCCCATGTATGAAGTTCCCGAAAAGATTTTTAGACCTTGAACAGTGCCCTGGCATGCCTCTCCCGTGCCCTTTCTCGTTCTTTGCCACCCTCCTCGCTCCTCCTCATCCTGCGCGAGTCAACCAGGTCCTCGGTTACGCTCAGTACATACAGCAGACGATGCCATCGGATGGCGCCGGAATCCAGCGGGTCGTAGAAGCGGTACAACCACTGGAGCTTTTCCTCCCGAGTGCCGCGCGACAGAACCGAAAGGGTCTTCAGGTACTTCTGAAAGTGATCAGAATCAGGCACTTGTGACATTTGTAATCAGGCACTAAAATTGGAATAATCTATATGTTATAATCCAGTTGTGACAGAATGGATAAAAGATATGCTAGTAGCTAGTTCTAATTTCATCGAAATAAAATAAATTTTACCCAAATTTGGACTTTTTTCTAATTATTTATCAAAGATCAGGACGCTAATTAACTGATTCCTGATTGGTTACTACCGGACTGATCAATAATTAATCGATTATAAGCGGCTTAATTGCATTTAGTTGCCAATAATTATTTTAGGCCCCCATAACCAGTTTTTAAATTATGGGAGACTATAATACATAATTGTTGGCACCAAATAAACTGATCATCGATCAGAACAGAATGACCCTAACTTGTCTGAATAAACGCTTTGCTTAATGATCAAGAGAGCCTATGGTGCTTATGAACTGATCAATGATCAAATTGTGTACCTTTGCATATCTTAGAAATATTCGAATCGTTGATCTATGGTGTTGCTTACATCAAATGTGATGGCTCCCGACTGATCGGTATCAAAGGCGGCAAAGATCAGATCGGCAAAGTGTTCGGTGTCCGAGCGCGGGAACATTTGACCGTAGATGGCACGCACCGTGTCCCGGTGGATGATGGCGTTGGTGGATGCCTCCTTGGATTCGAGGTATACGGTAGCGATACAGTCAGCAGGAAAACCAACCTTGAACATTCTGTAGAGGGCACAAATTTCTTGCCGGGTGAAATGTGTTTCCTGGACCAGCTGAAGGAAGGGGAAGCTGATCGGTGCTAAAATGATAAAAAAACCACCACGAATGCCAATCTAGCCAAAAAAACATTTTTAAACTTGCTAGGCCGAAAGTATGTATAAAAAGCAAAGTTGCGCAGAATTTTATGCTCTAATCTTGCGGTATTTTTTCGAAATACAGTCAAAAAAATTTTTTTCAAAAATTTCAAACTTTTTGGCTGAATTTAACAAAAAAAATCGGAAAATTGAGCATAAATTCTACGCATTTTTTTACTTTTTATAATTTTGGGCTAGAAGGCTTTTAAAAAATTTTTGGCCAGAAAGGCCTACGTTGGGGTTTTTAATGCTCCAGCACCGAGGTGATCAGAGGAATAGAAAAGTGATCAGAAACAAGAATAATATTGAGCGTTTTTGACTTGATTATTGGTACCATAATTTTTGCATAACCACACCAAGGGCCAATCTATGAAAAGCTGCCTTGCATTTTACCTGTTGTAGTGAAAATGCCTTCTTCAAGTGCAGTTGCAATGCCACAACAAAGGCGTTTTCGGGATCTGCAATTGGGTTCTGACAAAATAAAAGATAACATCCATGCATTAACAAATTTATATGATGTCGCGGAAACCGCGACGAGGGAAGGGTATGAACCCCGAGATCAGCCAGGGGTGATGAATCATCTCATCCGTTCCAATTCGTCATCCCCCCGTTCCCTTTCATCATCCTTGGACTTTGATGTCCCCCACCATTTCTGTGTTGATCATCCCCCCTCAACCATTCCATCCGCGAAATGCTTATCTCCCCCACCGATCGCCAAAATCGCTCTTCATTCCTGTGTTTTGCCAACCCTTCCCCCTTCACTCTGATCACACATTTTTTGTGCTTATTTGCCACTTTGGGTCCGTCCCATCCTTTTGGTCCGGCCCATCCTCCCGCCCCCTGTTGATGCTTATAATCCCTTCCATTTCCCCCTATCCACCCATCATTTTGTCCGATCAGCCGATCACAACTTCCCCCTCCCTCTGATCCATTTTCTGTCCCCTGATCGCGTTCTTCCCCACTGATCAACCCCCTTTCCTGATCATTTGCCCCTCTTATCCCTCACCCCATTTTGAGCGTTTTCCCTGATCTTCTGATCATTTCCCCATTTCTGACCATTTTCCCCATTTGGACATTTCCCTCTCCTTCTGCACCATTTTCGCCCCTTTGATCATCCCTTCTGATCAGCCCCATTCCAACGGCTTTTCCCCCTTTTCCGACCATTCTTTGGTCTTTGATCCCCTAATTTTGATCACTGTCCCTTAAGCCATCCTCCCTTTTCTCTGATCATCGCTCTCTCCTCTGATCATCCCATTCTGATCAGTCATTTCCCCCTCTCCCTTCTTTACGCCTTTTACCCGCATTTTCGGCCCATTTTCCAATTGATGTATGGCCTTTCCCCCATTCCATTTATCCACCACAAGGCCCCATTCTTGGCCCATTTTCCATCCCCCTTCCCCCATTGATCACTCTTTGATCCCCCATTGATCATGGTCTGATCACCCCAACAAAATCCACAAAATCTACCTTGATCAGACCTTGATCAGATCCCTCTGATCTTCAACCCCTTAAACACCCATTTGTCCACCACATTTACCCAAACCCCCCTTCATTACCATGGTTTAATTACCCAAGTTTGAGATCCCCCATCAATCCCGAATAAACCTTTTATTCTTTGATCTACTTGGTGTGATTGGGCCGGGTTTGGGACTTGTTTGGGAACAGGAAGTAACCGGGACAGGGACTCCTCGTCAAGGCCCACAGAGCCTTCCCTCTCCCCGTCCTCGTCCTCTTCCCCTTCATCTTCTCGACTGTCCTCGGGACCACCGTCCCTCCCCTTTCTCCTTTTCCTCCCTCGTCTCTGGCACCCCTTTTGCCACAGACTTTTTGGTGCCACGACCCGGGACCGACACTATCCTTTAGTGTCGGTCCACCTCTTCTCCTTCTCCTACACCTGCTTCTCCTCCTTCACCTTCTCCTGCATCTTCCAAGGCCGCCGGCTGGCCGCCTTCTCCTCCATCTTCACCTTCTGAACTNGCCAATCTATGAAAAGCTGCCTTGCATTTTACCTGTTGTAGTGAAAATGCCTTCTTCAAGTGCAGTTGCAATGCCACAACAAAGGCGTTTTCGGGATCTGCAATTGGGTTCTGACAAAATAAAAGATAACATCCATGCATTAACAAATTTATATGATGTCGCGGAAACCGCGACGAGGGAAGGGTATGAACCCCGAGATCAGCCAGGGGTGATGAATCATCTCATCCGTTCCAATTCGTCATCCCCCCGTTCCCTTTCATCATCCTTGGACTTTGATGTCCCCCACCATTTCTGTGTTGATCATCCCCCCTCAACCATTCCATCCGCGAAATGCTTATCTCCCCCACCGATCGCCAAAATCGCTCTTCATTCCTGTGTTTTGCCAACCCTTCCCCCTTCACTCTGATCACACATTTTTTGTGCTTATTTGCCACTTTGGGTCCGTCCCATCCTTTTGGTCCGGCCCATCCTCCCGCCCCCTGTTGATGCTTATAATCCCTTCCATTTCCCCCTATCCACCCATCATTTTGTCCGATCAGCCGATCACAACTTCCCCCTCCCTCTGATCCATTTTCT
The DNA here is from genome assembly GCA_001026735.1 of Rotylenchulus reniformis. NCBI lineage: Eukaryota > Metazoa > Nematoda > Chromadorea > Rhabditida > Hoplolaimidae > Rotylenchulus > Rotylenchulus reniformis. The sequence goes on from LDKF01000003.1 coordinate 230,593, forward strand.
GTCCCCTGATCGCGTTCTTCCCCACTGATCAACCCCCTTTCCTGATCATTTGCCCCTCTTATCCCTCACCCCATTTTGAGCGTTTTCCCTGATCTTCTGATCATTTCCCCATTTCTGACCATTTTCCCCATTTGGACATTTCCCTCTCCTTCTGCACCATTTTCGCCCCTTTGATCATCCCTTCTGATCAGCCCCATTCCAACGGCTTTTCCCCCTTTTCCGACCATTCTTTGGTCTTTGATCCCCTAATTTTGATCACTGTCCCTTAAGCCATCCTCCCTTTTCTCTGATCATCGCTCTCTCCTCTGATCATCCCATTCTGATCAGTCATTTCCCCCTCTCCCTTCTTTACGCCTTTTACCCGCATTTTCGGCCCATTTTCCAATTGATGTATGGCCTTTCCCCCATTCCATTTATCCACCACAAGGCCCCATTCTTGGCCCATTTTCCATCCCCCTTCCCCCATTGATCACTCTTTGATCCCCCATTGATCATGGTCTGATCACCCCAACAAAATCCACAAAATCTACCTTGATCAGACCTTGATCAGATCCCTCTGATCTTCAACCCCTTAAACACCCATTTGTCCACCACATTTACCCAAACCCCCCTTCATTACCATGGTTTAATTACCCAAGTTTGAGATCCCCCATCAATCCCGAATAAACCTTTTATTCTTTGATCTACTTGGTGTGATTGGGCCGGGTTTGGGACTTGTTTGGGAACAGGAAGTAACCGGGACAGGGACTCCTCGTCAAGGCCCACAGAGCCTTCCCTCTCCCCGTCCTCGTCCTCTTCCCCTTCATCTTCTCGACTGTCCTCGGGACCACCGTCCCTCCCCTTTCTCCTTTTCCTCCCTCGTCTCTGGCACCCCTTTTGCCACAGACTTTTTGGTGCCACGACCCGGGACCGACACTATCCTTTAGTGTCGGTCCACCTCTTCTCCTTCTCCTACACCTGCTTCTCCTCCTTCACCTTCTCCTGCATCTTCCAAGGCCGCCGGCTGGCCGCCTTCTCCTCCATCTTCACCTTCTGAACTTGGTAGCCCCTGCAGGCCCCCTGTTCTTCACCCGTATCTCCAGACTTTCGGCCACCCAGACCAAGCGGTCCAAGCAGACCAAGCAGAACCCAGGCCAATCTTTATCTCCACCTTCTCTTTCTTCTCCTCCTACACCTGCATCTTTCGTGGCCGCCGATTGTGCCGCCAACGCATCTTGCACTTCAGGGCCGTCGACTGGCCGCCTTCTTCTCCTCCCCCTTCATCTCCAGGCCGTCCATTGGCCACCTTTTTTCGCGATTTCAGGAACAAGGACGCCGAGTGGCCTCCTTCTCCTCCCTGCTCTGATACAAGGACGCCGAGTGGCCTCCTTCTCCTCCCTGCTCTGATTCAAGGACGCCGAGTGGCCTCCTTCTCCTCCCTGCTCTGATCCCTGATCCAAGGACGCCGAGTGGCCTCCTTCTCCGCCCTGGTCTTCGCGGTCGCCTAAGGTCACCGTCTTCACCTGCTTCTCCTCCACCTCGGATTCAAGGACGCCGAGTGGCCTCCTTCCCCTCCTTGGTCTTTTCGGTCGCCCGCAGGCCACCGCCTTCACCTTCTTCTACTCCTTCTTGGTCCTCAAGGACGCCGATTGGCCTCCTTCTCCTCCTTGGTCTTTTCGGTCGCCCACAGGCCACCGTCTTCACCTTCTTCTCCTTCTTGGTCTTCAAGGACGCCGATTGGCCTCCTTCTCCTCCTTGGTCTTCACGAACGCCGGACCGTCATGTCCCGCATGCAGTTACAAGCCTTGGCATCCGAAGTCGCCGCATTGGTGGAACTTGTCCAGCGTCTTCAACAGAATGCGAACCGCCTGACGGAGTTTCTCCACCTGCGCCCTGAACAAGTTCCCGTTGAGGAAGAATCGCAACTGGCGCGCCAAATGAAAGCTGATCAGTACCATCTCCAACGGACAATTGACCGCATCACTCACCTGATGGGTGAGTACCAGAACTATTTGAGGAGTCTGGCCACTCCGGAGGAACGAAACGAAGCGGAGACAGCGTTGGCTGCTCTCGACATCTCCGAGCCGAACATCTTCACCCCGGCGGAGCTCAGCGACCCGTCTTGGCCCATCTTCCGACTCCTCCGCAAGGGACGACGGCTTTTAGACAACATCCAGGGATATCTCCAGAGTCGGCCATCACTCAACGACAGTGCCTCCAATTTTGGTGAGAGCCGTGCACCATCGGTGGCAAGCACACAGCTACTTCCCAACGGACGTCGTCAAACCCCGCACCCGAACGAATACCAGCGATTGGAGCTCGATATGTCAGGACCAGGGAAGAGGCTCCTCCAGCAGTTCCAGGACGACCTCTTCTCGCTCAGCGATGATGAACAAGGCGGAGGGCGCCTCCCTGCCGCCTCTCGAACCCACCACCGCCCGGGGCCGACCTTTGAACACCACCACGCCGGACCGAAGTCCAATCTTCCCCTTCTCCGTCCATCTGCACCTCCACGCGACCTGGACTCGCCGCGTCACGAAGACGCGCTTCGAGTGGGCCGCATCGATGTCCCGAAATTTGGGGGGGCACCTGAGGAATGGGTCTCCTTCTGGGCCGCGTTCGATTTCGCAGTGCACTCTCGTCACTATCCCAACTTCCAAAAGCATCTCCTCCTCCTTCAGTACCTGGAAAAGAACTCGACGCCGCGCCGAATGGTCGAAGGGTACCCTCCCAGCGACGCCAATTACCCGACAGTCATAAAAATCCTAACCCGCGAGTTTGGAGATGAGCACCTCCGCCGAGAAGAACTCCATGCACAACTCCTTCATCTGAAACCGGCCAAGAACACACTGACGGAACTCCGCCAACTCCACCAGGAAATCGAGCGGATCTGCACCCAACTCGATCACCTGGACAAAGCCAACAATACGGCATTCTCCAACAGCTCCATCGTGGCAGACATCATCAAGAGCAAACTGCCCCACGCTGTGCTGATGGATTTGGTGAAAATGAAGCGGGAAGCAGTTGTCCCCTGGGATGCTCGAGATGTGAGGGACGCACTCAACACCGTCGTCAAGGACAAAGCTGAAGTGGAGCGCTCCATGAGGACCTTCCAAGGAACGGATCCGAGTGGGGATCGCCAGCCTGGGAACCCAAAACCAGATTAGCGTTCTCGTCCCCATCGCCGGCGAACTCCGTCACCATCACGGAACAAACTTCCGCATCGCTCCTTCGAGAACACACGGGCCTTCCCAGTGGTCGAAGATGCTCCTCCCCCGGCGAATCGTCAATGGAAGAACTTCTGCTCCCTTTGTAATGCCGACGGACACAAGCCAAGTCATTGCCGGAAATTCGCCACTGTGGGAGCACGCAAGCAGCGCCTGGAGGAACAGGGCAGGTGCCTCCGATGTCTGCGCCAGAGCCATGTCACCCGAGACTGCTCGTGCCAAGACCCCTGCAGTCAGTGCCAACAGCGCGACCATCACTTCGTTCTCTGTCCGAATGTCAATGTGAGGGCAGAGGCACAGCCCCCGAAGAGCAAAGGTCCCCCACCGAGGGCCACCGGTGCCAACGCGCAACCCATCGGCCAGAGTCACCGTTCTCCCCCGACGCATTCCATGATGGCCATAGGCAACGAAACTCCGCCTCCGCCACCAATCTTCAACCCCGAGGATGAGACATCGCCAGAAAAGGAAGCTGAGAACTCTCTCATTACGGGCACCTTTGCAGAGACCGGAAGAACGGAATGCGCGCAGAAAGGTGAGGCCCTTCTCATGACCCAAACCCTGAAGGTTTCGTGCCACGGCGGACCTCCAAAGGGCATCCCCGCATTCGTGTTCTACGATCCTGGCAGCCAGACCAGCTACATCACCAAAGACTTGGTCGAGAAGCTCCAACCTCCGCTCCTGCGCAATCAGGTCCTCCGAATCCACACTTTTGCCGATCTCCGCCCAAAAACCGTCAACTCTTCCGTGGTTGCGGTCCGTCTCCAACGTCAGGATGGAGAATGGGAACAACTCCATCTGAGCGTCATCGACGAGATCACTTCAGAGATGAAAGCCCTCCAATGGCACCCCAGCGACTACCAAACGATCCCATCGGAATGGGTGACAACAGACGGAAAACCGGAAATTCTCATCGGCATCCGCGAATTCTGGCGCTTCTTCAATGGCCACACCACCCTTCAACCGGGACTTCACGTCATTTCCACCGTCTTTGGACCCATGGCCGGGGGTGAAGTGGCTAACGGACCACCATCAGAGAACACGGTCACCGCCATGACCATCAACGCCTCCAATCTCGAAGCCATGCCAAACTCCCGCGCCATTGAGGACTTCTGGAGCCTTGAAGCGGTCGGCATCAAAGGGGACCCCAACCAGGACGACGACGACTTCGCCATGCGGCATTTCCAGGACACAGTCCGTCAGCTCCCGTCAGGCCGCTACTCCGTTCGTCTCTCGTGGCGAGAGGTCCATCCGCCACTGCCAACAAACTGGGCGATCGCCTACCGTCGTCTGCTCTCCACCGTCCGTCGCTTCGTTGCCTCACCCGACCTCTTGGAGAAGTACTCCGCTGAAGTGCAGCGACAACTGGACGCGGACATCATCGAACTGACCGGACGAGATGAAGAGGAGCACTTCATCCCTCACCAGGCAGTGATCAATCCGAAGAAGCTCCGGATCGTGATCGATTGCAGCGCACACACCAAGGGCATGCCAAGCCTCAATGATTGCCTCCATCGCGGACCAGTGCTTCTGCCTGACCTGTGTGGACTCCTCCTCCGCTTCCGTCTCTGTGCCATCCCTCTTCTGGCCGATGTCCAAGCCGCCTTCCATGCCATCGAGGTGGACCCCTCCGACCGCCGCTTCTGCAAAATCCTTTGGCTGAAGGATCCGACCAAGCCCGTGACTGGTGAGAACCTCCAGATCTTCCGCTACAAACGACTCGTCTTTGGAGCCACCTGCTCTCCCTTCATTCTCGCGGCCGTACTCCTTCGCCACTTCGAACATCATCCGAGTCCGCTCGCCAAGCTGTTGGCTCCGANGAGAAGCTCCAACCTCCGCTCCTGCGCAATCAGGTCCTCCGAATCCACACTTTTGCCGATCTCCGCCCAAAAACCGTCAACTCTTCCGTGGTTGCGGTCCGTCTCCAACGTCAGGATGGAGAATGGGAACAACTCCATCTGAGCGTCATCGACGAGATCACTTCAGAGATGAAAGCCCTCCAATGGCACCCCAGCGACTACCAAACGATCCCATCGGAATGGGTGACAACAGACGGAAAACCGGAAATTCTCATCGGCATCCGCGAATTCTGGCGCTTCTTCAATGGCCACACCACCCTTCAACCGGGACTTCACGTCATTTCCACCGTCTTTGGACCCATGGCCGGGGGTGAAGTGGCTAACGGACCACCATCAGAGAACACGGTCACCGCCATGACCATCAACGCCTCCAATCTCGAAGCCATGCCAAACTCCCGCGCCATTGAGGACTTCTGGAGCCTTGAAGCGGTCGGCATCAAAGGGGACCCCAACCAGGACGACGACGACTTCGCCATGCGGCATTTCCAGGACACAGTCCGTCAGCTCCCGTCAGGCCGCTACTCCGTTCGTCTCTCGTGGCGAGAGGTCCATCCGCCACTGCCAACAAACTGGGCGATCGCCTACCGTCGTCTGCTCTCCACCGTCCGTCGCTTCGTTGCCTCACCCGACCTCTTGGAGAAGTACTCCGCTGAAGTGCAGCGACAACTGGACGCGGACATCATCGAACTGACCGGACGAGATGAAGAGGAGCACTTCATCCCTCACCAGGCAGTGATCAATCCGAAGAAGCTCCGGATCGTGATCGATTGCAGCGCACACACCAAGGGCATGCCAAGCCTCAATGATTGCCTCCATCGCGGACCAGTGCTTCTGCCTGACCTGTGTGGACTCCTCCTCCGCTTCCGTCTCTGTGCCATCCCTCTTCTGGCCGATGTCCAAGCCGCCTTCCATGCCATCGAGGTGGACCCCTCCGACCGCCGCTTCTGCAAAATCCTTTGGCTGAAGGATCCGACCAAGCCCGTGACTGGTGAGAACCTCCAGATCTTCCGCTACAAACGACTCGTCTTTGGAGCCACCTGCTCTCCCTTCATTCTCGCGGCCGTACTCCTTCGCCACTTCGAACATCATCCGAGTCCGCTCGCCAAGCTGTTGGCTCCGAACACCTATGTCGACAACGTCCTCATCGAATGCGAATCGGAGGAAGAAGCGATGGCCCAAGCGAAAGAGGCCAAGAAGATCTTCGCCGATGCCGACATGAACCTGAGGGAGTTCCTCAGCCACCGCTCCGCCGTCATGGATCAACTTCCCAAGGAGGATCGACTCGAGAAGAACCCCGCCAAAGTCCTGGGACTCTTCTGGGAAACCACGGAAGATGTCATCACCTTCAAACTCCCGGACCATGAAGGCAGCCCACCAACCCGTCGATCCGTCCTGAGTTCCCTCTCCAGCTCCTTTGACCCCCTCGGCATCATCAGTCCTTGTCTCCTCCCTGCCAAACTTCTCTTCCAGCGACTGTGGGAAGAAGGAAGTGCTTGGGACATCCCGATCCCTCCCGCAGAGGCCGAGACTTGGGAGGTCATCATCTCCACCTGGAAGAACTCCGCCATCACTCTCCCCCGCCATCTCCTTGATCAGGGACCCGGAGACATCCAACTCCATGCCTTCTGCGACGCCTCAGAGAGGGCCTTCGCCACCGCCATCTACATCCGTCAGGGGTCAGGGACCCACCTCATCTTCTCCAAATGCCGCCTCCGTCCCAAGAAGGCGAGCAACCGTTTCACCGTTCCTCGACTGGAACTCCTGGCCATCCTGATCGGCACCCGCGCGATGCAGTTCGTCGAGAAAGAACTCCATCGCCCAACCCAATCCCGACACATCTGGTCGGACTCCCGCATTGCCCTCTCCTGGATCAAGTCAGGGGATCCCAAAATGGACTTCGAGCGCCGCCGGGTAGAGGAAATCCGCCAAAACACCGATCCCTACTCCACCAGCTTCCATTTCGTCCGAACCGAGGAGAACCCCGCCGACCTTGCCACGCGCGGCTGTTCCCCCTCCGAACTCCAACGCCATCACCTCTGGTGGTCGGGACCACATTGGCTTCATCGTGCTGAAGAATGGCCAAACGAGCTGGACTTCACCTCCATTGACCCTCCCGCAACCGATGAAAACGAAGAAGGCGAATTCAGCCTGGTCTGTGCCGCCAAAACAGAACCAGATTCGCCTCTCGTCGATCCCAGCCGCTTCAGCTCCATGATCACTCTCCTTGGCACAGTGATCATCATGCTCCGCTTCATTGGCCGTTGGCGGCCCCATCACCTCCAAAATGGCAACTCCACCATCTCCTCAAAAGGACCGCGCACGGGGGAGTCGTACCGCTCCGCCCGGATCTTCCTCATCCGCGAAGATCAGCGCCGATTTCTCGCCGGGTACGCCAATCACCCCACCATCATCAACGAAGACGGTCTTCTCTGTCTGAAGACTCGCCTGACCCAAGCAAATGGTCCACCAACCCTTTCGGCACCCATTCTTCTCGATCGGCACTCCGCACTCACCAAACTTCTCATCAACGAGATCCATGCCGACCTGAAACATGCCGGAGTCGATTGGACCCTCACCGAATTCCTAGGCCGCTACTGGATGCCTCAAGCACGACGGACAATCAAGGGAGTCCTCCAAAAGTGCCCAAGTTGCCGCCGAATCACGGCACCACCCTTTGCCCGACCTTTGATGCCCCCTCTCCCTTCCATGCGCGTGAAACCCGCCAACCCCTTCGAATTCGTTGGCCTGGACTTCGCCGGTCCAACCCCCGCGCGAGATGGCCACGGCATCCACACCAAAACCTACATCGTCATCATCACCTGCTTCGTCACCAGGGCCGTCTACTTGGACTCAACGCGCGACCTCTCCGCCTCCACCTTCATAAACGTCCTCCGCCGATTCATCAGCAGGAGGGGCCGCCCTTCGCGCATCCTGAGCGACAACGCGCCAACCTTCGTCCAGACCCATAAAGCCTTGGACATCTTGACGGGCCCATCTCCAGAGACCACGCCAAGAGACTACGCGGCAAGGAAAGGCATCCAGTGGGACTTCATTCCGGCCTACAGCCCATGGATGGGAGCCTGCTACGAGCGACTGATCGGACTCGTCAAAAGTTGCGTCATGAAGACGATCGGACGCCGCATCCTCGAATACGACGATTTGAGCGCCTTCCTCGCTGAGATTGAGGCGAGCATCAACAGCCGGCCGATCACTTGGGTCTCGGACCTCCCCTCCGCCTCCAAACCCCTCACTCCCAAAGATCTGATCCAACCCGGGCTGCCAAACGACCTCTTCCCCTCCCCCTCCAATCTTGACCTCGAGGACGAAGGTCTCTCCAGCGCTGAGAGATTGGCAGCACTTTGGAAGTCCTTCCGAGAAGCTGCGGACCACTTCTGGCTGAGATGGAGCCGGGAGTACTTGCTCGCCATCAGAGAGCGCGCGGGATGGACGCACAAGGGGCCTCGCNGGCTTGGTCGGATCCTTCAGCCAAAGGATTTTGCAGAAGCGGCGGTCGGAGGGGTCCACCTCGATGGCATGGAAGGCGGCTTGGACATCGGCCAGAAGAGGGATGGCACAGAGACGGAAGCGGAGGAGGAGTCCACACAGGTCAGGCAGAAGCACTGGTCCGCGATGGAGGCAATCATTGAGGCTTGGCATGCCCTTGGTGTGTGCGCTGCAATCGATCACGATCCGGAGCTTCTTCGGATTGATCACTGCCTGGTGAGGGATGAAGTGCTCCTCTTCATCTCGTCCGGTCAGTTCGATGATGTCCGCGTCCAGTTGTCGCTGCACTTCAGCGGAGTACTTCTCCAAGAGGTCGGGTGAGGCAACGAAGCGACGGACGGTGGAGAGCAGACGACGGTAGGCGATCGCCCAGTTTGTTGGCAGTGGCGGATGGACCTCTCGCCACGAGAGACGAACGGAGTAGCGGCCTGACGGGAGCTGACGGACTGTGTCCTGGAAATGCCGCATGGCGAAGTCGTCGTCGTCCTGGTTGGGGTCCCCTTTGATGCCGACCGCTTCAAGGCTCCAGAAGTCCTCAATGGCGCGGGAGTTTGGCATGGCTTCGAGATTGGAGGCGTTGATGGTCATGGCGGTGACCGTGTTCTCTGATGGTGGTCCGTTAGCCACTTCACCCCCGGCCATGGGTCCAAAGACGGTGGAAATGACGTGAAGTCCCGGTTGAAGGGTGGTGTGGCCATTGAAGAAGCGCCAGAATTCGCGGATGCCGATGAGAATTTCCGGTTTTCCGTCTGTTGTCACCCATTCCGATGGGATCGTTTGGTAGTCGCTGGGGTGCCATTGGAGGGCTTTCATCTCTGAAGTGATCTCGTCGATGACGCTCAGATGGAGTTGTTCCCATTCTCCATCCTGACGTTGGAGACGGACCGCAACCACGGAAGAGTTGACGGTTTTTGGGCGGAGATCGGCAAAAGTGTGGATTCGGAGGACCTGATTGCGCAGGAGCGGGATGGACGCACAAGGGGCCTCGCCAGCAGATCCACCAGACTCCGAGACTCAACCAGGTTGTTCTTGTCGAGGAAGATCTCCGTCCGCGCAACCTGTGGCCCACCGGTGTCATTGTCGCCCTGAACGGCCGCCCTCCGGACATCCGAAGTGTCCAAGTGCGGATGGGCAACGGCAAAGTTGTCACTCGCCCCGTCAGCCGTCTTTGCCCCCTCGAGACCGATCAAGGTGATCAGGTCCGAGACCAGGGTCAAAACTTTGCAGGAGAACCTCTGTCCGTGCCAACCCCTCCATCTCCACCTCCAGCTCCCCCTCCGGATTCTTCCCCTCCATCTCCAAGCGAATGGCGATCTGGGCACCACATGATGACCCGTCGGAAGGAGCGGCAACTTGGCTTCACCACCGCCGTCACTCTGCTCAGTTTGGTCGCAATCGCAACTCCCACCACCGCCATCTGGCCCTTGGCCAACCCAGAGTCTCCAAAATGCGCGGACAACCACATCAACTGCACTCAAAGAGGGATCCGAATCCATCCTGCCAGCAACATTGAGAAGATCACCATCTGCTGCATGCACATCTGCTTCGACCGTATGACCAATGGCGCCTTCACCTACGAACTCACTCCCGACATCCTCATCAACGACTACAATTGCGCAGCATGGTTCTGGTCGGCAGCAGAAGTTCCCTGCACCTCCACCATCACCTGCGCGGCCATCGAGGAGTGCGATCTGATCGACTGTGTCCTGTGTCTTGAGCAAGTCGAGAATTGGCACTGCAACCCCCGCCTGGCCGCGGCCATCGCCCTGGCGATCCTTTTCGTCCTCAGCGCCATTTCAGGTTGGATCCTTTGTTGTTGCACATCAGCCAGGTTCGTCTTCACCATGAGCATCCGGGTCATCACCTTTGCACTCTCTTGGCCCGTCCGCTGGGCCTTCCAACTTGCCGGACATCCCTGGACCCCAGAAGACAAGGAGCGGATGGAAATTCGAGTGGAGCAAGGAGCCCAACGAGTCCGTCGAAATGCTGAACGCGGAGCGAGACGAGTTCGGCAACATGGACGGCAAATCCAGCGGGCAGCCGCCAGATTGATCTACACCTTCACCATCCTCTCCATGATCATGAAAGTCGCGGCAGAAACCATCTCCATCACCACCTCCAGCGAAGAATGCCGTCGGACGAGCACGGGCCTTGAATGCTCCGTCAACAGCGCCGCCTTGCTCACCCTTCTCCCAGCGGCGCAGCTCACCACCCTTCACCTTCGTGATCCGACTGGCAACACCCTTGGCACCGTCGAAATGAGGCTGCTCTCCCTGGACATGGCCTGTCATCAGCGCTCAGAGGCGTGGCTGCGCTCCTACCAAGTCGAAGTTTTGTCTGTGAAGAGATGCCCGCGCGCAGGTTCGTGCAAAGACGATCACTGCACCTCCGTTCGACCCCAAACCGTCGTCCAAGAGCTGAGCGCCACTCAACACTTCCCCGGCAACACCTTCTGCCAGGATTCGACCAGCTTCTGGGGCAACGATTGCGCTTTACCAGCATCTTCTTGCCTCTACCACCGATTCTACGCTCGCCCAACCAACTCTCGGCCAGTGGAATTGATCAGCTGTCCGACATGGGACCTGCAACTGCGCGTCCAGCTCCGTCTTGAAATCGTTGGTGGCCAAATCCACGAGACTGAGATCACCCTGCACCCTGGAATGACAAACCAATGGGCCAACCTCTCTCTCACCCCTTTGGCAATTTCAGTGCCACCTCTTCCCCTCCTTGGCAGCAAGTTCATTCTCGACGGTCAATCCGTGGCCATGATCGACTCCTTGCCACTGGATCTGCACTGCCCCTCCGAAGAAGCGGCCAGATCGTTCAACTGCACCCTTTCGCTCGACGCCTGCCCAGAATGCTTTCCCGATCACTCTTCTGGCCAAGTGGACTGTCACTGCAGAGATCTCGACCTGGAGGCCAAGATGTCCGACCCAGAGTGCCGATTGCCCATCACAACCGCCAAAGTCCGCCTNTCAATCCGTGGCCATGATCGACTCCTTGCCACTGGATCTGCACTGCCCCTCCGAAGAAGCGGCCAGATCGTTCAACTGCACCCTTTCGCTCGACGCCTGCCCAGAATGCTTTCCCGATCACTCTTCTGGCCAAGTGGACTGTCACTGCAGAGATCTCGACCTGGAGGCCAAGATGTCCGACCCAGAGTGCCGATTGCCCATCACAACCGCCAAAGTCCGCCTGTACAACGAGGGCCCTGCGATCTTTGCAACACACGTCTACTCGCCCGTCCAGTTGCACCTCAAAATGCGAGAGCTTCGCCTCCTTCTCCAGCTGACGAACTCGAAGTGCCATCTGGAAGATCTACACCTCCACGGCTGTTACAGTTGCAGTACGGGCGCCCAGTTAAGCTACACCTGCCACTCCGACCACGACTTTCCGTTGGCGACGATCAGATGCGACGACGGGCAACTCTTTGTTGCCCACTGCAGCCCCAATGGCACACACGAGCAGCAAATTCTTCCGTACCGCACCGCCGAGGTCGAAACCCTTTGTCATGTGAGCTGTTCCGCAGGGACGACCCATTTCCGCCTCAACGGCACCCTCAACTATATCCCCAGAAGACGCCAGTTCGGACATCACCAGAGGACTTCCGAACTCATCATGCCCGATCCAGAGACTTACAGCTTCTTCCCCGACCTTGGGTTCGACCTCTACAGCTTGGCAACTTGGGTAAGGAACGGCCCCTTCATCATCAACTGCATTGTCGTGATCCTGCTCGCACTAGTTGTCCTCTACCTCTGCGTCCAGTTCACACCTCTTTTTCGCGCCTACCGACTCTTGACCAGACTCATTGTCATTCTGGCCCTCTGTCCGGCTATTTTGGGCCTAAAAACGGAGGGAGAGTCCAAATCCGCCCTGGCGAACCCTTTCTACCATCCAGCCAAAAACATGGCTATCTTCCCCTCCCTCGCCCTTACGGACGCCAACTTCACCTCCCCCTTCAACTTCACCTTCAACTTCAGCTTCCCCTCCCCCTTCAACATCAGCCTTATCCCAATTCTGGCCAACTTCCCCTTCCCCATCAACTTCACCTCCCACACCCTCAAAGTGATCACCTCCATCCCAGCGATGACTACTTTGGCTGCCATCGTCTTCCTCTCCATCTCCACCGCCATTCTTTGGACCATCTGGAAATCCATCCCTCGCCCTGTCCGACCCCAGTTGCGCAGAAGACCGAGGACCACCCAGTTCGCCCTGGAGATGAACACATGGTCAAACAGGCCCGAGGCCCGGGAATGTCGCGGAAACCGCGACGAGGGAAGGGTATGAACCCCGAGATCAGCCAGGGGTGATGAATCATCTCATCCGTTCCAATTCGTCATCCCCCCGTTCCCTTTCATCATCCTTGGACTTTGATGTCCCCCACCATTTCTGTGTTGATCATCCCCCCTCAACCATTCCATCCGCGAAATGCTTATCTCCCCCACCGATCGCCAAAATCGCTCTTCATTCCTGTGTTTTGCCAACCCTTCCCCCTTCACTCTGATCACACATTTTTTGTGCTTATTTGCCACTTTGGGTCCGTCCCATCCTTTTGGTCCGGCCCATCCTCCCGCCCCCTGTTGATGCTTATAATCCCTTCCATTTCCCCCTATCCACCCATCATTTTGTCCGATCAGCCGATCACAACTTCCCCCTCCCTCTGATCCATTTTCTGTCCCCTGATCGCGTTCTTCCCCACTGATCAACCCCCTTTCCTGATCATTTGCCCCTCTTATCCCTCACCCCATTTTGAGCGTTTTCCCTGATCTTCTGATCATTTCCCCATTTCTGACCATTTTCCCCATTTGGACATTTCCCTCTCCTTCTGCACCATTTTCGCCCCTTTGATCATCCCTTCTGATCAGCCCCATTCCAACGGCTTTTCCCCCTTTTCCGACCATTCTTTGGTCTTTGATCCCCTAATTTTGATCACTGTCCCTTAAGCCATCCTCCCTTTTCTCTGATCATCGCTCTCTCCTCTGATCATCCCATTCTGATCAGTCATTTCCCCCTCTCCCTTCTTTACGCCTTTTACCCGCATTTTCGGCCCATTTTCCAATTGATGTATGGCCTTTCCCCCATTCCATTTATCCACCACAAGGCCCCATTCTTGGCCCATTTTCCATCCCCCTTCCCCCATTGATCACTCTTTGATCCCCCATTGATCATGGTCTGATCACCCCAACAAAATCCACAAAATCTACCTTGATCAGACCTTGATCAGATCCCTCTGATCTTCAACCCCTTAAACACCCATTTGTCCACCACATTTACCCAAACCCCCCTTCATTACCATGGTTTAATTACCCAAGTTTGAGATCCCCCATCAATCCCGAATAAACCTTTTATTCTTTGATCTACTTGGTGTGATTGGGCCGGGTTTGGGACTTGTTTGGGAACAGGAAGTAACCGGGACAGGGACTCCTCGTCAAGGCCCACAGAGCCTTCCCTCTCCCCGTCCTCGTCCTCTTCCCCTTCATCTTCTCGACTGTCCTCGGGACCACCGTCCCTCCCCTTTCTCCTTTTCCTCCCTCGTCTCTGGCACCCCTTTTGCCACATATGATAAGAACTCGAAGCTATGTATCTGGTCGGCATTTTTAATAAAATTAACTCTAAGCGAGTTTTTTTCCAAGTGTAAAAAATAATTAAAATGAAAATTGGGCACCGATTGATTTACTTTGAACCTAGAATTTTATGAAGCGAATCTTTCACTGAAGTGGCAGAGAAATAAATATAATGGCAAAAGAATACACAGAGTGAAGTTGCAAGAGAAAATTGATAAAGGAAAATTTTTTCTTCATAAAATCTTGGAGCCAAAAAGGAATTTCCAATTCAATGGAATTTTTGCGCCAATTTTATCAGAGAGCATTTATTAGTTGGTTAATTAAATAAAAATTATGAATTTTTTATTATATTTTTAAGCCTTTATTTTCAATTTAAAAAAACCACGGATGACCCAATTCTAATGGGATTTTAACTCATAATCATAATTCAATCCATTCTGTTAATATCTTGCAAATTCTGATTTTTTGCCTATTAAGCTGCTGTAGTATTAAGCACTACCGGAAATATTAAATTATTTTATTAAAAAATCAACTTGGAATGAAAAAAATTGCAAAAACTGGCCTTTGGAGAGCATCAAACTGACCGGCGAGCGCCTTGGCCAAGTCGGCCTTGTCGATGGAGTCGGGCCGGATCGCTTGGCGCCGTTGCAGATTGCGCATGCCACCGCTCCTCAGCCCGACACCGCCCACCGCAACATTGGCACCGACGCAGCCGCCGATGGCTTTTTGGGAGGAGGATGGGACGAACAGGGCTGCTGATCTGATCTGAGGAGAGCGAAGTGATCAGAAACTACAAATGGTGTCAATTTCAAGGAGGAGGAGAGGAATAATCAGAGAGTTGAGCAGAAACTATAAAAAAGTATCAATTTCGGGCGGAAGGGCCAGGTGATCAGACACTAAAAAACATGGTGAAACTGATAAGGAGTAATAGAGTGCAGAAATCTAGGAGATAATCACAGATGTGATCAGAGAAAGTATCAATTTTGATCGTTAGCATAGGAGAAGGAGGGCACTGATCAGAAGCTTTTAGGGAAGAGTGATCCGAAGAAAAAATATTGATCAGGTTGCAAAACAAACTATGATGACAATCGAAGATGGGTAACATAGTGATCAGAAATAGAAGAAAAATGAAGCAGCTGTTCACTTCGGGGAGATGTAAGTCCATAAATCCATAATGTAGTTAGTTTGGAGAAATTTTATGGAATGATAAAATATTGAAAAACCATTAATATGTACATGATGGCAAATGATTGTATAAAATCAAAAAGTTTTTATTCATTTTATGACAATATATTTCTTAATTTTTATTTAAATAAATTTTAAGCATTTTTATTGCTTAAACCATTTAGAAATATTTGAATTTATTGAACTTTTAAAAAGGAGCAAAAACTTTATATAGGGGGTTTCAGGTGGTTAGCAAGAAAAAAACTATGAGGAAAATCATAAATGGAATTATATCAGACCTTGTTAAAAAGGTCATTTTTACTACAATATTGAACATTTTTCATAAAAAGTTTTTTTTTCTATTTTTTTTATTCAAAATATAAGCTCTAAAAATCGACTCTTTTTAGATGTTCAATTAATTTTTTTCCCCCAAAATGACGAAATATGGAAATAAAAGCGTTAAATTATGGAAAAATGTATAAAATAAATCTGCAAATATAGTTTCATATGGACTGCGAAATAATTCTGTTCCATACTAATTTCTTTTCTCTGTTTCTCTTTTTGAAAGATTTTTTTCTTTCGCTTCAGAATAGAATTTGAAAAATTGGAAACATTCTTTATGTCCACGAATATAACGTGTCCATTTTCTAATTTTGTTTTTTAAATCGCAAAATTTATTTGTATAAAAAATTTGCAAAAATGGCAATGAAAATGACTGCATTTGGGCAAATAAAAGCTTAACACATCGGAGTTCGGTGCCCTGTCACTGTGCGAAAACTGCCATTATGGGCAACGGGATAAAAATTAAATTTTTTTGTGTTTTTAAAAAGAAAATCATTTTTTGCTAAAATTTATATTCGAAAATTCACTTTTTCTGAAAATAATTAAAAATTCCAAAAAATTAAATTAAATAATAATTTTTACGAATATTTTTAAAATATTGAAGATTTATGGAAATCCTACAAATAAGAGATTTTGGAAAAGCTTAAAAATTTTCACATGAATTTTTTAAAAATCAAAGCTTGCGAGTTCTTGATATAAAAAACAGGAATCCAATCTCTTTAAAAATAGGCATAAAACAAAGAAAATCATTTTATGCGTTAATTTATTATTAAAACCAATGAATTCCCTTTTAAAATTTTTTATTATTATTAAATTACAAAGATTTCCGTGAAAGTACAATAATTTTTTGGCTGATATAAAGACTAAAAAATTTTCAATTTTATTCGTATTTGCACTTCTTTTCGCACAGTGCCCATAATGGCAGTTTTCGCACAGTGGCCTGGTAGCCTGGCACCCGGAGTTCCCACAATTCGGTCAAACGTAAAATATGGATTTTCGCATTAAAAAAAGGAGCAACAAAAGGAAACGGAAAGGGGTAAAAAGAATAATTAGGGAGGAAGAATGGCAGCAGGAAAACTCCTCCAAATTATATTATGGCAAGAAAAAGAATGAAAAATTCTTTTTAGAAAATGTTGCTATGGCATTTCAAAAGGCCTGAAATTATTCCTGAAATTATGTCATGTTTTAAAGAAAAAAAATTTTCCTGTCTATTTTACTTCATAACATTGAGTGGTACCTATGTGTCCAATTTGGGGGGTTTTTCAGAGCTCATTAAACAAAAGTGATTTTTTAAAAAATGAATTAGGTATGTATAAAATTGATATGGCCAATAAAATTAAAAGTTTGTCATATGTCCGTGCTGAGTCGTTTCGGCTAAAAGTGCCAAAATAGAATTACTTTCCCTTAAAACTTTTTTGTTAGACTTGTTAGATAAAATTATAAAACGTGAAATTATTTAGAATTTTGTCCTGATTCGAATAGTCTTTTTTAGAATTTCCCTAAAAAAGTTCGATTTTTGTCGAAAACCCCAAATTTTCAAAATTTCGAAAAAATCGTCAGAGAGAAAAATCGTCAGAAAAATTTGTCAGACCATTCGAATCAGGATAAAATTCTAAACAATTTTACATTTTTTCTAACAAGTTTAACAAAAGAGTTTTAAGGGAAAATAATTCTTTTGGCACTTTTAGCCAAAACAACCTAGCACCTCATAGGTCTACATATACATTTGGCCAAATGGTGGATTATGGTCTTAAAAAATGCTTTTAAATGGCCAAATAGGTAGTTCATGTTGGAAATTACCACCGAAGCATACATATCACGCCAATATTTATTAAAATCATTGAAAAGCCGAAAAAGACACAAAAAAAAACAAAGAAAAAAATATGTGGATGGATTTTAGAGTTTACACACCATATAATTATGATAACGACGCATAATATATAGTTGGATCCTTGGTAAGCAGTAGGGCTGCTCAAAACTTTTGGTTTTGAGTTTTGAGTCGGGAAAAGTTTTGGGTTTTTTGGGTTTTGGTTTTGAGTTTTGGTTTTGGGTTTTAGGTTTTGAAAACCAAAACTTTTTTGCACTGGATAAAATGGCCCCTTCCAGAAAATAATTGGAACATTAGATGTTATAATTCAAATATTTTTAGTAAACATAATGCCAAGTCTTTCTTTCTCTGTCTCTAATCTAATCCTTTTCTCTCTTTCGCTATCTATAGCCCTTTAATTTTCAAATGTCTAACAGCAATTTTTGTAAAATGCAAATAAATAAAATAATAATAATCTGTATTTTAAACTGTTTAGTTTAAAAAATCGAATATCGAAGAGAAAAAAATCGAAAAAATTGACCAATTTTTAAAAGAGAAGGGTGCAAATTCTCAAAATTTTCTCCGGCGGCCCTTATCAGGGCCGCCGGTAACCCCAAATATAATGGAATTGCTTTATAAAAGACAAAAAAGGACCAATTTCCTTAAGCAAATGGGCCTTAAAATCACGAAATTTTCTTCGGCGGCCCCTATCGGGGCCGCACAAACCTCCCTTCCGAAAAATTTCTGGCCGCGCCCCCTNCAGGGGTGCCAGATGTTCTGATTTACCAGATTTGTTCTGATTTGGAGGGTCCAAATCTGGTAAAATTAAAATGTTCTGATTTACCAGATTTGTTCTGATTTTCGACCTCTGTCCTTATTTTGTCCTGATTTTTGGGATTTTGGAAAAATTTTATTTAAAAATGACCAATTTTCTGAAGAAAATCAGGTCTAAATTTTAAAAAATTTTCCCCGGCGGCCCCTATCGGGACCGCCGGCACCCAAAACTAGTTCTCAAGTGAAAAAATTACCAATTTTCTTAAGAAAAGGACTAATTTTTCAAAATTTTCTCCGGCGGTCCCTGTCGGGACTGCCGACACTTACCAGTAAATCTTTACAAAGAATATTTTTAAAAATGTCCAATTTTCCTAAGGAAAATAATACCATGAAATTTCTCCATAAAAGCAAAAAATTGATCAGTTTTCATAAGAAATTGTCTAAAAGCGCGAAATTTTCATCCGAAAATCCTAGATTCTCCTTGCATAGAGTATGATTTACTCAATTCATTTCCCAAATTGTTGGAATTGACTATGGATGGTGTGAAATACGATATTTTGAAATAATATTACACAAATTAATTGATTTACGATCGATTTTAAAGCTTTTTGCAAAATGTTCTGATTTTTGATCATGAAATCTGATTTTTTGAGGTAAATGTTCTGATTTTGAAAATTTTCATCTGGCACCCCTGGACTAACGTTATGTTAAAGTTGAAAAATATTTACCTATGTGCTTTCATCTTTCATGCATGATTTTCTACTTATGTATTAAATGCAGGAGAATCTGGAGGATTTTTTCTAAGCTCTATTTTATGATGTCATTTTCGGAATTTTTTCGAATAAATGGCCAAACTTCTCAGGCCAATTTAACTGCCTGAATTGTTTTTCTCGAAAAAATCCTCATCATCATTTCGGGATGAAATGCCGAAATGGTCATTCCCGATACCGAAGCCGGGAATCTCGAATCCCGATTTTCTGGATTTCATTTTGCTCAAATTCCGAAATTTCACTCGGGATTTCGGGATATTAGTGATCCCGAAGTTCAAAACGGATTTCGAGATTGAAATCAGATGTGGGAATATTCGGTATCTGGGTCGACTCTGGCAAATCCCGACCCTTAAAATAGGCCGGGATCCAGATCCCGTGCAATCTTACTAAAAATGATCCTCTAACACTGAACCAATATGATAATTGGGTGCACGAAAATTTTGCCTACCTGGATTTTCATAGCATTTTTGGATAGACTTTTACTCATCTGATGGCCAATATTGGTGGGAATTGAAGCGAATTTTGATTTTTGGCCATTGAAAGTAGAGATCGGCAAAATTTTAAAACCTGGGTCTGGGTTCTGGGTCTGGGTTTCAAAAACATCTGGGTCTGGTTTTTTCTGGGCAAAAAACCCAGAAAAAACCCAGACCCAGAAAAACCCAGGTCAAAATGGGCCTGGGCCCAGTCTGGATTCTGGGTTTTTTCATAATGTGTGATTTTGAAAATTCAATTCATAAAAATGGAAAAAATAGTGTAAAATATCAAGGTAAAATAAATGAATTAATATATTACAAAGTTGGAGTAAAAAAATTCAATTTTACCAAGAAATTTTGTATATTTTTTCAGAAAAAATCTTTAAAATCGGCAATTTTGAAAAACCCAGACCCAGAACCCAGAAAAACCCAGGTCTGAACGCCTGGGTCTGGGTTTTTTGGGTTTAGAAAAACCTGGGTCTAGTTTTTTCTGGGCAAAAAACCCAGAAAAAAACCAGACCCAGAAAAACCCAGACAAGCCCAGACCCAGAAAAAAACCCAGAAAAAACCCAGAAAAAACCCAGAAAAACCCAGGCCGGGCCCAGACCCAGGCCGATCTCTAATTGAAAGTGGTGGCCAATTCCATGGGGAACACTACATAGGACACTTCATCCCACTCCTTCTCTCGCTCATTCATTGTTCCAACTATATGTATATGTTGACTTTTCTCAATTTTAGTTTTGGCAAATAAATTCCAAAAAAATCAAATCAAATTTATTACAATTTATTGTAAACCCATTTTTATTTTACCACCACCAGGCCTACGCTCTCTGTCTGCTGAGCTGTTATGCATCGCTGATTTTGGCCCAAAAATGCCCAAAAGATGGACACGGATAGAAGAATATTGAGGTTTGTTGGAAAAGAACAGTTAGGTTCTCAGCTCTTGAAATCCATTGAGGAAATTTACCAAATCAATACAAAAACAGCAAATTTGGCCAAGAGAATGGATATTTGTTGAGTTTTCCTAATTTTAACTAACTAAGAAGTTCTTGTTTTCTGTGATAATTTTGGCCTATTGAAATGTTTGTTTCTGATTAATTTTGTATAAATTTCATAATTAGGAAAAATCATTTAAGGATTGTTTTGTTTTAATCGGTGCCCATTTAGTAACGTAAAAAATTGGTTTCAATTCGAAAATAAAAATTCTGACAAAATTGGCCGATTGTAAAAATGACGGCACATACTTGTACAAAATGGTCCAGTCCTCGATTTGGGCCAAGGCTGATTTGTATTTTTTGCTATCAAACTCTTTTCTTTTGAACCGAGTTACAAAAAAATGAGGCGCTTTGATTTGTTCAATTTCATATTTTTCATTTTTAGCACACATCTGGGCCCATCATCTTCGGCGAGTAAACAACATCAATGGTCAGAGAATGCGCAACCCATTCAACAATTCCCAGTATGCAAAGGCATTATTGAAAACTTTTAATTTTACAACTATCTAATACCCAGATCATATTTTTTATGCGCTGCCCTTTTAAGGGTCCATTCCTGGTTACTTTCTATTTTTAAATCTTGTTATATTACTTTTGCGCTTTATCGAATTCCTCTTAAAAAGTACAAACTTTTGTTAAGTGAGAAAAATCGAAAACCATATTTTACTTTATATTAGTATGTTTTTTTGAAATTTTTAACCTATATAATTAAAAAAATTAGACCATTGGTTGGATTCCTCAAAATACTGGACTCTTAGCCTGGAACAAAAGGCTGAATTTTTATTAGCGCAAAATTTTCCCAAATTTACAGATGGTCACAGCCCAAGCTAGCCACCTTCGTGTCCATGTCCACCATTTCCGGTCGAAACCCATCATTTTGCCCTTCCGGCGTCGTCGGCTCCCCAATGAGTTGCTGAAGGAGTTTGTGGAGTTCATGCCCATGCGCTTCTTCGTCGGCCACCCTCATAAAAATCGAGGAGTTCAGCTGCGGCATGTGCATGCCGCATTGGGCGCCTATCTTGGATGGTGCCATGAAAAGTTTGTGAAAATAGCGAAAATTGTAAGTCATCCAAAAGGTTAGCCGACAAGACTCGCACCTGAGGATCCGACAGTTGAGGTCCAAATACTCAAAATTTAAATTAATTTTTATAAGTTGTGTCAAGCTTGCTCCTCAAGATTTTTACATCTTGCGAATGCCGAGATTATTTTTTAGAGTTTATTTTTATGAAATTGTCGGGTTTGGTGAGAAAGTTCGGGGATCTCAACTGTCGGGTCCTCAAGTGTCGGGTTCGAATCTTCAAATGTAGGGTCCTCAAGTGTCGCGTCACCGTCCAAAATCGAAGTAAAAGTGAGCAAAAATTGAAAGAATGATTAGTTTAAAGTTCATTTTGGGAAGATGAATAAAATATGCTAAAATTATGCGGGATCAATAAAATATGGTATATGATCGGAGATCCCTTTGAAAGGTCAACAGCATCCAAAAAATTTATTTAAAAATAGCCTTTACCATGCCTAACACGATAATGGATCCCATTTTCATTGGTTTGATTTTTTCTTTATGAAGTAAAATCATCAACAAAAAAACTCCCCCAACCCTTATCCGAAAAGTAAAGTTCTTTTGAATCTCGACTTTTTTTTACAATTTTATTGTCTTACATATTATTTTGTTAAGAAATTAATTTTTAGCAATCGATGGACCGAGTGGAAGTTCGAGTGAATTTTCGAGGGAAGCTTCGCTTGCTCTATGTCCAGCCATGGACATTTGCTTCACTAATGAACAGAATACGCGGATCAATCCCGGAGCTTAATGGCACATTGCATTACAAAGGTAATAATAATCCTCATTAGTAGGGCTTGAAAAAATATCGGCCAAAAATCGCAAAATACCGGCAAAAATTAGTGAAAATGTCGATTTAAATTTTTTTACTTGATTTTCAGGCCATTTTGAGACTCCGCAAAAATATCGATTTCGTTATTTTTTTCAAGCCCTAGTCATTAGAATTGCGAGTAATATTAAAAATATATTTACTAAACAATATCTATTTCGCCTTTAAATTTTAATTGATCACACATTGGGAAAGTTGGTGTAAATAGAGGGCGGGAACTTTTCAATTTCAGGTTTAGGTCTAGGTTTTTTGGTTGAACGCATGAAAATTGATTGAAAAAACAGAAAATTTAAAAATATATATGAAACAGGATAGTAAAATATTGGTGATAAAGAGCTAAAGACATATTGTATGGGCCAATACTATCTCGTGTTTAGATAGATCAAATTGAGTGCCATGACAAAAATTACCAAAAAAATCTTTCAAAAATTCTTTAATGACCTTTTTAAGTCCCGATGGAGCCAGAATGTACTTTCACAACGATCAGGAGCTAGCGGATATGCGCACATACTTCCGCAACGAGCTCAACAGCCCAAGGGTTCTACTCGAGGTTGTAGGTATGAATTTTGGACAATTTAGATTCAGTAAAAAGGCATAAACATTTTTTAATATTTTTAAGAACACGGCGGTGATTACGAAGCACATCAGCACAATGTTGGAGTGCAAGCAGGGCATGGCGGCGGAATCCAAGCAGTGCACGATAGCGCAGTGCAAGCAGGGCATAGCGGCGCAAGCGGAGCGCAAGCAGGACATAGCGGCGCAAGCGGAGCGCAAGCAGGACATGGTGGCGGAGCGCAAGCAGGACATGGTGGCGGAGCGCAAGCAGGACATGCTGGCGGAGCGCAAGCAGGACATGGTGGCGAAGCGCAAGCAGGACATGCTGGCGGAGCGCAAGCAGGACATGGTGGCGGAGCGCAAGCAGGACATGGTGGCGGAGCGCAAGCAGGACATGGTGGCGGAGCGCAAGCAGGACATGGTGGCGGAGCGCAAGCAGGACATGGTGGCGAAGCGCAAGCAGGACATGCTGGCGGAGCGCAAGCAGGACATGCTGGCGGAGCGCAAGCAGGACATGGTGGCGAAGCGCAAGCAGGACATGCTGGCGGAGCGCAAGCAGGACATGGTGGCGGAGCGCAAGCAGGACATGGTGGCGGAGCGCAAGCAGGACATGGTGGCGAAGCGCAAGCAGGACATGCTGGCGGAGCGCAAGCAGGACATGGTGGCGGAGCGCAAGCAGGACATGGTGGCGGAGCGCAAGCAGGACATGGTGGCGGAGCGCAAGCAGGACATGGTGGCGGAGCGCAAGCAGGACATGGTGGCGGAGCGCAAGCAGGACATGGTGGCGGAGCGCAAGCAGGACATGCTGGCGGAGCGCAAGCAGGACATGGTGGCGGAGCGCAAGCAGGACATGGTGGCGGAGCGCAAGCAGGACAAGACGTATTCGATCAGCCACCGATTGAACAGCCATTGTTGGCCAACATGAACATGGGACAGTATCAGCACCCGCCACCCACCACTTCGGATCCGCTTGCTTCTATGCGGAACATGGTCGATAGGGATGATTGAATTTTTTTCTTGTTTTGTATCTTATTGTCGAGATCGGTTGACGGGATTGGAATTTATTTTAAGAACCAAAATTTCACAGCACGGCTACATTAAAATGTAATTAACTGATTCGTTAAAATGCAAATGCTTTAAAAATTGCAATTTTGGAAGAACTCAAAAATTGAGTTTTTTGAAAACTTTCATAACTGATCTTTTCTTTACATATCGAGTTAAAGAAAATATTCCCACCTCTCAAATCGATTTCTTATAATTTTTCTTTTACATGTTTCACATGACCGATCTTTAACGATTCTTTATGCCTAACTGACGCATTCCCATTTTGCTCTTTCTTACATTTTATACGTGTAACACATTATTTTATTTTAATGCAGCTTTTTTGTACATAACAAAATGTGGACAAGAAAATAAACATGATCGTAAACAAGCAATATGTGATTGGCGTAATCGATTTTCAAAAAAAAGGGGAAAAAGTTGGAAAAAGGGGGGAAAAATTGCTCAAAATTCAAAACGCGTTTTTGAGCGTTTCCCTGTTTTTTAAAAAATAGGGAATTCCCTAAAAGTCAACTCCCTACTTATTAGGCTCGACGTTTTGGGATCCAACCTAAGCCCGTTTTAATTGGTCAACTGTGAAAAAAGTTATGGCCAAAATACCAGCAATTTGGCCGAAATTTGAAAATATTTTACCTGTCTTTTTTTGCTCTATTTATGAAAACATATTGAATTCTCCAGGTTCTGTTTAAACCAAGTTTTACCGAATGGTCCCAAATGTCGGATTCCCAACTGTTGCCCCACGCTTAAAAAGTTTGATGCCAAAAAACAGAACACAAACTTAGCAACAAAATGAGCCTAAAGCCCCGCTCGAGGTCAATTTATATATATTTTTTCGATTTCCGATCGCGTTCTGCAAAATTCGGTCCGTAAATTTTGAAAAATGTATAGCAGACACGCTAAAACTGATTTGGCCAATAAAATGTTTTGGTCAAATGGAATTTAGCCTTAAAATAACTTTTTAAAAGGCCAAGTAGGTATGTAACACGCCAATATTTATTAAAATTTATTGAAAACCGAAAAAGGCACAAAAACAGAGAAAAAAGATGGGAATGGATTCTACACACCATACAATAATTATATATGCATGATTATGATTATGACACATAATATATGGATATAACAAGTTGGTTCTTGGTAAACAGGGCAGAGGTTTTTTATCATTGTTGTTGCATCTTGCACCACAAAGTTGCAGCAAATTTCGGCAGCAGGAAGTTCCACTAACGCAGCGCTAAATAAATAATTATATAATTTTTTGCTTTTTAAATGCCTAAGGATCCGGAGGATTTTCCCTAGGGTCTATATTTTAATAAGATTTGGACAATTAAAATCTCTTAGAAAAGAAAATGTTCCGTCAAATTTAGTGTCTAAAAAGTTTTTTTCTCAGAAACCTGAAAAGAATTTTTGACGAAGTCTAACATTTTTAAAGTCCTCTAGAAGGGTTTTATCATTTTTACACAAAATTCCTACCTCCATCCATTGTCACGTGCTGGTCCGGCACCAAATCTTCCAAATCTTCCAAACTGTGCGAAAGCTGGTCACCGACATCGAAGTTTCCGATTCCGGCAAACAGCGAGCTGTTCAGGGACCTAAAAAATTCGAAAATTCATCGTTAAGCAATTAGCTAAAAAATCATCCAAATTATTAATATTCCACAAGAGTGCATCATAAAAAATAGCATATATTTGGCAATAACTTTAAGAAAAATGACAAATTTTTCTATTATTTCGGCCATCCGCCGAAGATTTTTAGTCCGTTGTTTTATTATTTGTTGTTCATATAGATTTTAAAATCCAGAACAAAATTTAATAGCTCAAAAATTCACCAAAATACGCATCATTTTTCAATTTGCTCTAATAGGAAATCAAATAAGGTTGGGATTTTTGTGAAAATTTTTCTCAATAGCATATCGGGCACCCACTACGATTTATTTAAGATGAATGATGAGACAATTTGGACACCTGAAATTGTCGCCATTTTGCTGTTGTTGGTGATGTTCTTGGTTGTGCTGCTGTTGGCTAAATTGGTGAGACATCATGTGCAGGGCCGTGATTGCGTCCAACTGCTGCTGATGGTGATGATGTTGCGGCTGAAAAAAACAAAATTATATGGCATTAAGGCATCCAAGTATCAAGGGGGTACACATCGTTCCCCCCCCCTTCCGCGCTAGAAAAATGATAACTTTTTTGGGTAAAACCAATAGAATTGAATTTGGTATCAAAAGATAGCTCTAAAAGTCTGCTATAAAATTGCAAGAACAACCATCTGATTTGGCCAAGTAGAAAAAAGTTATGGCCAGATCTTTGGCCAAAACCACGATTTTATGGCTTAACTTGGCCATAACTTTTTGTCTATCTGGCCAAATCGGATCGTATTGCATTTCTTTTCGGGAAATTGCTGCTTAAATGTTAATTTATTTACATAATTCAGCAGATCGCTGGCCGGGGACATTGCAGTTGGAGGATGGGACAAGGGCATCATCGGAGCCGCTGGCGCCGCCATTGCGTGTCCCATAGATGGGCCAACGGCACAAGAAGAGGCATCCGCGCTTCCGCAACTCGACGGCATCAGATGGTGATGGTACACCGGCGATGCTTAAATCAGGGAAAATAATTTATTACTTTTATGGAGGGGACCTGTGAAAAATTCGATTTTTCTGCATACTGGCTAGAACTATTTTTTCGAACCTATATTATATTTTGAATTTTTAGAAGGCCCAAATCCGGAGAATGGCCATGGAAAAATAAGAAACAAGAAAATTCTTACAAACAGTCCGAAATTCACTAGTTGAGACACTTTTAAACTTACAGTAGTTGGGAGGCGAAATCACTTTCTGATCAAGTTGCTGATCACCGGTGATCACTGTCGACAGCGGCATGTTGTGTTGGTGATGGTGGGTGTTGTGCCAAACCCAGCTGGACGGTCTGTCCATCTGTTGTTGCAGTAGCTGTTGTTGTTGAAGTTGGTAATAATTCTGCAAAAAAAGGAATTAGCGAATAAAAAATGCCAAAATTCAGGATCCAAATTAGCGACTAAGGTCTTAGATGGCACCAAGTATAATATGGGAAGAGCCGGTCAAAATCGGAATCTTATGGGCCCGAAAAAATCGAAAATCGACTCCATCCCTGTCGTGAATGAGAGCAATTAGCCTCTGTCATGTAAAACCACAAGACAGTTCACAGGAGTTGAAAATAATTTAGATTATGTCCTAGTTAAATTTTTTTGAAAAATTTTAAGCCTCATGTGCCGTTCTAATACCGTTTCGAATCAAAGTTTGAAGTGGTTTAATCCCCAAATTTTCTACAAAATTTTTCTACCTGCAACTGTTGGTGTTTTTGTTGCTGCATGGCTGCAGCCTGCTGGAACATGGCCTGGTGAACGGAGGCGGAAGATGTACATGTGTTGTTGCCAGGAACAAATCCTGAAATTTTTGGTTGTTAGAAGTTTCAGGGCAGAGGAGAATATAAAACCAGGTCAAATTTCTCCAGATTGGGGTTTTGGAAAAAAGAAGGCTTCTCGAGAGTATCCAATTCCGGGAACACCACATCTCGAAGATAAGACAAAAATATATCCATGCCAGACTGATTTGGAAATTTTTTCGACACAAATACTTAGAGACGAGGTATGGAAGAGGAATGGTGTGTTTTTGAGGAAAAATCGAAAAAGTTGTGAGAAATAAAGAGAAATTTTTAGTTTCGAAAACTGTTCTAACATCAATCAAAGGCTCTCTCAGTTTGCCATTTTTCTGTTCTTATTTTAATAGAGCTTTGAAATACATGAGTTCTCAGATACGGATTCAGAATGGAATGAATGCTATCTTGATCAGATATTTTCGAGTTTTTAATTTCTAACCGCCAATGCGTCTGAATACGACTGTATCCTGATCAAGATTTCTCGTGTCTTGGATCTAAACAGCTAAGTTGTCCGTGCCCGAACCCTACCTTGAAGTGCCACCTTCTGGTTCTGCCGTTGTTGCTGGTGCTGGTGTTGATGTTGTGCCGCTGCTGTCGTTATTACACCACCAGCACCATTTGTACTGCTTGTACTGCTGTTGTTCTGGGGGCTCGGACTGCTGGTCGAGTAGGCCGAGGAGTTGTCCGAGTTGGGCGGGGTCAGCACATTGTGGGGCAGGGGTGGCGTGATGATCTGGGGTCCAGAGTTTTCTGAAAAATCAAAAATTTCAGGGAAAAATTATCATAATAAAGGGGCGATTCAATCAAGATTTTCCTATTATTCACCGATTTGTTGCCGAGGATGGTTGCTATCGTTGTTGTGCGACTGCAAAATTGCCGGTCGCTTTTTCGCCAATGCCTCGGAGGCCTTGGATTTCTGCAATTTTTTTTTGAAATTTTGAGTTTTTATAGGCTCCAAAGTACCTCCTCTGACCCAGTGGCACTCCTCTTTGTCACGGCCCTTGGCCTTTTGGTCCCGGCTTTCAGCGTCATTGTTCCGGAAGGGCTAGTTTTTCGTGCTAAACATAAAAAAATAAAAATCATAAAAATATTTTTTTATGATTATTAAAGGGACAAGATACAAAAAAAATTCAGGGGTCAAAAACCTTTTTGAATGGTCAATTTTGTATAATAACGATGAAAAATAATAGTAAATAAATTGCATTTTTGGCCCAAAAACTCAATTTTCACGCTTTAATGATTTGTACGGATTAAGAAATTCTAAAATTAATTAAAAATTGAAAGTTTTTTAGTTTTAATTACCTCCATCATCTTTGCCATCCGTGGGTGCCGGTCGTTGTTGGAGACTTGACGTTGCATTGACAAAGAACCTCTGGTGTTGATGATGTTGGTGGTGTTGCGGTTGTTCCGGCATCTGCTTGAACAGCTCGGCGATCGGTTCAAAGCCGGGCTGAAATGTTGACATATAATGTGGATGAAAAATTATGGCCAATTTTTAATTAAAATTATCATAATGGAAAATCTTTATTCATTTTTTACAATAAATTACCCTTGTCAGCAGTTCCGAGATCTTGGTGTCCGTGATGTCCGTCTTGTTCCGATCTGCATGGAGGCGGAGCAGGGCTTCGGCCGAATAGTATTGGCCCAGTTCCACGGCCGCAAACAAAGGGGTTCGACCCTGAAGGGATGAAGTTTTCAGGGTTCAATCACAATGATATGAATGAAAAATTCTAATTTTGATTTTTGATCATTGATGTCAGTTGTTGATATAATTAATTCATCTGCTGGCTATTAGGGCTAAGATTTTGAAGCTTTTTTGCCTTTTTATTAGGGTTTTAGGTGGATTTTTTGATCCAAAAAATCGAAAAAAAATTAACCCATCTTTCAGTGCATCAAAACTAAAAATTCAAAAATAGCCTTAATAAACCGACCTTAATCATCAAACTGCCTAATAAGGTCTGATAATTCATCAATTAACTATTCCGACTTTTAGTTTCTTTGATTTTGGCAAATTAAATTTCGAATTCCATAAAAATTTAAATTCCCGAAAAAGATTAATAAAGTTGAAAATTTTAGGAATTTTCTGGTTCTGATTTTTCTAACCTAGGTAAGCCAGTTAGAAATTTTGGGAAAATCGGTTTATAAAGTACCTACCTGCATGTCGGTGGCCTCCCGGTTGGCGCCGTGCCGGATCAGCAGCTCGACCATCGGCGCGTTGTTGCACTCGGCGGCCCAGTGCAATGCGGACTTGCCGGTGAACCCGAGGAAGCTGGCATCCCCGATCTGGTTCACAAAGTCCATTCGACACTCCGGCTCCACCTTCTCGATCATCAGCTCCGCTATGCGCACCCAGTTCTTTCCTCTGAAAATTTTCAATTTTTTTTTGAAAATTCAGGATTCGTATTTGGAGAATCGCAGAATTTGTAGACTTTATTTCCTGAATTTTAAACGTCCTAATTTAAAATTTGTTTCTTATGAATCGAATAATGTTATTTTCGAACCCCTATATGAGGCTTTCTTGCCCTGACAAATTTTTCCGGATCAGAATAAGGGACGATTTCCGAATCGCATCCTGAGGTTTCCGCACTCTGTTAAGGCCTTTCAGATCATATTAAGGCATTTCCGAACCCCTGATAAGCTTTTTACCGGGGACCTTATGATGTTTTCCCGACCCTGAGACGGGTTTTCGGACCCCGTTAAAGTCTTTCAGGACTGTATTAAGGGTACTACAATATTTGGACACTAATAATGTCTTTTAGGTTTAAAAAAAATTTTTGAGTTCGCCGGCTTATTAGGGAAATTCATAGAGAAATTTAAGATATACCTTAAAACCCTTAACTAGGTCCAATCTCATAAATTAAAATTTAAAGGCCAAAAATTCTCACGGCATCAGGGCACAGCGCATCAGCGGCGTTTCTTTGCGCTTGGCCAACCCATCCAGCTTGGTGCCAATGGCCTCGCCGATCAGGAATTGCGCAATTTGGACCAGGCCGAACTCGCAGGCTGCATACAGCGGAGTGCAGCCGTCCAGGTCGGCCAGGTTCTGATCCGCCTCAAAGT
This sequence comes from Rotylenchulus reniformis, assembly GCA_001026735.1. Lineage (NCBI taxonomy): Eukaryota > Metazoa > Nematoda > Chromadorea > Rhabditida > Hoplolaimidae > Rotylenchulus > Rotylenchulus reniformis. The sequence continues at coordinate 261,018 of LDKF01000003.1, forward strand.
CCCGGACCAGCATTTTCACGGCCTGCAATTTGTGGTTCCGGGCCGCCAAAAGTAGAGCGGTGGTATCATCTGGAAAGCAAAATGATACGTGTGATTATAAAAACTAGGTTTTGATAAAACTTATAGAATATTTTCGAGTATAGCTCATGTATTGTGTTTCTTATATCCATCTAAAAATGAAAGGAAAAATGCTAAAAAATGATTTTTGAGGATGTGTTAATATGGGTTTTTGGGGTTGAAAAAAACAAAAAAATTTAGTCCAACCCTAAAGAAATTTAGAGTTTTCCTTACCAATGTCCAAGGCATTAATTTCGGCGCCTTTGCTGAACAGCAGCCTCAGATTCTGCAGCAAACATTGCTCCTGTTCATCCTTTTTGGGGTCCATCAGGTAAGGGTTCTCGAACAACAGATGCAACAGGGTACGACGACGCTCATTGGGGGCATTGATCTGAATGAGATGGTACGGTAGATTACGAGGGTACTGTAGGTTGGTACAGTAACCAAAATACTTATTCGATTTATTATACTGTTCTTACCAAGCATGGTTCCAGCTTGTCCTCCTGGTCCAACAGTCCCTTCGGACCCAGATAAGCCGCATGGCGAAGTTCGTCCAACAGTTTGCGACTTTCGTCCGACTCATTGGTGTGGCCTAAAAAATTTGAAGTGAATAGAAACAACATAAAATTATTTTTTAAAAAATTGGCGCATTTTTCGGATGCCTCAGATTCGCCTTTTATTATCATTTTTTGGTATTTTGTATTTTTGTATATAAAAATACCATATATGTATATTAAATTATTTTTGTCGCACCTTGCCTTTAGCCGGATGGCAAAAAATTTGCTCTATAAGCACCATCTAGCCCTAAATTGGTGCTTTTATTTTTTGCATTAAAATTAAACTTTAATTTTTCGGAAAAGATCACTTCTTCCGAAAAATAGGTGTTTTAAGGCAATTAATATTATTATTATTATTTCTCAAATAATTTTTGATCATCATTGGCATATTCATCATGAAAATTCAGATTCTAGAACGAATTGATCAGGCTTAAAATGCTGATAATTTTTCAAAATTTACCCACCCAATCCAAGTGGAGAATGCTCTGTTGACGAACCACCAATGCCGGATGAGGAAGACCTGGAGCAGGACAGAGTTTGCTGACTGAAAAGTTTGAAAAAGTATGATAAACTGTAATATTCTTGGAGTAGAGAACCCGTGAGTAATATAGAAATACTCCCCTTCTGTTGGGTAGTGAAAAAAATTGGGTTAGTTATCCTGAATTGGGATCATTTTTAAGTGTTAAAGGGCCAAAATTACCGAAAAAAAGTCCAACAATCCAATTGATCGATTTTTTTCTGCAATTTCCAGAAAAATGACAGTTTTGGCCACAATAAGATGAGAGGTACAAGAATTCACACCCAAAAATAGATTAATATTCCGGAAAATAGTAATGGTTCATTGTCCTAAACTAACTGTGTCTGTGGAATGTGCTGTGGATTGGTGCCGGACATGGCCGGCACTGCCAAGGCCGACGGCACCGGATACTGATGATGCTGCTGGTGACATTGATGTTGCTGTTGTTGAGCAAGGGCATAACTGTGGAATTGCTGCTGAAGTTGGTGATGTTGTGATTGTTGGTAGTGATGATGGTTGAAGGGCGCAAAATGGCTGAAATTTGGTACAATGTAATGGCTATCTGTGTAATAGAGCCCGAGATTTAAAAAAAACCCTAGACCCGGATCCCGGATTTTGGAAACATTCTCGAACTGGATCCCGAACCTAAAGTCCAGGAAAAGTCTTGGTCCGGGACCGGGAAAACCAAAAAGGGCCGAACCGGACCCAGGATCCGGAAAAGTCAGAGCCAGGCCCGGGTCCGTCCTCGTGCTCTACTGTATAATAATCTAAAATTCCCAACTTTTGGTACCTTTGTTGTTGTTGGCCATTGCCGATGCTGGCATTGCTGGCCAAACTGGCCATGCTGTCCGCGTGCCGTATAAGCGGCATGTTGGAAGCGGCGGCGGAGGACGCGCAACTTTCCGCGCTGGTATTGTACACGAGTTGATGGTGGTGCGGTGCCGCGGAGTACGGGTTGAACGGATGATGGGGTCCAACCACCAGCGGGGCGTGGCCACCGGAAGTGCCGCTGGTGCCGCACATGTTCAGCAGCGCCGCTTTGACCGCTGTGTAAAATAAATTTTTATACCGTAAAAACTGTATCAGACCCCTTGGAGGGGGGTCTTATTTTTCAACCCCTCATCAGCAGAGGGAGGGTCTATTAGAGGGAGCAGCGGGAGGATTTATTTTTTAACCTCAGCCGTGAAAATGGAGGGGGGGGTGCACTATTTTTCGAATGTTAAAGTAACTGATAAATGTTTTCATGCTGATACATAACCATAAATGCTAGTCAGAAATTTTTTCATAAGGTTTATTTCTTTAGAAAACGCAAAAAAAAATTGCTAGTTCTTTAAAAAATGATTAAAAGGCAAAATTTTCTCCTTTAAATTCCTTTTTTTCTTCATCAGCTGAAGAGGAAAACTGATAGGACCTCCGGGGGTCTTAATGCAGGGGGAGGATTTATTTATCAATCTCTTTTCAGAGGGGGGTCTATTACAGGAGGGGAGTAATTGCAGGTAGGGGATTTAATACAGTTTTTATGGTAAATATTATTTTTATTATTTTTATCCTACGCTTCGGATCGTAGATCTCCGGCTTCCAAGTTTTGGCTGTCATTTTGCGCCCTTTCTGGATCCGGCCCCTGGTGAAAACGGTGACCGCAGTTGCCGACACAGTAGCCACCATGCATACTGCCAACATGCCGAGCCAAAAATGAAGGCGAGTCTGCGCAGGTATGCGCGCCTCGCTTTGCAGAATTTGCACCGGGATATCTTGCAGGCTCTGGGGAAAAATAAAATTTGATAGACAAAAAATTTCTCAAAAATTTTTTACCTTCTTGGCATTCGCTGCACCCACATACGCTGCAACACTTTCCATGTCCGAAAAGCACAATGTGTGCACTCCGATGATGCGTTGTTGGGGATGGCCAAAGCTGTTAGTGCCAATCCTGAAAAAATATTTTTTGAGAAATTTCTTGAAAATGATGAAGAACATACATGTTGCACATGGTGACATCCACTTGAAGGAACAGTGCAATGCCTTCGATGAGCGCTGGATCGGTGTCTAAACAAAATTTTGAATTGCAATCTTGGTAAGAAAGGAATACGGTAGAGGATGGATACCAAGTACGACTTACCGTTTTGCTCGGCCTCCGATTCGATGCCTCGTTTGGCCCTTCGCTCCTCGTACCGAACACTGAACAGAGATGTGATGTTCAGTTGCGGCGGAAGTTCCACGCGGGCACCGATGCCCTTGTCCGAGCGCCATTCGTAGAGTTTGGGCTGAAATTTTTGGAGTTTTTGAATTTTTTGGCCAAAACCCCGAAGTTTAGAAGCTTATAATGTAATCAGCACGCACTTTGCCGTCATTTTGGTCCATGGACAGTGCTAACGAAGCGCGCAGATGGGCACTCAGCGATACCAGGAACTCGCGGAGCAGCGCCGGACTGACGAACAGCACCGCGGGACGCACCGCGAGCACCAGGAACAGTTCGCCGGGCAGCACCTGGGGTGGTTCACGGTGGTCCGGCTCCAGATCGTGGTCATGGTCACAGTCACCGCCCTGAAAATCGAAAGTTCTCAAAATTGAAATTCAAAAAATTTTGGAGTAGTTCTAAAAATTCCGCACATCGGAAATTTTTCGATATGGCATTATCTCGATTTAAAAAATCCTGATCTTTCTCAAAACTCGAATGTTGAAAATGATTGGTCACGAAATTCCATGAAAATAAAATTTCCCAAATTTTAGGGAACAAACAAAGCCCGGATCAATAGTCCCACTGATTCTGGGGTTTCTAGCCAATTCGGAAGTCCGATCTTTAGGCACCCCCTAGCAATTTCGAAATAATTTTTCCAAAAAATTACCTCTCCTTAAACCCAACCCTCTCAACAATCCCTCTGAAAATGCTCACATCCCATCCGCATGATGCCTGATTGCACTGCTCGTCGCAGTGCCCGTTCGCGTACAGCTTCGCGCACTCCTCCATGCGCGGGCACCTCGACCGGGACCGGTTCAGACAGTCGAATCCGTCGAACAAACACCGCTCAGTGTTGCAGATCTGAGAACGAATGATTACGTAAAATATTTATTAAAATTAAACCCGATTTTTGGTATGATCTGTGATTATTAGTAAAATTAAAATCTAGAATTATTTTTTTTATTTGATGATATTGAAAAAAAATCATAACTGGAGGAGTTGCGACCAAAATTCGAAGTTGATTAATTACAAATTTTTCCCATATCCATTCATTTTTACATATCATGAATAATCGCCATATTAGGCAAAATTTGACCGATATGGTCTATTTTTTAATCAAATAATACCTCATCGCACTTGCCGTCCGCAAACACATGGGCACAGTAGCTGGACTGTGGACACTTGTCGAAGGGTTGTGCCTGTTTCGTGGAACAATCGCCGCCGTCGAAATGGCACGCGAACAAATTGCACTGAAAAATGTAATAATGTTTGATATTTGTACTGGTTGGTACTGTACATACCTCCGGATCACATCGACCATCGCCAGCCCTGGCCTCACACCCAGCCTTGGCGCAATTGTCCCGGTCCACCATGTCGGTCCGATTGAATTTGTCCACGGGCACCGACACCTAATAAGGATGGTACAATGGTCAAGTGAATATTTTTGAAAAAAATTCTTAAAAAAACCGCAAAATTATAATTAGCATGAGCCCGGAAAGCAAATACCATGTAATCATTATTGGTACTAGGTAGCGATCGTACTAATAACAAAATTGGAATTTGGCATTGGGACGGAAAATTGATTAGGACCAGTACCAACATCCAAAATCGAACCAAATCGGCATCGGTTCAAACAGCATTAAAATAGCCAGTACAAAATAAATGCAACCAGTACTAGTCCATGCCAAAAATTTTAAAAGCCATGTACTGGTTTTTCAAGAGTTCAAACAGATGGATCTCTCACCTCGCAGTGTCGTCCTGTGAAGCCACGAGTGCACTCGCACATGAAGTTGTTCACCCGATCATGGCACACTCCACCGTTGGCACACACCCTTAACATCAAAATAATTGAATTATCATCTTATCAATATATGCCAATCAGTTTTGCATAAGTGTTTAGGTCTGTCTTACACATTCTCGCAGTCATCCGGGTTCTCCTCACACGTGTCTCCGGTCCAGCCCGGTGCACAATCGCAGCGGAACCGGTTGTTGCCCAGGTTGACGCATTTGCCCTTGTGCTTGCAGGGGTACGGGTCTGTAAAGGTTCAAAATGAACGAAAATTATGGTACTAAACCATAAAATAAAAAAAACTCACATTTCGTGCATGGATTGAGCTCAATTTCGCATTGAGACCCTTCAAAGCCAATCGGACATTCGCAGTGCCAGCTGATGTCATCTGTAAACGGTAAAAATTTTTCTTAACCGTGCATAAGGATATTTGGAATCAAAATGCTATAACAAAAATTCATCTAGTACCAAGTTCTTAATAGCTAAAAATTGTTTAAAAGGATGATTATGGCCATATAATTGATCTTTTATGAAAAAATCGTAAAATTGATAAAGTAAAACCCTTACTTCAAACTGTCAATTCGGATGGAATAGGTCCTTTTATAACATAATATTTGTTTTATTTTTTCTAATTGCTTTTTTCTTGGTTAGAGACTGGACAATTTGACCTTTTGGCACTTTGCGGCACTGTCCACCATTTCGGCATCCGCCACCTTCGCCACAATTCATTTCCACAGGCACAGTTTCACACAGCGGACCGGTGAAACCATGGGGACAAATGCATTCAAAGAAGGTGGCTGAACGGGTCCGGGATATGGTTAGATGAGTTTTACTAAAGTTTGGCCCAAAGAAATCCATTCAACACATAAAAATTCGCCAAGAAAAAATTTCTAAAGATTTTGTCCAAAAATTCAAATTGTAACATGATGGGAAAATTTTATAGGGACCATAAGATGAAGTTCCCACAAACTCTTCATCAAATTTGATAAATTCGATAAAAATAACTAATTATATCAGAGAGCTATCATAATCAAGCTCTCTAATCAAACTTTCAACAAAACTCTATGATTTATGGTCCTTATAAAAATTTTTATTTTTTGTTAGTTTGGCGAGTGTCATGAATGTTTATTTTTTGGGTCAGAAAAATTCAAAATGAACTCTGAAAATACCTCCTGTTCCTCTCTGCTGCTTTCCGACACATTGTCCTCCATGCAGACATGGGTTTTCGTGCAATGGACACTTGTGATGGTTGTGGTCACTTTATGAAGAAAAATTTTTTTCATTTTTTTCATTTTTTCGGTTTTTTACATTATTTCGACATCTTTTTCCTGATCGCACAGTGGACCGATCCATCCGGGTATGCAATCGCAACGAAACTGTTGGTGTTCAGGTGTTGTCGTCTCCCAAAACTTCAAAAATAATGAAAATTAGGCAGTAATGAGTAATGACTAAATTTCATGATTTGTTTAAATAAGCATAAATTTTTTAATCCTTCATTGTAATCAATTTCAAAGAGGAACAATTTCGGTATCCAAGAGGCTTGGGGTCAAAATTTCGATTTCCAGGGGGATAATAGATTATTCGATTTACAAAGGAGGCCAAAATTTTCCGCTTCCAAGAGCTCCGATTTTGGCTTGAACTATTTATTGGCTAAAATTTTATTCAAAAGCCGAAATTTTTCTCTATGAAAAACTGAAAGTTTTACCCCATGAAAATCAATGAATTCCTGTAAAAAAAATTTAACTCCTGAAAATTTTGCTATCACTGGATCATGATATGAATAATGGTATTAAAGATCCCTTTATTTATTTTAAAGTTTAAAATATAAAATCAAAAATTTTTACATCGTTTCGATGACATTGGCCATGCACACACGGGTTGTAACCGCCCTCGCACGGGGCCAACCGTTGTTCACACCGTTCGCCGGCAAGAAATGGAGGGCATTGGCACTTGTAGGAACTGTAAGGGTGAAGTATAAGAAACAATTATTGTGGCGGTAGAGTAAGTGTTGAGATTGAGAGTAGAGTCCGGATTTATATAAAAAATTAAAACACAAAACGAGAGGCAAAGGAAAAAACTCAAAAGTAAGCCCCGACATTTGGGGCTCTAATTATAATTCGGTTCAAATCAAACCCAGAGAAATGAATTTGGTGTCAAAAAATAGAGCAAAAAATAGATTAAAAAATGAACCCAAGCATGATCCATATGGACCATAATTGAAAAAAAAGTTATGGCCAAAATATAATTTTTGGCCAAATTCACAGTATTTTTGTCATAACTTTTTCACAGTGGAGCTATTTGGGTGAACTTAAACTCACTTTGTAGCTAATTTGCTCAATATTTTTTGATACCAAGGCTTTTTTTCTAACTTTCATTGAACCGAATTATAGTGAATGAATATTGGCACACCAATGATAAAAAATAGAAAAAAATGTGGCCAAACTAAAAAATGAATTTATATTGACTGAAAAATGCTTAAAATCAAATTTTATTTTTGGAAAATACCGATCCCTAGCTTATTAGCTATGAGTACACTTACACATAGTCAATGTTCGGTGCACAAATGCTCCCCTTGGCACAATGGTTGAACTCGCACGGGTCTGGTTTCTCGCTAAAAATCAAATTTTACCAATTTTCAACCCTTGGTTTTCCGATTTTTCAAAATTTTACATTTCACACAAAATCCCGGCAAATGGAGGAAGGCACTCGCACTGTTGGGCACTTGCATTTCGGCAAACTCCCCCGTTTTGGCACTCCAACCGGCACTTGTACTGCTCCTGATAGCTCCGTATTTCGCAGTTTTTTCCCGAATAACCTGGAAATTCCGGGAAAAATTGATCGAAAATTAAAAATTTTAGAACAAAAAAAAAATTACCAGGCAAACAAAGACAATCGTAGTCACCAGTCTCGTGGTTGAGGCAGGTGGCCCCGTTCTGGCATGGTTGCCCGTCACAGTAGCGCACCGGGTTCATGCACAGGTCGCCAGTGAAGCCAGCCTGAGTTTCAAGGGGGGGGTTGGTTAAAAATCAGGGCTAGTGAAAAATTTATGAAATTTGTTGCAGAGGAAGATGTATTTTTTAAATTGCATCTTATATTTAAAAAAATTATGTTATCAATGAAATGAAATCTTTTTTATTATTTTATATTTTTTAGTGCAAATGGTTTAAGGGGCCTAAATTCAAGGGCAGAAAATTTTTAAGGGAGCTTAAATTTTAAGAGCGCTAACTATTAAAAAGGGTGCCTTGAAATTATTAAGAGCGGTTAAACTACAAATGAGCCAATATTTAAAGAAATTTTTAAAGTGATTTTATGAGGAGAAAAAGTAGGAATTGCATGAAAATTTTGAATTTTCTACCATCTACCTTTTTAATGAAACTTAGATTTTTTTTGTTCAACCTTTTCCAAACCCACCTCGCACTCGCACTTGAATTCGCCCTCCAGGTTCACACATTGGCCATTGTAACAAAGGTTTGTTGACGGGTTCGAACATTCGTCCACATCCTCGGTACAGTTTTGGCCCTGAAAAATATTTTTTCAATGTGACTAATTTTGAAATACTTAAATTGGATTAATAAACAAATCGCAACGAACCCATTAGACCTAATAAGAAAAATATTTTTAAAGCAAATTTTCTATCCAAATCAAATGACGATTATTAAATTTTGGACCCCTAGATTTTCGCTGCTCTATTTTCCTGCGAAAACCTTGTGGTTGTTGTTAAGAAAAAATTGTCTTTTTTTAAATTTATTTTTCTCATTTACCGTCCATCCATGGTCGCATTGACAAGTGTAGTTGCCTTTTTCGTAGTCTAGTTGGCATTGACCATGCACACACGGGTCGTCATAGCATTGGTTTTGGTTTTCACAATAAGTACCTAAAAGCGCCAAAAATACTATGAAAATTTAAAAATTTATGATTTGTCATTTTCGAGGCATTTTTGGTTTAATAACCTGAAGAATGCACTTTTAATGTTTTTTTTGCTATTTTTTGTTTTTTTAATTTAGAAAAGATACTAGCAGTTGACACACAAAACAGATCCTCAGAGTCCTAAAAATCGCAAAATCAGAAAAAAACGCATAGCACTTATACGAATGACTAAAAAACTCAATTAGCAGAAATTTGGAAGCAACTATATTAGTGATTTATAACCATATTTGTGACAATTTCAGTCTAAAGCACTAGAATAAATTTTTTAATCGTTTGGTATTAAATTGAAAATTTTTATTAATAAGCAAATTATGTCTAATGTTTTCATAGAAAAAATAGGGGGGGGGGTCGACCACCCCCTTTTCCATGTATGAATGTTTTGTCAGACCAATTCGGTCCGGTGCACAATGGCACACATAGCGCGCGACTTGGTCCGAGCAGGTGGATCCGGCATAGCACAGGTTGTTCACACAGTCGTCGATGTCCACCTCGCAATGTTTGCCTTTTTGAGGAAAAATTTAATTTTACATTTTATTTTTTATTTTTTATTTTTTATTATTTTTTGTTTACCTTCGAATCCTCCGATGCATATGCAAGCGTACTCGCCATTCTGCTGGTTGGTGCAGGTGCCCCCGTTCTGGCACAGTCCCCCGCTGTACCTCGTGCACTCGTCAATGTGCTGATCGCAAAATTCTCCTGAAAACGCAAATTGTGTCCCATCCGGGCTGGGTCATTGATCCAAAAATGTCAGAATGGGCGTTGATCCAAATAGGTCAGAAATTTTATTGTTGCAATTTTAAAATTTTTTTATAAAAAGGAAAAATTATTGCACCTTTTAATAGAAAAATTTAACATACCGTATTTCCTCTAATATAAGACAGTGCTCATTATAAGACAGTGCTCTAATACAAGACTCCCCATTTGAGGGGTTTATAAATATGAAAATTTATTTTTTTTAATATTAAATGCTAAAAATCCTGAATTGGCGATGGAAACAAAAAGATTATTCGCATTTAATCCTGTTTTTAGTGGTGTTCAAGACCCAAATTTTCTTGAGTCCCGAGAGTAGAGACTGAAACCGGAGACTTTGCCCCGAGACCGAGAGTTGACCTCGAGACCCGAGACTTTTCATTTTTGCCAAAAAAAGTCAAAAGAAATTTACATAAATTTTTTGATGGGAGGGGACTAAGGGTAATGATAGTGATGAGTCCAAAAAAACCATTTGGGAGGTCTGGAAGAGACACCAAAAATTTTAGGGAATTTACGGAGAATAAAATTTGGACCTAATTCTTAAGTTTGATAGGCAGTGCCGACGGATACGATAAGAACCGTTGGAGAAAATTTTCAAATTTTAGGCCATTTTCTTAAGTAATTTGATCTTTTTCAAGTTTAATTATATTAAAGTATGGCCGGAAATTTCCTCAGAATATGCCTTTGAAAAATTTTTCTAAGAAAAAACACTTGAAAAATATAAGACAGTGCTCTAATATAAGATAGTGCTCTAATATAAGACCCCCCTTTGAGGGTGTTTGAAAAATATAAGACAGGGGTCTTATTAGAGGAAATACGGTATTAATGTTTTTCCCATCGTATTATAAGCAGATAAATAAGAATACGTCTAGGTAAGAAAAAAATTATTCAATTTTATTTATTAAATTTATATTTATAATATTTTATTATTTTTGCTTTTTTGTTTTGCATTTTTAGTTGCTATTTTCTTTTTGGTTTTGCTTGGTGGCGGGACTGTCTATGTGGTTTAAAGAGCCCCGAAACAGTAATTTTAATTATAAGATTAAGAATACCCTATTGATGAGGCCCGCTCATATTTCTTCTATTTTTTTTAATTAATACTGTTCAAGTTAAAATTTATTTTTTATCTAAAAAATTAAATTAATTAACCCCAGTTGATATTTTTGGATCAACGACACAGCAGCTGTCCCATCAATTTGGGGATGAAACGTACCATAAACTGCACAGTAAGGTAAACCATAATATGTATGTAGTACCCTACCCCCTACCCAATAGTAGTACATAGAGTACAAATATATGTATAATGCAGTGTGTGCACCGTAACAACAACAACCAAAAAATACCATTTTTGGGGGGAGGGGGGGGGTGAAGCGGGAGAAAATCAAGAATCTAAATTTTAAGGCTCCTAAAAAAGTTGAAAATCGACCATACTTTTAAAATACAAGTACATATAAAATGTATTTTACCGTAATAAAAACTAGCATACGAATTTTTTGAAGGAGGGAGGGGGGGGAGAGACGGTATTTTAAATTTCAAGATACCGAACAAAGTGGACAATCAACCCCTAAACTATACTCTCCATACTTATTTGTCTCTAGTCTCTACTCAATGCAAGTAGTACGTGTTATGGTATACCTTCGAAGCCGGGCGGGCATTTGCACTGCGCCGGGTGCCACTCTCGTCTCTGCAGGGTGCCATTGGCCATGTTCTGCTGCTGCACTTCCTCAACCCATGGCCGTGCACATTGGCCTCCGTTCAGACAGGGCGGGCGGGTGGTGCATTGGTCCAACAATTGCTCGCAGTGTTTTCCTGATGATAATTTGTTATTTTTAATATAAAAAAAGGTTGCACAATTACAGTTTAGTTGCAAAACAGGATTTTTACAAGATAAGAGCCAGAAAAAAAGGAATTTAGAAACCGAAATTTAAGGGGCTTCGAAAGAGGAGGTCCCTGCTGATGAGAGTTGTCCCGTAAAAAAATTGGCCACCTTATTATTTCATTCCGAGACATATAGAAATTAGAATTTAGAAAGAAGAAACCGATTTTTCAGTCTGCAAACTTTTATGAGAGTTGGAATTTTTATAATTTTCACCCTTCGAAACTTCGACTTTCGATGAGTTTCGCGGCAATTGATACCTCCAAACCCTGGCGGGCACTCGCACTCCCATTGCCAGTCAAATCGCGCATCCAAGGCCCACATGGCGGTGGTGGCCACAATGGCTCCCCGGCATGTTCCCCCGTTTAGGCACGGATTCTGGTTCTGGCACGGCTCTTCCTCCGCCGCCAATTGGTGATGGATTTGCTCGCAGAACTCGCCCACAAATCCGGGGGGACAAGCACAGTAGAAGGCGCCAATCTGTGAATGGGATTGGTGTAAAAATGTAAAACATACAGTAGATTGTGGATCCATAATCATCTTTATTTCTGTAATACAAAAATTTTGACTAATATTTCACACGTTTAAATTAGTCGAATTTACAAAGCCCATTTATATATTATTATTATTATTACGGTATTTGATCGATCTAGGACACCAGGTTTCTGTCAGTTTCAGACATGACATCAAATGTGTTTAGTGTTGCTCGAGTCTATAAGCCTTGAGTTTGTGATTTGATCCCAGGACTCGTCTTGTGACTTGATCCGACTTGATCCCAAGACTCGAATCCATGTGATTTGATCCGTGTCCGGTCATTTGCGCGTAATTCGTTATAACTTGGCTCAACCGCAACCTAGAGAAACGAGTTTGTTGTCAAAAGATAGAGCTAATAATTAGCTATAAAATGATCCTAAGCTCAATTAGATTTGCCCATTTTGAAAAGAGATTATGGCCAAAGTACTATGGATTTGGCCAAAATCATCTATTTTGCCATAACTTTTAGTATGGACCAATTCGAATGAGCTTAGGTTCATTTTAGCTTATTTTTTGTTCTATTTTTGGCATCAAAGGTTGCTTTAAAACCGAGTTATAATGAATGTCGCGCAAATGTCTGGCTCGCAAATGACAGGACACCACTTGGTTCCAAGACTCGAGTCCATCGTTATTCAATCGCAAGACTCGAGACCGATAAGGCCAAGAAAAATTCCCGAATCAAAACATATGTATGAGCATATGTATATTTTTATCCATCTTACGGTGCAATGCCAAACCCATGTCATATGTACATACCGTGTTGTTACACGTGCCGCCATTCTGGCACACCGCGTCCTCCGCCTGCACCAGGCACTCGTCCACATCCAACTCGCACTTCTCGCCCTTCCAGCCTGGCCTGCACTCGCAGTGGCTTCCCCCGTTGATCGGGTCGTTCAGACAGCGTCCGTTCAGGCAGGGATCGTTCTGGCAATAGTTGGTCAGGCTGCAGTTCGGACCTGCAATCAAGTGATCAAAGATTAGGTAGAGATAAGATGGTCGACACTGAAATCCGGGTTTTCGAACGAAAACCCGGTCTCGATCAGGCGGCACTACTTTAAAGACGGCCCATTTTGGGACTCTATTTTTTTGAGTCCCGGGATTCAAATTTGTTTATTTCCCGGGGTAATTTTTGACGCTGAATCCAATTTGACATCCTTTTTACCTAATGATCCATCGACGTCACTTTTTGACGTTGACGTCAAAAAAATTTCTTTTAAAATTCCGAAGAAAAATTAAAAATTCTATCATCAGCGTCAAAAAAGCTTTCAGATGATCTAGTACGTCAAAATGTACGTTAGAATTGGGTTCAGCGTCCAAAACTACCCTAGAAACTCATTTTTAGAAAGATTTTACGGGGAAAATTTTGAGTCTTGAGACTCAAAAAAATTAGAGTCCCAAAATGGGCCGTCTTTAAAGTAGTGCCGATCAGTCCTTTTTGTCAATATTTCTTGAATCGCACAATTTTATCGATCCTTGTGGGCCTATGATAATAGTGTTAAAATTATCGGCTTGTTAGCACCGGAAAAGTTCCGAGAATCTGATCAAGATCAAAGAAGTTTGAAGATCAAGGGAAGAAGATCAAGGGAGTTTCGAGAATTTTGAGCATGACAGTAGTATACTTCCAAGAATTCCTTGACACGAATTCCCTGACATCATTTCCCTAATAATAATTTCTTGACATGAATTCTTGACATCGATCCCCTGAATCGCCCTGAATTCCATTATCAAGAAAGTAGATTTCCAGGAATTTTGACGCGAATAACAAACAAAAGAATTCCCTGACATGTGACACGAATTTCCCTGATTTGTCCCTAACACGAATTCCTTGACATTCCACAGTCATTAGCATACAGTTTTTGCACCGTTCCATCCCGCTTTTTCCCACACATTTTACCCTCAAAAACCGGTTGCAGCGATCCAAAATCCCCTTTTCCCCATCTGTCCTTCCTTTTCAGCCGCTCATCCATTTTGCGCGGCCCCTAAACTACCCGACAATACATTCAGCAGGACAGACCTAAACTTTTCTTCTTTCCCAACCCATCCATTCATCCCCTAAGAAGAATGGATGGATGACATCCCCAACCCCTCCAGCGTCCTTTACCCATTTTGATGAATGAATGGAGGATTGGAGGAGGACAATTTATGTATGGGATGGACGATGAAAGTGATGGGTAAATGGCACAAAAAACTGTGAATTAATGGCTCCAGGTTGAGGGGATTCCGGATTCCCTACTTGTCATACTTGTCAGTTTTCCGGAGTAAAGCCAACTCTTTTACTACGGTGATTGATGTTGGTGGAAATGCGCGAAAGTTGGGAGATAAAATGAGGAAAAACGGGGAACTTAATCCATAGAATTTGCCAAAAAACTGGGACCAAAAATTACACCATGGGATCGGTATCACTACTTCTCTATAAGTACAAGAAGCAAGAAGGTACAGTAATCTTCAAGAACCTACCCACCCAGTATTGATGCTATGGCAAAAATCGACACCAAATTAGATCCAGCTAATAGTGATACGCGAGAATGAAAGTTTTTAAAGATTCGAGACCATACTGGCATCTGGCCTCGAGATCCGAGAGTCAAAACCCCTAAAACTTTTCACGACTTGATACCACCGAGTAATTCGAGCTTCATTATCAGTTATTACTAGTAATCTTCGAGCAATTTATAAATGCGGGAAAAATATGAAAATCCCAATGTTAAAGAAGAAATATATGTCTGAAACAACAAAAAACTAATTTCCTTGTTTCGTTTTGATTAAAAGGCTCAAAAGTTCATAAATTTCTCTAAAATTTTTAAAAGTTTACATTTTTTGCCTTTGCTACCTGTGTAGTTATAGTGGCAGTCGCATTTATAGTCCTGCGGCGATGCCCCCACCAGACATGCTCCATGCACACACGGATTGTTTGGCCAATCGCAGATGGTGGGCAGCCGACGCTCGCAAAGGGTGCCGGCAAAACCTGAAAATAGAAGAACATAGATGATTGACGTATTCTATTAAAAAACTTTAGACTTTATCCCTGATTAGTTCTATCTCGATCACTTTCTTATACTCTAAAACTCCGAACATTTTTATGGCCATTCAAAAAATATGAATTGTTTCTGCTGCTTGAAGAATTTTTTTTTGAAACGAATAAATATAATATCTCCATTGTAGCAAATAAAAAAGCTTAAACTTTTTATTTTAAAAATCGTTTACATAAAAATTGGATTTTTAGTCCCTGAAAAATGTCCAAAGGTGGAAAATCACAGCTTTTATCTGATCAGAATCTTGTTCAAGAAATTTTCCTATCCTAATCACCGGAATATGGCTAAACAAAGCTTAACAAAATCGCCTGATCAGGGTCAATCTGGCTTACCAGTCCTGCAATGGCACTTGAAGGATTGGGCCGTTTTCTCGCATTCCGCACCATTCTCGCACGGATTATACGGGTGGGCACAACGACGAAGTTCGCAACGCGGTCCAAACCATTGTGAAGTTTGGGAACAACTGAAAAATAAAAAAAAATTGAAACCAAACCCTGTGAAAATTTTAATAATAAAAGCAATAATCTACATCCATGAATCAAAAAGATTATTATTTTTAATTTATCAAATGAATTTTTTCATTCCGGATTTGGAAAGAATCGAAAGAAGGATACAAAATAAGTGATATAAGCAAAATATGTAGTGACCAACTTTTCGAAACGCCTTTTTGAATTCTTCAAAGAAAACATTAATGTTTTCATTGAAAAATCCAAAAAGGCCTTCAAAAACCGTTTCGAAAATTGCTATTATTTTGCTTACTTGTAAAGCATAATGAAATCTATAGAATAAAATTTTGAAGTTCTGGTTGTCAAATAATATTTTTTAAGTCATTCTATCTTTATGTTAAAAAGAATTTTAATCATCTTCATAGACTTTCAGTCATTTCCACACTTCTTTGCCCATTTATTTTCTCCCTATTTCAATTTATTTTATTTTGATTTAATGGCCACAATCTTTCATGTGTTAAGGCCCTATTGTGCGGAACGAATCGCAAGTCATTTTTGGCATTTTCACAACGAATGTTTGCGTTTCTCCAATATTCGCGACTTTCCCACACTCAATTATATGGATGGGACCCATTCTTCTTCTCCCTTCCTGCAATTACTTAATAGCAATCCAGAGAGAATGAATGAAGGCATTGTTCTAGCCAAAGGTGCCCTTCGCCCCCAAAAATTAATTGCCATTCTTCCAAAATTCCCAAGATGGAATGCCAATGCCAAAAATAAAGAATAAACAATGAAAAAACAGAAAAGAGGGGAGAAAATGCCAAATTCTGATATAGGCTAAGAATTGGTGATTTTTGATAAGATAACAAAGAAATGATTTTCCTTAGTGAATTAACTAAGGGTTCGATTTTTAAAATTATTTTTTTATTAATTTATTTTGGTCCTCTTTTCCGATAATTTCTACTTGTTAATGCAATAGAATAGTAGAAAAATTATCAATACAACTATCCTCAAAGTTTGATAATCACATGTATAATTTGGCATCCATCCCTTAATCATCAATGGACCCAATGGATCGGACTTTTTATTCTCTTCCCATTTTATGACAGAAGTAAATATGAACCTACAACATTGGTCTTTTTTCTTTTATAACAGTTTTTTACCTCTATAATAATTTCCAAAAAAAAAATAATTTTTTCACTTTTCTCAGAAAAGTGAAAAATTTCTCAGAAAAGTGAAAAAAAAAATTCACTTTTCTCAGAAAAGTGAAAAATCAAGATTGATTGACACCTCTGCTGGATGCCAACCACCCATACCAAGGTCCTTTACGCTTAATTTGATTAGCGCAACCACCGCGCAACCCATAAGTGTGAAGGTGAAGAAATTGGATGACACAGACACACAGAAGAGGGTGATGATGATGAAGATGAAGGGTCATTCATCAACAGCAGACGGACCAGAACCAGAGAATGGACGGGTTGCGCTAACTTTCCCACGCTCATTGACTAACACATACTTAAGTATGAAACCCATCAAGTACCTTGGGAACTTTAAGGCCTATGAATTCAACACCAGTGGTATCAAATCCTATACGAACTCATTTTTGCTAATTGAAGAGGTTACGGATGCTTATGGAACTATTGTTAATTTAACCACTCTTTTTGCCCTTATTAGATCTCGATTTGGACTTTAGGACACTCGATATCGGGTTTTGAACCTTCTATTTTTTTTGATCCCAGTTCCTGGATTTTGAACAGATTACTCTCGGCCCAGGTCCACTTTTAGTCCCAGTTCTCGGCTTTGGTCTAAATTGATATTGGCAAACTAATCCGGATTTGATCCCGATAATACTAGAGAACTAGACTTAGGTATATTAGTCCAAGATAACTTTGATTATTCAATCCGATTCCCGGATTTGGTCCAAGTTCACTCTCGGTCCAGGTTCTCGTTTTGGTCCCAGTTCTCGGCTTTGGCCCAAGTTCACTTTGGTAATCCAATCCGTTTTGGTACCGGGAGTACTAGAATTGGTTCAACTACATACCGATCCCGATCTCTGTGTTGATCCCGAATACAATCTCAACATCATCCGTCCTTCCAAAAATACATACCGTAATCTCTCTAAAATAAGACCATTAGTCTTATTTTTTTGAACCCCCTCAGAGGGGGGTCTTATTTTAGAGAGTGGTCTTATTTTGGATAGAATATGGTATGTTAATCCGAATTTGTTCCCTCTCCTCCAAATTGGTCAAATTTCTTCCTGCAAATCCTCTGCTGCTGCTGATCCCCAAAATCCACAATTCACTCTCAATTCCACCGTTTACTCATCATTTTCTCCCCAATACAATATTAGAAAGCAGTAGGAATTGGACAAATATGTACGGATGGATTGGAGCGGAGGGGGGAAGATGGGCAAAAAGTGGACTTTCCCATGACCCCCCCTCCCCCACCCCCCCCCAAACCGCCGGTGGAACATCGATGGCGGATGAATGTTAGGGGGGGGGAGGTGACAATGTGGAAGAGAGGAAAGAGGAAGGAAGGAGAAAAGGACGAAAAGTAGAGTAGAAGGAAGAAGAAAGAAGTAAAATGATCAGTAAAAAAAAGAAATAATCAATGATAAAAAGAAAAGGATGGCAGAGGCAAGAAAAAATCTAGGAAGCAATAATCCAAGGAGAGTAGAAGAGAATGATCGGAAGCAAAGAATTGATTAGGAAAGATAGTGATCATGATCAACAAGAAGAGGAGGGAAGGAAAGAAAGTGATCTAGATATAGAGAGGAAGGGAGGGAAGAACTGATCCATGTAAAAAAGAATGGATCAGAAGGTAAGAAGAAAAGGGAAAATAATTCGTGAAGGGAGAGAGAGGGAGAGAAAGAGTAAAAATAAGTGATCAGGAAAGGAATGGTCAGAAAGTAGAGGGAATGATCAACGAAATAGGGAGAATGATCAACCAAGGAAAGAGCTGATCAGAATCGAAAGCAAGTAACTGATCAGGAGGGCAAGTGATCAGACTGGACAAAAATCACATTTTTGTTTTGAATACATGCCTATTTTTATTTTTTTTTTGTATTGACATTCGGCTAAACTCTTCTGCTGGTTCCGGTCCTCCTAATAACCTGGCCCATTTCCCAGGCTGATAAGAACTCTAAGAACAAGTCCCAAAAATGGTTTCTTATAGGGGGGACGGGACATCAATTTGTAATGTGTGGGAACGAAGACGACGAGGATGACGACGGGTTTACTGATCCCAAGTTTTTACTTCAGTTTACTGAAAAAAAAGACGACCGGATTTTACCGTATTTTTGGTAGATTTTGCGTAAAAATTGAACTGGGCTGCAGAGATCGAACGCAAAAATATACTGAAAAAAACTGAAAAAACGGGAAAAACCCTAAAAATACTGAAAAAACCTGAATTTGTGACTTTTTCATGACTTTTTTGACTTTTGAAGCAAATTTTTAATTTTTTTGCCTTATTTTTTTGAAATTTATAGCTCAAAATCGAAATTTTTTTGGGAAAACTACAAAAATTTCAAAGAATTTTTATGTCAAACTTTAAAAATCGTTAATTTTTATAATGGAAATTACAAAATTTTTTGCTAAATTTCTGATTTTTTCTTAACTTTTATGTCTTAATTTTTAATTTGTTTTATGGTTTGAAATTGCTTCTAAAAACAATAAAAATACATTTGCAGAGAAAATTTTACTTTTTTGTGCACTTTTTTTGCAATTTTATTCATTTTTTCATTGACTTTTTGTGACTTTTTTGGCATTTTTGAGCAATTTTCGTGACTTTTTGAGGATTTCTTGTGACTTTTTTAGTCGACTTTTTTGAGATTTTTTATGACTTTTTTTTTGAACCCTAGTTATGACCACCTCCCCCCTTCCCCAGGGTCCGTGCCGTGCCGAAACGACTTTCCCAAAGCCAACAACATAGGTATCTGGAACCTATATGTGCCCCTTTGAGGATGGAAATTTGCCGCCTCCGGGGAGAGAAAAAAGCTTATAAAGGGATTAGTCCCCCATCCCCCAATATCCGGGGGGATTTTGATGTTTGCTGTTTTGTCGGCAAAGTGGTTTTGGATGGATGGCTCTGGTGCTCAACCCCAAAAATGCCTTTGAAGTGAGAGGGAGGGGGCATTATGTAATGCAATTTGGAGGAAAAAGTAAGAAAAAATTGGCTTTTGGGATTAAAGAAATGAGCGAAAAAAGGAAGAGAAAAAGAAAAGGAAAAGAGGAAAAGGGAGAGAAAAAGAATAAAGATATGGGATTTTCAGGCCACAAATCTAATAAGTATAGTCTCATCTATTTTAAGATTTACCCTAGTTTCTAACTTCCTTCTCGTCCAAAAATTTTTTTCTCATTTTTAATGGAATTTTATAAGGTCCAAAGCTTTAACATCACCATTTTGATGGTTGGAAGTTGGAACCCATTTAAAAACATTTTAATCGACAAAATTATATTGGCCTGATCGGAAAGAAAGAATGATCAAGAACCGAAGAAGTGATCGGGAGGGAGTGGATATAAAAGAAAGATTTTCGAAATGGTTGATTTTGGCGCGCGAATACCTTCATTAAATATGCAAAAATTCGTTTAAACAAAGCGCCCAAATGCAAAATTTCCACCTTAGAGACAAAGTGACCTTTGTCTTCTGATTTATGTACGACCAATTACACACAAATTGTACAAATGTCTTCGCTTCCCTAAGGTCGGGGTCCTCTGGCCCTGATTTGCATAATCCATCTTTAAAGTCCAAACAAAACCCAGGCCCAAACCTCCGTTTCGTAACCCATCCTTTTTAAATGTTATTGTGCCTAATATATGCAATGTTTTCTTACCTAAACATCTTTGTTTAAAATTTTACGAAAGATTTTGCCTGATTTTTTAATTAATTAAGCCCATTAGGACCCATAAAATTCCAGCCAAAATTTTTCCATCTTACACCAATAAAAAATCTGGATTTTTTCTGGATCTGATGAGCTCTATTCTGCATATTTTCGCTATTAACCCACCGGAAATTTGAAAAAATAAAAATAATAATTCAGCGATTTTTTCAGTTTGTTTGTTTTTTGGTTGGATTAACAACATTGGATGATGATAATTATTAATTGCATATTCAGAGGGGGGAAGGGGGTCATCCGTCAGGCCAGACAAAACCAAACCTCTACATATTTAGAGAGAGAGATGGGTGCTGTTAGATAAGGAATAAATAATATGTTTATGTTTTTATGTTCTCAGGGTCAGGAGAAATTTTTTGGTTTGGCAAAAAATTTTTTATAAATTTTTCGAGAACTCACTCGCATCGAGTGCCATCCTGAGCACAAATGCCGTCATGCAGACACTCCATGCCGGACCGATGGCAGTCAAAAGTGGCATTTTCGAAAGCCGAACCTGTTGTTATGGCTGTTGAGAGAAGCCAGCCTAAATATGAAAAATATTCTGATCCGATCTGCTGGATTATGATCATCAATAAATCTAGAAAATTTTCAAAATCTTCCAACTCTCTATTCGGTAAAATTCCAACCAGATCCAAATCTATGATCTCAATTTAGCAGAAATCTGTTGATTTCTTCCTCTAAGCCGTCTAAGACCTCTCGGAAATTTCGGATATTTGAGAAGAAAAGAATTTTGTATCCTTTTTTGGAGCCTTAGGCCTGCGCAAGCTCTATGCCCCAAATCCATGATTTTTATTATCTTAAATCTGATGAAATTTCTATGAAAAATATGGTTTTTGTCTCGCCCTCTCCAATATCTATGATTTTTGTCCCGAAGTCACCCTTTTCCCGCAACTTACCATCATGATCCGCGTGTCCATCAACAATTTGTGCCGCCGCAACCACCGCCATCATCATCATCATGAGCATTTTCATCAGCAGGTTCCGCGCCATTGTTGTTGGCCTCCCAATGACCATCATCTTCGGCATGGTCATCATCATCCTCCTCTTCGCAAATTTGCTTCCGGCGCAATTCTCAGAGTCAGCGCACAAGTGTCTTCTGGCCTGGGGCCAAAATTGCGCAGGAAAAGTCGTTGTGATGAAAAATTGGATTTATGAAGCAATTTGTAGAGAGAAATTTTATGCGTATGAACCTAAAAATAAAGAAAATTGTACATAAAATAAAAAGAATAAAAAAGTATTAAAAATTTAGAGGACGATATAGGTAGGTATGTGGTATGTCTAAAGTCCGAGCCCAATTTGTACTCGAATAGTCGGAAATATCGAGGGAAATAAGTAGGGAATATGATTGGATGAAAAAATAGAAATTTTTATTGGATTGTTGGCCTAATAAAAATTGTTTTCAAGCGATTTGCGATTTAAAAAGACAAAGGATTCGTGAATTTTTAAATTGAAAAATAGAGGAAACAGATGGGAAAATTTAATGGCCGTAGCTGAAGACCAAAGGGGAACGAAAACTCGCAAATCTTTAAGGGAATAAAGTGAATTGATTCAGCAGTTTTGCCAGACTCAATGGCCAAAAACCCTCGATCGGTCATATAGGATTCGATCTATAAGACTCTATCGATCAATCTATAGTACATAAGTGAGAAAAAGTCAAAAACAAAAAAAAATAAAATAAAATTGCTGAAAATCGCGGGGACACAGCGGAAATGAGCGGACGAAGATTGGAGGGGCTGAAGATGATGTGAGAAGAAAGGAGGAGGAAGAAGAAGGTAAGGAGGAGGAGGAGGAGGAGGAGGGATGGGACGGATGAGGAGGATGAGAAGAAGAGGACGGAACGGAAGGGGAGGAAGGTTGTGGACGGACGGCGGAAGGTGGGCGGAGAGTAAGGAAAGGAATGAATGAAAAATGAATGGGGTGTATTGGAAAGGCAAAGCAAGTCGGTGTATTTTCAAAAACAAACGTGGACAAATTGTTGAAACGAATGTTTTGGTGCTAGGACGTTAAAAAAATAGTGCCAAATGGGGGCGTTAAAAAAAATGCCAAATGCAAAATTTTGGCCTAAAACTTTTTTGTTAGACTTGTTAGACCAAAAGTATAAAAGGCAAAGTTGTGCAGAATTTTATGCTGATTCGAATGGTATTTTTACTTTTTCGAAATTCGGTCAAAAAGTTCGAAATATCCCCTAAAAACCTTGTTTTTCGCTATTTCGGGAAAATTTCGAACTTTTTGGTCGAATTTCGAAAAATTAAAAAAACCAGAAGATAGAGCACAAAATTGAATACTTTTGCCTTTTATACTTTTTGTCTAACAAGTCTAACAAAAAAGTTTAGGCCAAGGTCTTGCATTTGGCACTTTTTTTACGCCCTAGCACTGAATGTTTTATTTTTGTGCCGCGAAATTTAAAAATGCCCTTAAAATGGGGAAAGCGGTGCTAGGGCGTTAAAAATGCCAAATGGGCCAATCTGGCCGAAAACCAAAAGTATAAAAAGTAAAATTCGGCCAAAAATTCTAAATTTTTCCAAAATACCAAAACTAGGGGTTTTAGGGGATATTTCGAATTTTTCGGTCGAATTTCGAACAATTAAAGATACCAGAAGATAGAGCATAAATTCTTTTAGCCTAATAAGCTTTAAAAAATGTTTTTTACGGCCAGACTATAGCATTTGGTGGTTTTTTAACGTCCTATGTCATAAGAAAAATGGATTCTTTAAGTACCAAAAAGGTAAGGATCGGATGGTGTGATGTGGATTATTAGGTACTTGTACAAGAACGCATGGTAAAGTAAAAATAATAATAATATACAGGTTCAATTAATAAAGTGCCATAACATGTGAGAGGGCATAAGAGCATAGAATAAGGTTACCAGGAAATAGACTCAAGAAAGCCGAATTAGAACCCGGAATCAGGGTCGGAATCTCTAACCATCAGCAGGGGTTTTATTATACCTTTAACTTTAAAAGACAATGTGGATCCGAGGGTAAAAATGGTAGGAGAGGATGAGGAATGTGCTGAAAAAATGAGGATAAAGCAGGATGAATTGTGACACTAAAAGTGGATTTATATACCAAGTAAAGTGTATGAGGTGGGGGAGGGGCAAAAACTGATCAATTTGGGCGGATAACATGTCCGGAAACCGGAACGGACATGCCATTTGAGGGGGAGGGGGATAAGGGATATGAAGGTGATGTGGCTGGGAATGGACTATTTGAATATGATGGAATTAGGGGGAGTGAACATGGCAGCAGGATGAGTTGCCGAGGTCCATGTGATGCATGTAAGTACTAATTTGTGAAACAAATACACGGAGATAATAATGGTGAGAATGGGAATGACCCATACACCGATGTGCATGCTATGTATGGCCACGGAGGATAAGTAAGTATAATCCGCGTAAAAATTCCATTGAATTCAATTTATTTTTGGCTCTACAATTTTATGAAGAGGAAATTTTCCTTTATGAACTTTATCTCTGCGCCTTTTCTCTGTGTACTCTTTTTCCGTTACATTTCTCTGTCACTTCAGTGAAAAATTCGCTTCGAAAGATCGAGAATTCAAAGAAATTTAATCGGCGCCCAATTTTTATCGTAAACAGCACCTTATATTGGTATATACCATGGGTACTCTTACATATTTTGTATTAGTACCCATGGTGTCTAGCAGGGAGGATGCCGGTTGCACATGGTACCGATGCCAAGATACCTACCTACTTTGGCACTGGTTTGGATTTGAAGCGATTCTGGCTATTGATATTTACATATATCTGGTTTATATTATTATTTATGATTTTTGGACCAAATTTTCAAAAAATGATATTATGCAAGAAAATTTTCATTTTTTGGCGGGCTTAAAATCTTGAGTTCGTTCCTTTTTTAATTCAGTAAAAAACTATTTATCTACTATCTATTCCATTCATTAATATGGTGTTCGGGCCTTAAGGAGTTCATCCCTTGGATTTTGCAATTTTTGGACCTATTTTTTCAAAATAAAAAAAACATATTATTATCGATCTGAAATGGAGAAATCTGTAAATAGGCCATAGGACAACTTTTAGTCGTTGTTTGAAAAAGGGGATAATCGGGGAAGATTGTTGTAATATTATTGAATACACAGAAAATTGACAAATGGACGATGGATGGGATCCGCGGATGCTTTTCCCAGATGATGATGACACATCGCCCCACTCATATACATACAAAGTGAATGGGATCAGCAAAAAATGGTGGAGGGGGGGGGGAGATCGCGGAAATGGCAAACGGAAAAACTATGGTATTGTTGGTGTTGGGCCAAGAAATATGGTATGGGTTGGAAAAAGAAATATCGGATCAAAGGCAAAAAATCAGAATAAAATATATGATATTAGACAATAAAAGATCATGCTCTTTTGATTGATCATACATAGATTTCTGATGATTAAAAACTTGATGGGACAAAATTTCACCACTACCCACCCCTTTCTACCGATCAGTAGTGTGTTAGCCTCTCTGATCAATGACAGGCTTCATCCCTCTCTGATCAGTAAGAGTAGTTCGATCACTCTCTGATCAGTATCAGTAGCCGATCACTCTCTGATCAGTAAGAGTAGTTCGATCATTCTCTGCTCAGTAAGATTAAGTAGCTCGATCATACTCTGATCGGTAAAGGGGGTCATTCAAATTATTCATGATTAGATCGATCAGGATGTTCAAATATGTATGTGGGAACGGATCAAGTGGGATTTACAAAATCCGAGTGATTTAAACGGACAGAATGGGTCAACAGGGACGACGGGCTTTGACGAGTGATCGGCATTTGCCTATCCCCCTATTTCTTCCCAGGATCACCCAATTGTGCGAGGAGGGGAAAGGAACCCAGGATAATGAATGAATGATGTTTTATTGCATGGGAATGGGGCTGATTGTTGTGATGAAGGGGCGACGACTTAATTCCTCTCAACTAACTCATTAATGGGATGGGAGAGGGAGGGGGTGGCGCATTTCGGAAATTGTTTGAAATTTGCAATTTTTGGCAAAATGCCCTAGAATAAATATCGCCATGCATAAACATGCTCAATTTTTTGAACTGACCATTTTAAATTTTCGAAAAATATAAAAGTGTGTTATAAAGAAAATTTACAAAATTTTAACGGAAATCTGAAGAAAAGAGTTTAGGAAAAACGAACTTTTTTTCGCCAGAAACTTTTTAGATAGAGAAATCTCTTTAAGCTCGATAAAATTCAATAAGCGAGATTCACAAAAAAAACTTGTGAGAATTAGACTAAAAACTCATCCTCAAAATGATCCCAAATTTTTCCTTATACGTTGCTAATAAGTTCAGGGATCGGATATGTTCTGATTTATCAGAAATGTTCTGATTTGGAGGGTCCAAATCTGACAAAATTAAAATGTTCTGATTTGTCAGATTTGTTCTGATTTTCGACCTCTGTCCTTATTTTGTCCTGATTTTCGAATTTTATTGAAATTCCATTAAAAATGACCAATTTTCTTAAGAAAAGTGATCTAAATTTTCAAAATTTTCTCCGGCGGCCCCTATCGGGACCGCCGGCACCCTAAACAGTTTTTTTCCAGAAAATATCTTAAAAAATGACAAATTTTCTTAAGAAAAAGATTTTCGTATTTCTCCGGCATATATGTAGTGGATAAACATACTCCGAAATGCCAAGATTAAAAAAATCAAATGAGCCCACCTGTTGAAATTTTTTTGGGAAAATTTTTTGAAAAATTTGATCGATCTCCTTTAAAATTATCAAAAAAAAAATTCCGACCGCCCTTATCGTTTCCTAGTTGATCATGGATACGATATTTGAAATAATATTTTACAAAAAAATTGATTTACAATCGATTTAAGAGTTTTATGTAAAATGTTCTGATTTTTGACCATGAAATCTGATTTTTTGGGCTGGATGTTCTGTTTTTGAAAATTTTCAGATCCGATCCCTGAATAAGTTCGATGTTCGATATTATTAATGCCAGATATTATCATATCATCAAATGAATAAATCTAATATTGTATCAAATATTGGATTTTTCAATTTTTGGCTGAAAAATCGCTTTACAATGAGTTTTCTGAGAGTTTTTAATTTTTTAAGCATGGAATTAACACCTTGTTTTCGAAAAAATCGACCTAAGCGGGCAAAATCCAATCCATTTAGCGGTGGAAAATAAAGAAGATGGAGGGGGGAGGGGGAAGGACGAAGACGAATGGTTGGGACAGGGACAGCGAATGGGTTGGGGTGGCAAAACCGCGCGAAGGACGCGGTTGAACAGACGGACCCCGGAGGACGGGTGAAATGGATCGGATCGAAGCGCAAAATGACTGAATTGTGAATTGGGAAGAAGGCGATGGGGCGAACGCAACCACCAAAAAGGCCCCTAAAGACATAAATAAAGACGCATTCGATTGGTTCATTGCATTTACTTTTTCTATAAAATTTGTAGGGGTTGAATTTCTTTTAAAAAATTCTCAAATTTCTCGGCCGGTATATACCATGGAAGTGCAAAATATCCAAACGTCCAACGAATCTCATTTTTTAAAACCACTTTATGATCGTTCTTGTGATATGGATTAGGGCTTACCGATCAAATTTTGACACTGATCAGGATATTGATACATTCTGATTTAGTCTACTACTCTGTTTAGATATCCCACTGACCACCAAGATATTGATTAGAAATAAGGGGTTGATTAGTTTGCAATAACAATCAGGATAAGGATCAAATTTTTCATTGGCCATCGGGATTTGAACAGATTGTTACAATTGTGACACTGATCTGAATATTAGTTTGATATTGAGAATGCATAATTGTTGTGATTGATCATGCTACAAGTGGGTTGTGCTTCTGACTATCAAGATACTGATTATAAATGAAGTTTGATCAGATTGATACGGATCAGAATACTGATCAGATTTTGACGCTGACCATCGAGACTGACTAGGGAACATTGATCAGTTTGTATCAATGTGGATACTGATCAGATTGTGATCAGCCATTGATCAGTTACTGGTCTGATAAGAGTGGGCTATACTGATCAAGGTGTATTAGTAAACCGAACCCGTCCCCGGCATTCCCGATCACCCGTTCCCCGACTTTTCCTCGCCCACCCATGTCACCCACTGTCCCCTGCTGTTGTTCAGTCAATTCGTTCACAATTTTAGCACTTTCCCAGGGGACTTTATGGCGCCATAACAGCCAGCAGTCAGTGTCTTCTTCGCCCCCGATCGAATCAAATGTTGTCGTATGGAGGGGGGGGGGGGGGGGGGGGGGGGGNGGGGGGGATGGACACCGATCACCCACTATGTACCACCATCACCACGGCGAATGAACAACATCTTCCGCCGAAATTAGCCCATAAAAATTGATGATTGCAATCCATCGGGGCAGGGGGCATCGATGAACTTATTTTCCGAAACTTTTTGAGCGTTTTAAGGGACAATCAACGAGGTCAAAGAATCAACAGATCAACACTATATGCAATAAAATTGGTATCTGGCCATTTGAGGGTTCGACTCACAATTGTCGGGGTTGTGTTAGATCGACGAAATTTTCGGCAGGTCGGGAAAAGGTTGTAGTAAAAGAATCTATAGAATGAAAAATCATAGTGCTATATTGTTCTTCCGGTACTGTTACAGTTTAGATCCACAATTTTTTCAAAAATTTTTTGAAAAAGTAGTTTTTTTGTAAAATCAGCTTAAAACACTTCCTCGGGATAATTATTTGATGCTGAATTCGATTCTGACGTTCGTTAGGATTTAATGCGTCATCTGACGTCACTTTTTGACGCTGACGTCAAAAAAATTTATTTTTAATTTTTTATTTAAAAAATGACTTTCTAAGGTAATTTTTGACGCTGAATCCAATTCTGACGTCCATTTTGATCCGAATAGAATTGAATTGGATTCAGCGTCAAAAATTATCCCGTAGAAGACTTTTTTGGTGATTTTAAGGGAAAATTTTTTTGACGGCAACGTCAAAGTGACGTCAAATGACGCATTACGACAAAAATGGACGTCAGATTCAGACGCCGCGTCAAAAATTACCATAGGAATGTGGTTTTAGATGATTTTACGGAATTTTTTTTTGATTTTTCTTTGAAAAAATTGTGGATTGTAAAAGTACCGTTATTCCATAAGGCATTTATGATGAATACCCTCACCCGAAGCTACAGTAATCCCTTTCAAATCTACATATAATATCGGTGTCGAATTATATAATGAATTTTATTGATATATATAAGAGGCCAAAAAATGATGAAGGTAAGTGTTTTGAAGCAAAATTGGGGCAGAAGGATTGTGTCTAAATTTTTTTTTTATAAATTAAGTATAAAAGTGATCTATAGCCTCTGACGTGCTTAACGCCATTAGCATAATGATAACGATGGCCAAACCTTAGACCAATAAATTAACTCGGGTTTTAGGCTATTTTCAGGTTAGCAATTAAAAGTTAAAAATCATTAGATTAGAGTCTAACAAGGGAACATCCCCAGTTGTGAATTTTTGTCAAAATAGTTTTAATTTTGTTTTTACTATGAATATGATGGGTCCTCAAAATTATCTGCGAAAATCGTGCCCATATGGCACGCTGCCTCTTAAAATAATTCGAAATTAAAGCTAAAATATATGGAAAATACCCCTTTTTCGAAAAATAATAAAAAAATTTAAATAATATGAGATGAATTTTATTTAATCTTTAGAATTATAGAGTACATATTAGTCTAATTTTCCATTAAAGCAGAGAAATTGTTGTTATTAGCTAATAAATATAAATACTAGTTGCTATTAATTACAAAAAATTTACAGGATTTTCTTTATCAAAATAATTTATTTATGAATTATTTTTCATTTATACTTCATAGTAAAAACAAAATTAAAAATAATTTGACAAAAATTCACAACTGGGGATGTTCCCCTAAGTAAAGTCTAGGGATTCAGCTATTTAGCAATTGATCTGTGATCTCTTGCGGATTTTTTGTCGGTATTTCGGAATGCTGGAATAAGTAAAATCCGCGTCAGAAAAATGTGTAAATCCCTTTGAGTTATAATTTTTTGAAGCGATTTTGTTTGCATTAGAATAAATCTCCGCGGGCTCGCACATTGTGACGAATGAGCAATTTGGAGGGGATATTTATTTGAAGAAGGTGGAAGACCACGCCCACGCCAAGGAATGACACGCCCATTATGATGAAAAAGAGCAAGGCGAGGAAAGAGGAAGGAGGCACTAATAGGTGTCAGCAAACAATTGCTTCGAGACATCCTGCCTCCAAAAAAGGAAGCCAGATTTCCACATTTTTCTGACGCGGATTTTATGGGCCTTTCGGCGAAAATTGAAAAAAAAAACATGACGGTACTAAAAATGCTTATTTATTCTGTTCGCAAGGTGTCAATGACAGCGAGCTGTAAGAGGAAAAAATAAATAAAAAGGTACAAAATAAATAGAAAAATTGCTTTTTTAAGAATTCGTCATCTCTCAGGCACATATAAAACCATTGTTAATCCAGCATAATTTCCTCAAAATTCTATCGTCCAGCTTATATTCTTCCGTCCTCTTACTAGCTGCTCGTCTCTGGAAATATAAAAACAATTAAGATCCAAAATCCAACTCCCCATGAGTCAACTCCTTTTCAAATTTATTCAGGCCAAAAAATTTACTTCTAATAAGTCAATACGGTTAGAAGTCTAACTCTCTCCTCTCTCCCTCTTTCAAAAGAAACTAATTTCGATTTCGAATTTCAAATTGATCCGAAAATTTGTTGCTGCCAATAAATACTAATATAATTAATATCATTTGAATAGTTCAACTGTTATTACTTATTATTTTTGAGAATCTTTTCTTAACAACAATCTTATCTTTGCCCTTTGTTACCTCTAAAAAATTTTGGTACTTCTCTGTTTAGCCCCCCCCCCCAAAAAAAAATAAAATGAATTTTTCTCGCCAATTTTATCAATTTTAAGTGATAAGGGGTTTCGCACATGCTGATGAGTTTAAAAAAGATTTCAGATTTGACTTTAGATTTCATCAAACCTATGATTTTATCACTTTTTAATTTTTATATAAGATAAAATTTTATTTCTATACCAACAGGGTAGTACCCAGGATTTCGGGATGGTGATGGGGGGGGGGGCAGGAGCATAAAATTTTTCCCCAAATTTTTCTGAAAATTTAGGCTCTTTTCATAAGAAATTTGGTCAATTTTTTTTGCAAAAGACAAGTTTTTCAGAAGAAATTTCACCGTATTTTGAGATGCCGGCGGTCCCGATAGGGGCCGCCGGAGGAAATTTAGAGATCTTGGACAAGTTTTCTTAAGAAAATTGGTCAAATTTTTTTCGATTTTTCCTCTTCTTTTTGATTTTTTTTCTTCCTTTCTCCCCCGACCCCCTGAAAATTGTTTTAATTTTTTCCGCGATGGGGGGTGCAGTTGTCCCCTTTTCTTAAAAAATTGATGCGTATTTGCTTTAGAAGTTAGACCGGGTATTTAAGAGTGCTGGCGACCCTAATAAGAGCCGCCGAAAAAATTTTGGGGCCAATTTTTGCGCGTTATGAAGTAATTCTATTGAAATAAGTAATTGCAGCGTTTGCAATTTTGAGTCATTTTCCTTAAGAAATTTGAACATTTTTTTGCTTACGACGTTTTTTTTGACGAATTTCATTGTATATGGGGGTTGTCGGCGGCCCTTATCGGGCTCCTTGTTCCCCTGGCGCTGGCCCTGGTTAAAGTCATAGATTTGGTGAAATCTTATGACAAATCTGACATCAGATTTGAACTCGGCGTGCGTGAAAATCCCCGGATCATTTTTAAATTGTTAAATTTCTCGACGCAAAAAACACCGGGAGACAATATTTAAATTGCTAAATTTCTCGGCGCGAAAAATCCCGGGAGATTGCTAAATTTCTCGACGCGAAAAACCCCCGAGAGATAATATTTAAATTGCTAAATTTTTCTAACAAAAAATTATTTTATTTTTGCCAAGGAGGGGGGGGGGGTAAATCAGAACAATACTGTTGTACCAAAATTTGCAATGAGAACCCTGGATTTATTCCAAAAATTTGCTTTCTCTTTATGCATGCAACTACCAAACCACACCCTATGCCGTACCTGTCCTCCACGACGACGTGCACCGCTGCCGTGTCATCGCCGCCGTCATTGGTTGCGGTGATGTTGTAGGTGCCAGTGTCGGAAGGGAGAGCGTGCTCCACGGTGAAACGGGTGCCCCTCTCGTCGCACTCAAATTTCTTCCGGTCGTCGGACTGCAACAGTGTACCATTGAATTTCCAAGCAATTTCTGGCGGAGGTGCACCAGCGATCGGAATGTACAGCTCTAACTTCTTGCCGGCCCACGCATGGATCTTGCCAATGGAGTTGCGATTGATCTTTGGCGGCACTGTAAATGAACGGGGTATTATGTAATATCGACGGACAATAATAATCCAATATATAGATGTCTTGCTAGTAATGGAGCATTAGTTGCTGAACATTGAATAGGAAGCTTATATTACTCATGTCAGTCTTAAATAATTTTTCGAAACCTGTATGTCTTTAGAATGTGGGATTTTATAAAAAACCGATTATAGATTATTCTATCAATTTTATTCTAAAACTGCATCTATGGATCATAGGTATAAAAAATTTTTTATTCATGTATTTATATTTATCATTCGCTCAAATCCTTAAATTCAAAACAAAAGTTACCTAATCTCAAATGGGATTACAACTGTCTATTTTATAGAGATATTAGGCATTTTTCAATTTGAACAGCTTTTCTTTAAAATAAATTTTTGATGAGGATGACAATAGTTAAAAACAGACTATCTTGAAAACCCAAAATTTAACAGGGCGGGCCCTTTTGGATTTGAAAACAAAAAAAAATTTTTTGACCATTTTTAGCTACTTTTTGAGCAAAAGAGTTGCAAAAAAAACAAAAAAAATTTCATTTTTGCCTAAAAGGGGGACCCTTTTAGTGGATTTTCAAGATAGCCCGTCTTTTAATTAGTGCCAATTACATCCTTTCAGGAGAACTGGGGCCGCCAATCATTTTTTTTATATTTTTTTAACACCATTTCCATCCTCAACTTGATATTTTTACCTATAAAACTTAATAGCTATGCCAAAGTATAAAAGTAAATATGCAAAAAATCAAGATAAATCTTTAGGTCTTTTTGGTATTATTCCCTTAAAAAATCTCATCTTACCATTTTTTTTGATAAGAAATTTTGAAATTTACGAGGAGTTTCCAACTAAACTGGAATAAAATATGGGTATCATTTGTTTTAATAGTTATACTTTGGTCAGCTAAAAAGTTTAAAAAATTTTAAGTATGATTTCGAACTTGACTCTTTGGTACTTTTTCGGTTTGGGTACACTTTTTACCCTTCCCCCAAAAATTTTTGGAAAATTTAATTTAATTGCCTAAAACGACTGTTACTAGGGTAAATTTGAAGCTGAATCCGAATCTGACGTCCATTTTGAGTAATGCGTCATTTAACGTCACTTTTTTGTCGTTGATGTTAAAAATTTTTTTTGGTAATTTTTCCATGGGGTAATTTTTTGACCCAGACATTCTCTTCCATCTAATAAGTGAGTTGTTATTGATGCAGTCAATTAAATTTTCTTTTAATTTTTTAAAATTTCAAAGAGATTGATGGGGGGGTGGTAAAGTGTACCCAAACCGAAAAAGTACCGACTCTTTTTAAACGTTCTGGCACCTAATATGTATCTCACTTTGCTTTAAACAAACCTTTGGGAATCTGCTTTTCTGACCCGTCAACCGCACGAGCTCTCAACTGTTGAACAAAAGCCTTTAAATCCTCATCAGAAGCGTGTTGCTGAATTTCACGTAAATTGTTCTCTCGTTCCATTTCTCTAATCTAAAAAAGGCTAAAAAATAGATTCAAATTTTAAGCAAAAAAATAGTATTTGTTAGAGATCGGACTGGTTCTGGATCCAGATCTGGTTTTTTCTGGTTTTTTCCTGGTTTTTTTCTGGTTCTGGTTTTTTCTGGTTTTTTTCTGGTTCTGGTTTTTTCTGGTTTTTTAGACCAGAAAAAACCAGAAAACCAGGTTTTCGAAAAACCAGAACCAGATCCAGAACCAGGTCTCTTGGACCTGGTTTTTTCTGGTTTTTTTGTTAAGCGAAATCATCCAAAATTTTTTTTTTTTTAAATTTTCTAAACAAAATTTCATTTTTCAGACATTTTTGACCAAAAATTGATCAATTTTCTTCAGAAATAGGTCACAAATTCTCAAAATTTTCTCCGGCGGCCCCTATCGGGACCGCCGGGCACCCCCTTAAGAGAATATGATGTATAAATCTTTGATGAATTATTCACAACTTATAAACCGTTTTAGAAAAATGCCATTATTGCATGTTTATGGGCTACTCGAGTATGCCTAGGCCTAGAAAACAAATAAATTTTTAAAATTGTGAGAAAACACGTACCAGTGTCACTTACCAGTAACAAGGGGGACACGTATAATGTAGTCACGTATTGAAAACACGTGAAAAATACGACATTTAATTATCCCGTGTGGTAAAAAACCAGTATAACGCATACCGTACTTAATAAAAATTCGTGTACGTACTACAGGAAATTTTGTGAAAATACGTACCAGTTTACGTACCGTATTCGATTATTATATGTATAATATAGTCCCGTACTAAAAACACGTGAAAAATGCTGTACTTGAGTTAGCACGTGTCAAAAAAATTATGCTTTAGTTTGTACCCCTTTTTACAAAAAAAATGAGTCATTACAAAAAAATGAGTCATTTTTTTGTCTCCAGACCGCGAGTTGTTGCGGCTTCTACATGCGGCATTTTTTTTCACGTACTCCATGAAGTTCTTGTACGTAAATACACTGTACTTGGTTGATCTCTAATTAAAAACACTTGAAAATTAGAGGATTTGATTAATCTTGCATCGATTTTTAAAATTTTTGTTCGATTTTAGGGCAAAATTCGCATTTTTGAAAAAAACCAGAACCTGGATCCAGGTCCATTTTGACCTGGTTTTTTCTGGTTCTGGTTTTTTCTGGTTTTTTAGACCAGGAAAAACCAGAAAACCAGGTTTTGGAAAAACCAGAACCAGATCCAGAACCAGGTTTTAAAATTTGTCCGATCTCTAGTATTTGTTCAGTTTAATCTCGGATTTTTCGAAACTTTTCTACCATCCAAAGTTTTCCTAAGGATGGTTTTTATGCTTATCTAATCTTTATGGAAAATAGGAAAATAAAAAACCCTATTCTTCAATATTTTCATTAAAATTTCGAAAGTTTTGTTCGAATTTAGAAAAAAATAAAAATACCAGGTGATACATAGAGCATAAATTCTACACAACATTGCTTTTTATTAGAGCTCGGACCCGGGCCCGGACTTTTCCCGGATCTGGGGTCCGGGTCCGGAGTTGTTGAGGGTACCTCGGACTTTCCCGGACCCGAACCCGGGAAAAGTCCGGACCGGACTCTGGGTTTTTCCCGGATTCCGGGTCCGGTCCGGGGGTATCCTCAAAATCCGGGTCCGGGTTTTTTAAAAATTCCGTGCTCTACTTTTTATACTTTTGGTTTAACGGTACTTCTCTAGTTTACCCCCCTGGAAAAAATAAAATCAATTTTTTCGCCAATTTTTTTCAATTTCAAAAATGATCCGGGGGTTTTTCGCACATGCTGAATCCAAATATGATGTCAGATTGTCATAAGATTTAATCAAATCTATGATTTTATCACTTTTTAATATTTTTAAAAAAAAATTAAAAATAAGATTGAATTTTATTCATAAAGCAAACTCAAATAAATTTTAAAAATGATAAAATCATAGATTTTATGAAATCTTATGATAAATCTGATACCAGATTTGAACTCAGCGTGTGTGAAAACCCCCCGGTTCATTTTCAAATTACTATTTTATAAGGAAAAAAATCGTTTTATTTTTTCCAGG
>LDKF01000004.1:0-48610 GCA_001026735.1 Rotylenchulus reniformis
AAATAAAACTTAATATTATAATTATATTAAGGGTTACATTATTATTATCTTAATAATATATCCATGAAATAAGGAAATAAATTTATTATGAATCAGCCAATCGTTATTGCCAAAACAACCATGTCATAAATTTTTAAATAAAATCGAATCCCAATTTAAAAAGAAAATTGCTCTATTAAGATTTTTCAAAAATGGATTCAGTCCATTTAAATTAGGATTTCAAAGTTGATTTGGTACACACTTTTTATAATAAACGATTTGCAAAAATGTAAATATAAAAATTTATTTATATAAACTGTTATAATGAAAATAATCAATAAGAAAATGTAATTTAAAAAACAAATTTATTTTTATAAAGGCTAAAAAATAAATATTTCATCTTAATCTTTAAAAAAATTGAAATATTATGAGTCCTAGCAATCTAAAATAAAGAAGGTTTAAAGATATAATGAAATTTAACGAAATAAATTTTGTAAAATAATATTACATATTCAATAAATTTATAAAGAATAAGCATTATTTTTTATAATTTTTTTAAATATATTTAGAAAAATTATTATTTAAAACAATAAATGATTATAATTATGATTATATTTCTAATAACAAAAAGGGGCCGCTTAGAGAAGCCAAACAAAGGGAAATGATTTCAAGAAAAAAATTAGTTCATATTTTAACATTTATTTCAATTAATTAAACGTTTAAAATTTAACAAAAAATTATATCAATTGAGCTCTTAAAGGATATGGTAAAAAATTAATAAATAAGCTTAATTAAACTGAATAAAGTGTAATTTCAATGCTGTTTATGATTTTAATGGTTTTCAAATATCCATAAAAGCAAAGATTTATTTTGTTAGCGCAATTGAAAAATAAAATTAAATAATTATCCTTACAGAAACAATTGTTTTATTTACTCGCCAATTAATTCTCGATGTATTTGTTCCGGGTTCCAATTACTTTAAATAAAAAATGGTTGGGTATTGATAGAGAGTAATTTCTAAAGACATTATTTTTATTATTTTCATCATAAAAATAAAAATATATTTAAAATTAATGAAAGATGAATTATTAATTTATTATTATATTATCTATGTATTGTTTGCTTGCTCTAAGTCTATTAATTTCATGATGAATAGTTTGATTTATTTCCAATTTCTTATTTTTATTCATAGAAGTTCGTCCATATTTTCAATTTGGTGAAATGAATCTCATGCAAAAATTCAATAAAACGCTATTTTTTTCTGAAAAATTGAAATTTACTTTAAAATAAAAAAGAATTATAATTTAAAAAAAAATATCTTTTTCTTATTAAAACTAATACAAAATAAAAATAAATTTATGAAGGAATATTTTATTTTTTTTTGCGGATTCAACTTTTATCAATATTCGAAAAAAAATTTATCCCATCTTTTTACTCAGCAGTCCTACTATTCAGTAATAAATGGCCTGTAATTTTCATTACAAATATCCCCTAATCAAAGAAAATAAATAATTGTATTACATCATAGCATTAAAGAGCCCAAATTATATATTATGCTGACAGCGGATCTTGTACTTTAACCGCCTTTTCTTTGTAATTAACTTCTTTCTGTGATTCGGTCGTTGTGACGGCAAGAGATAAATTGGCTTTCTCCAACAGCCATGGTTTCAATTGAGAATTTTAATTTTTGAATTTTATATAAGTGAATAAAATTTTTAATTAATTTTTGATTTAATAAATATTAACAATTATGTTAATCACTATTTTTCTTTAATTTAATATTTTAAATTAAATTTTGTAAAATTTTCTTCATTATTAATAATTTCCATAATATTTTAAATTCATTAATAAATTCACTTTATTGCATTTGATTATAATTTGTAATTAAATTAATTCATAATTAATACTTAAGTTATATTTCTATCATTTTTAACTTAAATTAATATCATTGGTATAAATATTCATTTTTATTCATATTAAAATATTTTTGATTTTTGGAAAAGATTAATGTTTTCTACAATAAATTTGATTTCTTTATATTATTGCATACTTAGACAATTTTTTATCAAATTTAAATTTTTTTTTAAATTTTAACCAATTTTCTCTTAATTTAACTAATTTCTCTTATTTTTAAAGTCTTCACTTTGTGCAGGCTTATAAAAACGCTCAACGATTTACTAGATACAATGTGCTCAATTTGTTATCCAATTCTTTATTATATTACATTCAATTCTTTTATATAAAATTTGTATATCTTAAAGATATTTTTTAACAAATTGTAAGGCATTTCTTTAATATCAGGAATTAAGGAGGATAGATCTTTAGATAAATTTGAGAATACATGCATCAAATTCTCTGTATTCTTGAAGAATGTCACGATGGATTGAACTTAATCAGTGCTATTGGTTTTTAATATATATATATATAAATACGAAAATATATCTGCTTAAAAAATATATAACGATCTATCTTATTCAATTTAATTATTTTTTTTATGTTTGAAAATACTTTCAATTAATACCAATCATTATTTAAAGGTGAGGTGATGATATTAAAAAAGAGATAATTTTACTATGTTTACCATTTACTATGTTTACCAACATTTGGCAAAATAAACAGTGGTAATAAAATAGACAACCTATTTTCAGAATTTTTTCAAAATTTTATATTTTCCAAGTGGTAATGAATTTCGATTATATTTTGCATATAAGAGTAGACTAATTTTAAAAGAATTTAATTTTAAACAATTTGGATTTACATTTATTATTAATTTATACAATACAAGTAATAAAAAATTATGTAGAAAGACTGGAATGGCTGACAGCCATTTGTTTGGATTGCAAACAATGCTGCCCAATTCACTAACCGTCTACTACCCAACGCCACCCAATGCGACGATGATAATGGGGTAGAGCGAGAGGTATGTCATCGTTTAGATTTATAAAATAACTTGTTTCTAGGCGATGGTAACCACTTTCGCCACCGCCAAGGCAGTTCTTCGTCGTCGCGCTTCCATCGGTCGCCGGACCGTTCGCGTCGTCTCAGTCGTGATTATGGCCGTGATCACCGAGGGGACTCGGCCTCTAGGGACTCGGCCATGAATCCGGTTATTCGTCCCGAGCTCGTCGGTACCCATATTAATATTTATACATTATAAACAAATTATACACACATAAGCTTCGAGCTCAGGAAAGTGTATCATAGTATTGATCAAAAAAAGATCCATGATTGAAAAGGATAATAATAAAACCATAAATTATATTTGTTTAATAAAATTTAAAAAATATGTCTTTTAATATAGAAATAATTATGCATATTTCGAAGATCAATACAATCGTAATATTATAAAAAAAATAGAAAATGGTATATTAGAAATAAAATTAGATTTTTGAATATTCATTTGTATTATATGACTTTAGTTTTCTTTAAAAACCCAATTAAATATTATTTTAAAATTTTAGGAAATGGAAATATAAAAATAGATCATAAGTGAAAAATAATTTTTTAAATAACGGAATTAATGAATTTTTATAATATTAGTTTTTCTTATATTATAAATTAATATTATAAATTAGTAAAAAAAATTTAAAAGAAAATAATAATTTAACATATGATTAACAATAGGAATAATTATAGATAAAAAATTTTCTATAAATATAATGAATTTTATTGTTAATAATTTTTTAATTTTAATAGATTGTATAATGTTAATTAAAATAATTCTTCAACGAATTTAGTAGTAAATTAATTTAAATAAGACATTTTTGCTTACAAATCATAACAAATTTATTATTAAACAAAAGATTGAAAATTTATAATTAAAAAATAAAATGTTAATTAATGATTGTTAATGTTTTAATTATTATTTTTAATTTTTTTAAAATTGAAGGAGCACCGCAAATTACTGTCAACTGGAGAAAGAGTCCGGTTGTTGCATGTGCTCGGCTGAGGTATCACTAAAGATGAAGGTTTGAGGGAACTGCCTCTCTGAATGATAATCTCTACGACGGATGTTCTTTTGAAAAAAATTATATGCTAACAATGTTGTCAAAATACCTAAATTTATTGCTATTTATGAAAAAAATTAATATTAAAAAATCGCGTTAAAATCTTAAAATGGAAGAAAAAATAAAAATAAAATTTTCATTGATTTATATAAATAAAATAAATTTTTAATAAATTTAGAATATAAGATGCAATCTTTTTAAAAAAAGTTAATATACAAATTTTTTTCAAAAAATATCATAGAAATGGAGTGATCTATTAAATATTATTACAGTATAAATTTTTAAAAGAATTATTATAAATATTATTAAAAATTTTTTTATAATATAAATATGAATGAACATTAAATTATTGTATCCAAAGCAATTATCAAAAAATGAATAATAACGAAGATATTCAATTATTTTAGATTATTTTGATTAATATTTATTTTCAATCAAATAGTAATGCGTCCTGTAGAAGGTCCAGTGAGACCAATGCCTCATTCTGGATGGTACACAATGATTAAATCGATTATTATTTGTTCTTCATTTACATAATACCATTACAAACAATACCATTTCAAATAATTTTCCTAATTCATAATCTTTCTATTAAATCAATACAAATAAAAACCAATTATTGTAAAAAAAGGTAAGATAAAAATTACTTTTGAATAAAAATTTATTAAAAAAAGTTATAGTGATATAAATTTTTTTGTTTATTTTTCTTGATGTATAATATCTAAATAAAATATAATAAAATATTAGATTTATTCGAAGAATGGTTTAAAAAATTTTTTCTAATTTTCTTTCTAATTTTTTTCAAAGTACATCATTTCCTATCATTAACTTTTCATCCTTATTTTTTCAAATTGTGTACTAAAATAATTAAAAAAAAACAAATAACAATTCAAAAATATGTCGACAGTAATAAAATACAAAAATGAAGTTGCGTAAAATTTAATTTATTAGGTAGAATAATTATTATTCCCATTAAAAATAAAAATCTAATTAAAGATGAAAGAAAAGATTGAATTATTATTTATTATTTTATTTGAAATGTTTATAATTTAAGATAGAACAAATGAATAAAATGTCTAAAAAATATTTCCAAGGAAAATTTATTAAAATTTAAAATTAAAATATATTAAAATTTAAAATAAATTCATACAATAATATGAAAAGAAATATAAAGAAAAGAAAAATTAAAAAAGAAACTTCCTTAA
The DNA here is from genome assembly GCA_001026735.1 of Rotylenchulus reniformis. Taxonomy (NCBI): domain Eukaryota; kingdom Metazoa; phylum Nematoda; class Chromadorea; order Rhabditida; family Hoplolaimidae; genus Rotylenchulus; species Rotylenchulus reniformis. The sequence goes on from LDKF01000004.1 coordinate 5,192, forward strand.
AAATATTACTTTGCAAGAACAAAGTATTTTTTTATAAGTATTATGATAGGTATGCAAATACAATTCCATACAAATAAATTTAATAATACAAAAAATTAAAATAACATTAGAAGTCGAATTATCTAGTCTGCAAAAATTAAAAAACACTCTAACATGTAAGGAATCGAAATTTTAATTTAATATTTTATAATAAATTAAATAAAAAATAAATTATTATTTATAAATAAATTAAATTGGTACAATTCACTTTATGAGTAAATTTGCACTTTATGAGTACACATTTGGTACTAGCTCAGACTAGCAAGGTAGACATTGTCTCAGAAAAGACTTTATTCGAAAATTGCAGCCAAGGACTTCTGGGTAGTCCTCAATCTACCTAGATCGCCATATAAAATATTATTTTAAATCTTTTTAAAAGACTGTAGATTATTATAATTCTAATGAAAAATATTTTTATCAAATTAATTGATATTTTTAAAATTACAGTATAATTTTATCTTTTATGTAAATTTTTTATAGTTTGAATGGCAATCTCTACGCGTTGTTTTGTGATGCAGTATATCTTTTAAAAGTAACAAATTACTTAGTAACAAAATTTAAATCAGTCCTTTATTTTAAGGACCAAGTTATTATATTAAATTTTACAAAATAGAAAATATATTAAAGACTTTTTAACAAATATATTGAAATAATATTGAAAAGATTAATCATAATTATTTCTTCAAAAATACAACAATTTTTCAAAAAAAAATTAATTAAAAAAACATGGTTTAACTCGTTTCTAATCATTGTTTAAAAAATATTATTAATTATTATTAATAAAAAATAATTTAATAAGTCCTCCTAACCTGAGCTATTAATTTAAAGAATAATTAAATTCTATTATAATGATTAAAAGATAAAAATTATTAATTATTTATTAATTTCTAATAAATCTTTTTTATGTTTATAAAATAAAAAAGAATACTTATTTATAAAAGGTATAATTTTTAATATATAAATTTCTTAACACAATACAGATGAAAAATATATATTAATCAGAAATGCTTTATGAAAAATTTCATAATTAATCTTTCTTGATTAGAATGTGATAAAGAAATAAATAGTATCATAGAAGATTTATTTTTCTATATTTTTTTTATAAACATATAGATAATTGATTAAATAAAATTATCATAAAGAATATATTAAGTTAAGATACGTTTCAAGTGACATAAAAATCAGACCAATTGAACGTTTCCATGTCGAACTTAACAAATTTAAAAAAATAATAAAAAATCAATCGAAGAACATTAAAATTTAAAAAAAAAATTAAAAATCTATTTATAATCGCCATTCTAATATCCTATTTAATTATCTATTCAAAGCAACTAAAAAGTAAAAAAGCTAAAAAATTGCAGAAAATTTTCATACAATGTCATGCATTTGAATTACAATATTTTACGAGACAACAATATAACGTTAAACATTTTAAATGAATTTAAATTAAAGAAGATGAAGAAAATAATAATGAAATCAGAAAAATAAAACAATAATGGTTGAAGCTTATTTCAATTATATTGCTTAGTCTTCTGAAGATTGATTGATTGATTGATTTATTTGCCATATAGGCATCGTCCAGGTAAATATACCAACAACAAATAAAATCAAAAATGAACAAATTGGTGAAACAAATGGAAAATTAACAATGTCCGTGTGATCATGATCCAGGTGTGGGGCATGACAAATATGGGTGGTCAATTGAATGCAGAAGTTTAGTAAATTCTTTAGGGGAAGTTTGTCTAATTTTGACAGGTAACTGAGAGTATAACCTGGGAACCCGAATGAAAAAGGAGTTAAATCGAATTTGACTTTGAACATTTGGTATTTGTATCTTGAATTTATCTATTCTGGTTATGGTTTCTTTAAAAAAGAAGGTATTGTTATGCTCAATTTTTACATGACCAAAAAGCAATTTATGAAACAATTCAAGATCAGCTCTAAATCTGCGTATTTGTAGTGATTCAATTTTAAAATGCTTCAGAAGGTGGTTATATTCTAGGATTTGTTCATGCGGCTTTGACCGTTTGAAAATTATTCTTAAGAAGGTTTTTTGAACTTTTTCTAAACAATCAATGTCTTTTTGAAGGTAAGGATTGAAAACAGGTGAAGCAAATTCTAAAATTGGTAAAATGTAAGTTTTGTATAATTGAATAAGAATTGAGGAATTATTGGATTTTATTCCTCTAATAATGGAGAACATAGCTCTTCTAGCTTTACTAGCAATAATTTCAACATGTTTTTCCCATTTTAAATCAGGAGAAAAATAAACACCCAAATCCCTAACTGTTTCTCCATCATTAACTATATTGATTTGAGAGTCATCAATGTGATATGTTCTTTTGGGATTTTTTGTTCCAATATAAAAAACTTGACATTTTTCTGGAGCTAATTTTAAATCTTTCGAATGTGCAAATGCTACTAATTTATTAATGAATCCTTGAAGAAAATCAGAAAACTCGGAATTAGAATATGCTTTTAAATCATCAGCGAACATTTTTATTTTGACATTTATGGTTTTACAAAAATCTACCAAATCTGAAATGTATATTAAGAATAAAAGCGGTCCCAAGACTGAGCCTTGGGGAACTCCACTAGTTATATTTTTAGAAGACGAAAAAGTATTTTGTACTTTAACACTAAAAGTGCGCGCATCTAAATAATTTGAAATCCATTTGAATAGTGAACCTGAAATTCCGATTTCTTTCAATTTATTTAAAAGTCGTAGTAGTTATTCCACGGACTTGGTCGTCAGTAATTAGATTAGCGACCGCTAATCTAATTAGTGCTTTTCGCGCAAAGTGCGCGAATGGCGGCTTCCTTTGACTTGTAAGGGCCCAGCCCCCACCCCCCCCGACAGATGCTTTAGCCTCCCCCCGCTTTGCGGACTTAATTAGCCTAATTAGCGATCGGGGGGGGGGGGGGGGGGGGNGGGGGGGGGCGTTAAATGGAAAGGGTATGAATTTGATGTTTCTCTGTTACATGAAATTGGCTACAAGAAATTGATAGAGAACATAATCCAATTATGCAAAAGTTTCCTTTGGGATGGGCTAGATAACCGGGGGGGGGGGAAGGCCACACTTCTCATCAAATTGATCTGAAAAAATGCCTTCCCACCCTTCCCTCCCCTGGGTTCTCACCAATTGCTCCTGCCCTGAAAATGCCCTGTGCTGGCGCCCCAAGATCTACCGTTCGCCTCTGCTCTGCGCGCACCAATCGATCACCAACCTCACCCATTATCTCCTCTCGCCTCCCCATCCTTCTCCTCCCTTGGCCAACACCCTTCTGTATATAATTACCGGGATAACCTTGATCTCGGTATATTCCCTCCACCATAAATTTTCTATTAACTAATTTTTCTTTTCCTTTCAGGTATGGCTGCTTTTGATCCTGTTCTTGGTCGGGATGTGCCACAACAACGGTAACCACAAAAAGCGGCGCATGGTTCCTCGACCATCCAAGGCAGCAGGTAAATAACGGGGGTTCTCTTCATCTTTCCCACCCTTCTCATTCCACTCTCATTAAGTTACAATCCATGGGACCAATCGCCCTTTCCCGGACCATTCTCCCCCGGAGCCCTTGGTGATCCATCTTACTCGCCAACCGCCCGACATCCTGGTGGGTACTTTTTATTACATTTTTAATAATTAGCTCCCTACCCCCTTTCCCTCCAGCCATCAACTAGCGCTACGCCGCCAATGGCTCAAAACACCGAGGTGAGATGGGGGGGGGGATTATTTTTTTGGATATTCAGCTCCTTACCCTCCCCTCTCCATTCAAAGCACGCCAATTCACCAGGCCACGGACGTGTCGCTCGAGCTATTCAGGCCCTCGAAATGGGACAGGTAGAAGAAGCAATTTTAGCAAGTATAATTAAAATTTTTTAATTTAAAGATTGGTCCAACTTGGTGCTGACTCTGCTGCACTGCGACCAACGAAAAGAAGGAAGGAGGGAATGTACAGATAGGATGATCTTACCATAAAATAATCCATCATAATAATCATTTATAAATTTTATATTTAGATAAAAATATACATATAATTTGGAAATTGAATTTATTATAAATATAATTAATAACAATAATAATAAATAATATTAAATTTAAATGAATCATGGGAGGGAAGGGGATGATTTTATAAATAATTAAAATTTCCTCGCCCTCCTTCCTCTCCCTCGACAGATGGCCAATTAGATCATGGTTTGCTTTTTTTATTACATTTCATCCAATTTTTCAAATTTCCGCTTATGCGGACTTCCCTTTTTAAATTTAATTGCCGTTTCATAAAATACACTTAGCTTCAAAAAGGCTATAAAAGGGGCGGTACTCCATATTTCATCATTAAGCCTCATTCATTCACTTATTCATTCGTTGCAACTCATTCATTTTATTCTTTCTCGCAATTTCCATTCCCTTCCCTCATAGATTAAAATTCCAAATGGCATTAAACATGAAAGACATCAATTCTCTCATGAAAGAAATCGTACCCGACGACGTAAAGATTTATCATACATCCATTGGGGTGAAAGTCACCAGCAGTCGTATCGCGAATCCCGTGATCGTCCCTATAGACCCCTGCGAGAAGTGTAAGACTCCAGCTGATTATGTAAACCAGCTTGTAACCAAAGAGGGAGTTACAATCTGGAATGAGCATCTGAAGCCACGACTAATCCCCTTCGACTACATCCGCGACTTGCCAGGCCATACATTCATCAAATTCAAGGCCAAGAGTAAGCTTCTCAATATCGAACATGGATGCCCGGAGGAAACCAATGCTAAAAAGCCGAGATTGCTCAAGATGCCTCTACATGCATCTGCTCATCCAAAAGGTATTTAAATTTTCCCTGGATTTTTATGAATTATGCAATTAGCAAACATCGGGTTACTTTCGCAACCTCCGCCACCACCTCCCTCAAAGCCCGAATTGGCAGAGGAATTCATGAGCAGCATTTCTGCTGTGACCTTCGGATTGGATGTTGGAACCCAAACTCCACAAGGTAAGAATTAATTTAAAAGATGGCTTTTTAATCTATTATCCAGAACTTCTCCCTCCGCCGCCACCTCGCTCAAAGCCCGAATTGGCAGAGGAATTCATGAGCAGCATTTCTGCTGCGACCTTCGGATTGGATGTTGCCACCCAAACTCCACAAGGTAAGAATTAATTTAAAAGATGATTTTTATTATCCTATTCAGAAATGCCTATCGGGGATTCACATATTCTTCCTCCTCCACCGCCACCTCCGGCCAAACCCGAATTGGCAGAGGAGTTCATGAACAGCATTTCTGCTGCAACCTTCGGGATGGATGCTCAGCCAAAAGCGGCGCCTGCGACTCGTCACCAGGAATGGCAAGAGGCTCAAGAATTTATGGACAGCATCGCAGCGGCAACCACCGGCCTCGACGTTGGATCATCTGGACAAGCACAGAAGCGCCAGCTTGAGCGCATTGAGGAGGAAGCTGCTGCTGCAACGCTTTTGGTTTCTCAAGCAAATCATGGTGAACCAATGAGAACCGATTATATGATGGAGCGCATGCTCACACGTTAAAATGTTCATTCATGCCCCCTTACTAATTATTCTTCATTTTTCAGTATTCCTATTCCATTAATAATCCATTATCCTTCATCTTGTAATAATGCTTAGCACTAATTCTTTCTCCGATAAAGACCTAAAGTTGAAGCATCCTTTCGGTATGATCATATCGGGTCCCAGCTCAAGCGGGAAGAGCACTTTTTTGCTCAAGCTTATCGCTGAATCCTCCATCCTAATTAACCCTCCACCGGCATCCATCCTTTACTGTTTTGGTGAAATGTCCGAAATTGTTCCAATCCTTCAAGGTTCGGGGGTCAGTGTTTATTCTGGGGTGGCACCAGCAGAGCTGATTAAAAGGATGCCCAAACCGCTGTTGCTTGTGCTCGATGATCTCCTCTTATCCATTTCGGAACAACAATTATCGGAATATTACCTAAAGGATTCTCACCACCAAAATTTCTCCATTATCTTTGTTACACAGGCCTTGTTTGACCGAAAACTCCGCGTGCCGAGACAGAATGCTCAATATTTGGTGCTTATGAGAAGCCCAAATTCAGAACTCTCCATTCGCAACATTGGAGTTCAGTTATTTCCCAGACGGCTTGGTTATTTCCTCGATTCCTATCGCCTAGCTACCAATAAACCATATGGATACATTTTAATCGACATGCATGCCGCCTCAGATCCTACACTAAGACTCCGAACTGGTATATTTAAAGATGACAGAGAGGAAGGCGAAAGCATTATTTTCATTCCTAAAAATGGTCTCGCCTAAATCCACAACCATTAGCCCATTAGTCCAAAGCAACACCAATTTTCTTCGTTCGTTAGCTCGCACCAAATCAATTAGCAAGCGCAAAAAGCTTTTAAAGAACGCCGGAGCTGACCAGCTTCTCTCACTCGTGGAGATTTGCATGAATATTCTTTGCTCTCGTTTTCAACTTACAACTCGTCAGAAAAAGCGCCTTCTCCCATACGCCGATTTTCTCCGCCGTCTTTCAAGAAAGCGCACAGAGCGAGGGGCCAGAAAATTGCTAATTCAAAAAGGAAGTGGAGCCGGACCCCTATTTGCTGCCCTTCTCACACCTATTCTCATAGACTTAGCTCGCTCAGTTACTTCCAAAGTGCTCGGCAGTGAGCAGCAATAAAAAAATGGCATCCAAACTCATCCTCGTTCCCGAAGACATTTATCGCGGTATGACAACCAGCGATACAGGCAATCTTAATTTGGACTTTGCTCGCAAAGTCTTGGAGAGAACCAAACGACAGCGTATCAATACTAATACAAAAAATGTGCTCTATAACCAACAGCTGGCCAAATATTTACATTTGCGAGGGGAACATGAGAATAAGCCGGCAAAAGTTCAGTTCAGTAAGGGGCTAAGGGCGCTTGTGAAGAGAGGAGATGATAGCGACGAGGAGGAAATTGCAATCGAGTTCAACCCAACAAGACCGCCTCATCGTCGTGGACGCCGTGAAGCCGGCGGGCAACCGCCCCCTCCCCCACCACCTCCGCCACCGGCATCCTTTTCGCCTACTCCACCGGCACCGCCGCGTCAGCCCGGCGCCCCTGTGGCACCGCCAGCTCAGCCAGGAGCTGCGCCTCCTCCTGGGCCTCGACATCGCAGACTCAGTATTGCAAGAGAGGGACGGCTTCCTCTAGAATTCCCACCCCGCCAGCGCACGAAACGACGAGGGGATAATCTTGGCGATCAAAGACCTATGAAATCTCGTCTGGTGCCTGCACCTCGAAATGCTGGCGAAGAAGAATGGATTTCTGATGACGACGACTCAACCGAGAGACCTCAATGGATTGTCCCAAAATCTCGCAAGCGCCGACCCCAGCTTCATCGTAAAAGAACGCGAAAGGAATTGGTTGGGTCAGCTATCAAGCAAAGATGGGAAGAAGATGAAGAACCGCCCGCTCCATTGATGCCTGGGCCAGAAACCAGGCACCAACGGCAAGCACCTGTTAGATATTCCCCCTCAGCGCCAGAAGCACCATCTGCAGAGCCGACCCGGCATTTTCGCCGTCGTGGTCGATACAATCCTGAAGTGACTGAAGAAGGACCAATTCCTACGCCCTCTGAGCCTCGTCAAGCAAGAAAAAGAACGCGTCAAGAGGCCTTTGCCAAAACTGGAGGCCCAATCCTTTCAACAAAGCAAAAAGCGAAGAAGCAACAGCGAAGACAAGCTGTGCAACCTTATCCTCCGCTGCCGGCAGCAATTGTTACTAGTGAGCAAGGCCCTAGTCATCAGGATGATGGAAATGCAATTTTCACAATTCCAAATAGCAGTTTAACATCCGAAAAATTGTCTAAACGATACCATATTTGGTTCAATCGGAACCCAAATAAATATCTTATCCGAGGGGATAAGATTTTGACGGATAGCGGGAAAGCTGTGGCNCCCCATCGAATTTTCTCGGATAAAGGACTAGAGTTCAGAAATGCGCCCTTAAAGAATTTATTCAAGGAGGAAGAAATCGACAAGCATGAATCTGTCCACTCAGCGGTGAAAGCGGCTCTTGCGGAAAGAGCAATTCGTACGGTTAAGGGACGGCTTTATCGATTTTTTGCGCAACATAAATCCCTCAATTGGGTAAGTTTTTTCTTTCGAGAAAACTAACCTTGGATTACTTCATAATCCTAGGTAGATTTTTATTTACTATTTGGTTTACTTCATAAATCAAGGTAGATACAGTACATCAAATTGTCGATGGAATTAATCGGTCCTCCTCCCGAGCATTGCCTGACGGTCTACGACCTGTCGATGTTAACTTCAAAAATGCCCAGCGCATATGGAAAAAGCTTTATGGCAAAGAATTATATCGCTCGCTCTTCAGCAAGAAAACGGATGGGAAAACAAAATTCAAACCTGGTCAGACAGTACGAATGAGTGTGGCAAAAGGACAATTCGAGAAGGGCTATATACCAAATTATGGCGATGAAATTCTGGTAGGTTTTATTTTCAATAAAATCCAACCTTAGAATATTCATCCGAATATTCTTAGGAAGTGGATGCGGTTAAGGCCCACATGAGACCAACCCGTTACAAGCTGCGAGATGAAAGGGGTGAAAAATTCAAGGTTCTTTATCGATTATTTATTTGTGTATAACCAATTATTTTTAGGGATTTTTCTATGGAGAAGAGCTTGCGCCAGTGCGCCGAGATGCCGACACCACTTATCGAATAGAGCGAGTGATGAAAAAGAGAACGAGAACCGATGGCACCAAAGAGATTTTGGTAAAATTCATAGGCTACCCGGAGCCAGAATGGATCCATGAATCACAACTTGTATAAAATCGCGATCATTCTTTCATTTTGTACATTTCATTCATTTCATTCATTCCCTTTTATTTAATAAATAATGTCCAACACCTTCTTCGTCCATTTGCCTAGCAATAGTTCGGATTATCCGGAAAATGCTCCAAATAAATTTCGTGTTCGCTTGCCAAGACCCCTTCATTTTAATGGCACATGGGTTGTTGGTCTGCATAGCATTACCTTTGCCTATTCTTGGTAAGTTTTTTCTTCAAAAAAACTAATCTTGATTTACTTTATAAAATCTAGGCCCTCTACCCTGGGCACGCTTGATGATCAAGCCATAAATATCCATTTTACAGCGGATAACCACGGACGACAAAGAGTTTTACGTATTCCTGTGCCAAAGGCCTCTCACACTAAGATTGAGAGTTTGCGCGAATTTATCGCCGCCACATTGAAGCATCAGAGCGAAAGCATTGAATCTATTGGAAAGAGCGACTATCAATATGTTAGTCCGCCTCGGATGGAGGATGCCCGAAGAAAGCGTTCGGTTGGTAAACAGCTCAAATCTCCCATTAGAGCTGAAGAAGAAACATTGGGCTCTCCGCAGTTGGCTACACCCGAAAAAGAAGAGGAAATACCAAAGAAGGCTAAATTAGATGCGCAACTTCCTGAGCCCGAGCTAATTGATGCTGGTCCGAGCAAGACTGTTAAAGGAAGGGATTTGTTGGATGATCTGTTGGGATCGCGCCCTAAGGAGGGTGAGAAGAATAGAGCAGAGCAATTCTTGGACAAATTTGGTCTTGGAGACAAACATGAAGATAATAGGAAGGAGGAAGAGCAAGCAAAGAAGAGAGAAGAACAAGAGAAGCAGGAAGAGAAAGAGAAAAAGAAACGAGAAGAAGAAGAAGAGAAAAAGAGACGAGAGGAAGAAGAGAAAAAGAAGCGAGAACAAGAAGCGAAAAAGAGGCGAGAGGAGGAGAAAAAGAAACGGGAGGAAGAAGAGAAAAAGATGCGAGAGGAGAAGGAGAAAAAGAGAAGAGAGGAAGAAGAGAAAAAGAGACGAGAAGAGGAGGAGAAAAAGAAGAGAGAGGAAGAAGAGAAAAAGAGACGGAAAGAAGAAGAGAAAAAGAAACGGGAGGAAGAAGAGAAAAAGAGGCGAGAGGAGGAGGAGGAGAAAAAGAGAAGAGCAGAGGAGGAAAGAAAGCGAGAGGAGCAATACAGAAAAGACCAAGAGGAGGCTAAAAACAACAGTGAATCTGTGTTCGAGAAAGAGCCATCTCCGGTAAAGCCTGATGAATATTTAGAAGCTCAGGAGAAAGAGGAGCCAGAAGATGAACAGCACGCATCCTCTCCACCTGAGAATGGTCCGATTAAATCATTGCCTTTGAATCCTACAGACACGGCTTCACGATTATTTTCCCTCCTTCTTGGAATTGGCGGCAAGGATGAAGAGGAGCCAGATTTGGGGAAAATTCGTCAGATTATCGATTCGGTGGAATTTCAGTACCACAAGGATTTTGACCGATTCAAGGCTGTATTTACCGATCCGAGCATACAGTTCATTTCGCTATCGCCCCAACTAGGCTATGTATTAGGATTTGAAAACCCCCAGTATGTGGTCAACAATGAAATTGCAAAATATGGATGTGACCTAAGAGGAGGATTTTCATCGTTTGCTGTCTACAGCAAGGTAAACNGACTGTTAAAGGAAGGGATTTGTTGGATGATCTGTTGGGATCGCGCCCTAAGGAGGGTGAGAAGAATAGAGCAGAGCAATTCTTGGACAAATTTGGTCTTGGAGACAAACATGAAGATAATAGGAAGGAGGAAGAGCAAGCAAAGAAGAGAGAAGAACAAGAGAAGCAGGAAGAGAAAGAGAAAAAGAAACGAGAAGAAGAAGAGAAAAAGAGACGAGAGGAAGAAGAGAAAAAGAAGCGAGAACAAGAAGCGAAAAAGAGGCGAGAGGAGGAGAAAAAGAAACGGGAGGAAGAAGAGAAAAAGATGCGAGAGGAGAAGGAGAAAAAAAGAAGAGAGGAAGAAGAGAAAAAGAGACGAGAAGAGGAGGAGAAAAAGAAGAGAGAGGAAGAAGAGAAAAAGAGACGGAAAGAAGAAGAGAAAAAGAAACGGGAGGAAGAAGAGAAAAAGAGGCGAGAGGAGGAGGAAAGAAAGCGAGAGGAGCAATACAGAAAAGACCAAGAGGAGGCTAAAAACAACAGTGAATCTGTGTTCGAGAAAGAGCCATCTCCGGTAAAGCCTGATGAATATTTAGAAGCTCAGGAGAAAGAGGAGCCAGAAGATGAACAGCACGCATCCTCTCCACCTGAGAATGGTCCGATTAAATCATTGCCTTTGAATCCTACAGACACGGCTTCACGATTATTTTCCCTCCTTCTTGGAATTGGCGGCAAGGATGAAGAGGAGCCAGATTTGGGGAAAATTCGTCAGATTATCGATTCGGTGGAATTTCAGTACCACAAAGATTTTGACCGATTCAAGGCTGTATTTACCGATCCGAGCATACAGTTCATTTCGCTATCGCCCCAACTAGGCTATGTATTAGGATTTGAAAACCCCCAGTATGTGGTCAACAATGAAATTGCAAAATATGGATGTGACCTAAGAGGAGGATTTTCATCGTTTGCTGTCTACAGCAAGGTAAACATTTTAAACATTTAATTTGCAGTTTCTTCTCAGGGTCTGATAGAACCAAGCATCATTGGTAACACACTAAGCTCACTGCTGCGCGTGGTCTCCATTACAGGGGCCATTCCAGGAGAATACACAGAGAAGATTTACGATACACCCATATTTGCCCGAGTGATGCCAAAAGAAGTGTCTGAAATTGAAATTGAGCTGCGAACAATGGATAATGGTAAGTTTTTTTATATTCAATAAAAAAGCTAACCTTGAATTACTTCATAATTCTAGGCCGCCTAGTTCCTTTTTCCTATGGAACAGTGATGGCGGTACTAATATTTAAGAAAACGATCAACTTTTGATTCCATCTTGTACATTTCATTCATTCATACTTCATTCATTCATTTTTTTTCGTTCATTCGATAAATGGTGCATGTTATCTTCGACCCTAGTTTAATTGGTTATCAAGACCTATTCCTAACTCAAACTGGTGCAGGAGCTTCTAATTTAATTGGCGAAGATCAAACAGGAGCCGATCCCCTTACTTACGCAATCTTCCGAGGTTCACCACCCTATCAACGCGGCTGGGTAAGTTTTTTTTTCACTTCCAATGAAAATCTAACCTTGATTTATTACATAAATTAAGGGTTTACAAACAGGAGCTGGTGGCGTAGGCGATATCTTCCGTGGAATATATCGCTTCTTCCTACCACTTCTTCGAAAAGTTGGGACAGCTGTTGGTAAGTTTTTTCATTCGAGAAAACTAACCTTGGATTACTTCATAATCCTAGGCCAAGAAGCCCTCAATACAGGCCAGAGAGTTTTAGACAAAGTTGTAACTGAAGGAGCGCCGCTGAAGGAAGCATTCCTGCAAGAAGGAAAGCGAGGCATCGACACAGTATTGGATAAAGGCGGGTTTCCAAAACAATTCGGAACAGGACGACGGAAAAGTATAAAAAGAAAGCGACAACCACCATTCCTTTCGCATCAAACACTTATTGGAAGAGCTATTAATAAACCTTCAGTTACAAAAAAGCGTATTAGATCCGATACATTTGGACTTTACTAATTATAAAAATGGCCTTCCATAAAATTGACGGACAGAGTGTGGACTCTATTACCAGTGCAGTCGACTTTTTCAGCATTCCTCCTACAAATGTTACAGTATCATCAGTAAGTTTTCATTTTGAATGAAAACCAACCTTGATTTACTGCATAAATTAAGGCCAAAGTCTTTGAAATTCTTCCGAGCAACCCGCTTACGGACACACCCTACCACTTCAAAATATTTTCCTCCCAAAACTATATCGACCTATCGAAATGCTATCTGTTCGCAGAGATGAAAATTCGAAAGGAGGGAGCAGATGGACGGCTGATGAATCTCACGGCTAATGATAATGTTGCCCCGATACAGCTAATCGGGCAAACATTCATCAATAATATGCGAATAGCGATAAATGGTCGAGAAATTTTCAATTCCAACTCGTTAATGGCCTACAAAACCTTTCTCTCTCATGAATTATCCTTCCCCATGTCGGCCAAGCAATCTCATCTGAATGCCGAAGGATATTTTGGGGACCAGGGAACCGTTCTAGAAAATGGTCAGGGTTTTATCACCCGTAAGAATCTCTTTGAATGGAGCAATAGGGTGCAATTCATCAGCAAAATCGATGCTGACCTCTTCAACCAACCTCAATATCTCATCAACCAGTAAGTTTTTTTTATGCATATGCTTATTTTTGGAAAAATTTACTTAGCTGCGAGCTGGACATTACAATCCAGCCAAATGAGAGCGCATTTGTGCTCATAGCACCTCTTGTCGAGGGTCAACCTGTGCCGCCGCGGTATCATCTGGAAATTGTCGCGTTAAAGCTCTACTGCAAGAAATTAAATCTTATGGATGGACTGGCATTACAATTGGCCAGAAAACTGGAAACGAATCCAGCTCGCTATGCTGTGCGGAAAACTATGATGAAATCGCTGTTCATTAGTCCGGGGTAAGTTTTCATTGTTCAATGAAAAGCTAATCTTGATTTACTTCATAAATCTAGGCGCTATGAATTCAATGCAAACTTGTTCATGGAACAAGTCCCGAGAAGAGTAGGGTTTTATGAAAAACCCAACTTAAATTTACTGAAATAAATTTAGGTTACACTCGGATTGGTTGCCAATTCGGACTATGTCGGAGATCAGCGCAGAAGCCCCTTCAATTTTAACCATTATAATGTTCGGGACATTAGTATAATAGCCAATGGGTAAGTTTTTAATTTCAATAAAAAGCTGACCTTAATTTACTGAAATAAATTTAGTCGTTCATATCCGCAGGCGCGGTATGATTTGGATTATGCAAATCGACTGGCCATCCGACCGTTCCTGGACATGAACGAGGCGGTTGGCTTTTCAAACTCGCTCAATTCCAACGGAATCACCTACGAACAATTTCTCTTTACTCATTGCATCTATGTGTTCAATCTCACCAACAGTGGGGAGGACCAAGGAGGCATGTTCGATCTCATCAAAAAAGGATCAACGGCCGTGAACATTGTCTTCCGGGAAGCTGTTCCAGCCGGTGGACTCATGCTAATCGTGATGGGTGAGGCCGATTCAGTGTTCATGGTGGACAAGAATCGAGATGTTGCCACAGATACAACCATTTAATCGATCATTCATTCATTTCAATTTATTTTTCACAATTTATTATAATTCTCATCTCTTAGATAAAGAATGTTTTCCCAAAAATCGCTAATGTTTGTGGTTTTTCTCCTCCGAATATCTCTACCAGTGGTTGGCTTAAATTTCGAGGATCGAATTGATTTTTCGGACGAATATAAACAACTACAAGATCAAAAGCTGAGAGAAGCCGATGCAGAGTTTCCGGAATATTTGCGACGCCTTAAGGATCCCTCTATAAAGATGGAATCCCCCATCCAGGCACCTATGCCATTCCCTTCAATTCAACTTTGCAAGGAAAGACCCGCCGATGGCGATTATTATGGTAAGTTTTATTCGAAAAAAGCTATCCTTTATTTACTCCATAAATATAGGACATATTTTCTGCTGGACCATGGTTTCACTTTTCGCCATGACCATAATTAGCCTCATCATTTACCAAATTCGCTCAATTCTCTGGCTCAAATTTGCAATCTCTCGAAATCGGCAACATCAAAAGGAATTCGAGCTGGTCCCCCATGGACAGCAATCGGATTACAAGGATTTTGAAAGCGAATCGGATAACAAGCAAGGTGTTCCGCGGATGCTTCCCGTCTGATCGCCTTCCCTCGCCAAATTCGCTACAGTATCCAGCTTCTCTAATAGTGAATTTGGTAAGTTTTTTATCAAAAAACCAACCTTAATTTACTGAAATAAATTTAGGTATTTTTTCTTTCGAGAAAAATAACCTTAAATTACTTCATAATTTTAGGACCCGCAAGGACAGCGAGGCACTCATTGGGTGGCAATTTACGCATATGGACTACATCGGGATGTGATCTATTTCGACAGCTTAGCTTTGCCAATAATACCAACAATTTCAGCTTTTCTCCATGTTTTTCCCTATGTAAAAAGAAATACAGTACCATACCAATCCCCCTTTTCAAATAATTGTGCCCATTTTACTATATATTTTATTCATTTTCTTTCCCAAGGCTATTCATTCAATCAATTTCTTCACAATTTAAATGTAGCACATAATGCCGACTTCTTTGTTAGAACATTTGTTAATAAAATGGTTGGAATTTGAAAAAATTGTGCACTCATACCAGATGGTCAAGGGCAATTAAAAAGGGATTGTGCAATGGGGGGGGGGTTGGAGGGATGAAGGGAATCGAATTTTTTGAAATGTGCCATTCATTTGCATTCTCTCATTTCATATTGGCTCTTCCCAGTTTGGCTTCATTTTCGCGAATTAAAAATTTCAATATTTCAAATATTTAAAATAAAATTTAATATCTCATTCATCTCTTTGTTACCATTTTCCTTCCATATCTCATTGCAAAACAGGGGTCCAGTTCAGCTACGAACAGGGCTTTATCCTGCTTTGCAAAATTTATTCATTCAATTTTTTCTTATTTTTTACACATTTCATCTTCCAATCCATTGATCAATAATTTTAATAGATCAAAAATGGACAATCGTCCACCAAAGCGCCCTCATCCCTTTTCCATACTGGGACTGCTCTCGTCCATCTCTCCCCCTCCCGCGAAACGTCCTTTACTGAGTGCGCCGGAAAACCAGTCGCAAACTGGTTGTGGCTCTTCCTCGGCGGAAAAATCACCCAAGGACTTTGTTAAAAAATTGGTAAATTTTCATTTCGATGAAAATCGACCTTGGTTTACTTCATAAACCTAGGGCGACTCCGTCGAGCACAATTCCAAATTCAAATTTGGAAAAGTCAAAGCCCGATTTTCCATTACTGCTCTCCCCGACGACCCGGAAACAATGCTCGAAGGGATTTTTGAGCATTGCATCAATGAAGCGATCGAAAGCTGTCGCCAAAGCATGGGCGAGAAGCCGGACCATGTCGGTTGCACCGTCAACAGCGTGCTCTTGGATTCGCCAATTTATACGCCAATTCGCCCCAACAATGAAAATGCTAGCGAGGCTGTTTTGAATATGTTCACCAAGGTTGCTCAAAGCAAGAAGCAGGACGGCATCACGCTTTGGGTGAGTCAATGAAATTAATCTTGCTTTATTCGAAGAAGATTTTAATTTCCAGGGCGAGCCCTTCGAGGTGATCGTTACAACGGTCAACCTTGCTCAACTCCCTACTACACCCCAAATTATCGGTGGGAACAATGATAACGTCACTACCCATCATCGGATTAGCGACAAGGCACTTATCAAGGTCCATTTCGCTAGCTTTAAAAAAATCTTTTGTGTATTTCCAGATTAATAACAACGATGGTCGTTGCTTGTTTTATGCGCTTGTGGCCACTCTGATGCATTCCGTTGCCGGCTGGGAAAAATGGCGGTTCTATGATTACTTGCACAATCGACGAGGGCAACAAGGTCAACTACAACGAGATGCGGAATCTTTGATGCGAGCAATCAATGCGCCCATGAATGAGAAGGAATATAAAGCGAAGGACTATGTGCCGGCCGTGATCAGCAAATGGAATATGGACTATGTTGGCAGGTTCCGGTTTCGTTGTTTCATTTTTTCTGCCATGGGGACATATAAGCCAATATATCAATGGGGAGCGGTTGATTTCGACACACCAATTATTCTGTATCTCATGGACAAACATTTCCATGGGATAACAAAAGCAAACTACCTGGTTGGCCAGCCCTATTGCTTCAGCTGTGAAGGCTGTTATGATCGACCGAAAACGCATGATGCAACATGCAAGGCTCGATGTGTCAAATGGTAATAAGCTTAGGCTATAAATAAGCTTAGGCTTAAAAAGCTTAGGCAAAATTCTTCATTTAGTTCTCGAACTGGGCCAACTTTTCCATGCAAGCCACAAGATGGCTACGAGAAAAATTGTTCGTCTTGCGGCAAAACATTTTTCTCTGGGGATTGTTATGATTGGCACCGAAAATCTGGCTTCTGTCACCAGAGTCATCAATGTGAACATTGTCATGTGATCTACGATGTGAGGAAGAACAAATACAAGGGGAGAGCCGTAAGTATTTTTTCTTTATTAGAATAAGCCAAAATTTAATCGATTGGATGGTTTAAGGGGCACGTATGCTCGGAACGATGGTGCCAGAGGTGCCAGGACTTTCACGACCCAAAGAGAGCAAGTTTTTTTTTGAAAAGATAAACTTGAATTTACTTCATAAATTTGAAAAGATAAACTTGAATTTACTTTATAATTCTAGGGCTGCTTTATCCAACCACTGGAGCCAAAGCCAAAGGCTCCATGCCGTTTTGTGGCCTTCGACATGGAAACCACCCAGCATCAGCCCGCGGATGACCCAAGCAGCCCTGCTTTCCAAAAACAACGCCGCCAGCATGTGCCTAACTTTATTTCCGTCAAAGTTTCGTGTGCAGATTGTATTTCTTCGGGGCAATGGAAGGAGAGCTTGCGTGGAGACCATAAATGCAAAGTGTGCGGGGACAACAGAACCATCACCTTCAGTGAGCGACCGTACAAGGAGACCAAAGTCGATGAAATGGTGGTTAGCCGGCATCCTCTGATGGAATTTGTCAAGTGGATCCTCTACAAGTTGCCGCTAGAATTCGAAACTTATGCATTTAGCCACTACGGTAAGAATTTTTTGAATTAATAAAAATCCAACCCGTTTACCTCATATCGTAGGAGGAAAGTTTGACAACGTCCTGGTATTCAGCGAGCTCTTCCACCAGGGAATCATTCCGCAAATGATTCGCAAGGGCAACAAGTTATATGAGCTCAAAATTAAACAACAGAAAGGCAAAAACCCCAAAGTCGTCTTCCGCGACTCGTACAACCTGATCCCGACATCGCTCGCTTCGCTGGTAATTTTTTCTTTCGAAGAATAATAACCTTAATTTACTGAAATAAATTTAGGTACCAACCTTTGGCCTTGACGTGGAGGATAAGCCGTTCTTCCCCCCACTTGGCGAATCGCCCTGAAAATTATGGACGACGCATCCTGCTTTCCGAGGACGACTTTCTTGCCTCCGGGATGATGCCGGCAAAGAAGGCAAAGTTTGACGCCTGGTTTGAGGAGCATAAGCAGGAGCCATTCCTGTTGGATGAGGCCTTGGCAAGGTAAATTTTTCCGAAAATATTAAAATACCTTTAAATTGCAGTTACTGTACCAATGATGTTGACATCTTAATGGCGGGTTTGGTTGCCTTCCGCGCTGAATTCATGGAGGTCTCGAAGCGTCCAGCAGTGCTACCCAATGGAAAGGCCGACCGTGCCTTCTACGACACACCGCACAATGGAATTGATGTGCTTCGGCAATGCATGACCATCGCTGCCGCATGCATGACCCATTTCCGGACCAACCATCTGAAGGGCGGCAAATTGGCAATTGTGAGTGACCGTGGATACGACCATGGTGACCACCAGAGCCTGCTGGCCACGCGCTTCTTGTTTTGGTATATGGATGAGAAGGATGTGTTTGTGCAAACCGCCCATTGTGAAGATGGCGAGAAAAAGTGAGATTTTTAACCAATTAATCGCTAATTTGATAATTAAGGGTTGGCAAATATAAATTGGATGGCTGGGTAGAATATGAAGATGAACCTGCCCAATCTTATGGATTGGAAGTTCATGGTATTTTTTTTGCTAAAAATTTTCATCCTGAGAATTTTCAGGCTGCATATGGCACTCCTGTCCGGTCTGTTACCCAAATGACCAGCAAAGGATGAACAACGGCAAGAAGGCAGGCATCAACCGAGAATTGGACAACCAGCGGCTGGACTATATCCGTTCGCAAGTTGGCCGAGTTGATGTCTTCTGGTAAGTTTTTATTGTTCAAAAAAGCTAACCTAAGAATATTCGTTTGAATATTNTGCCGGTAAAGAAGGCAAAGTTTAATGTCTGGTTTGAGGAGCATAAGCACGAGCCATTCCTGTTGGATGAGGCCTTGGCAAGGTAAATTTTTCCGAAAATATTAAAATACTTTTAAATTGCAGTTACTGTACCAATGATGTTGACATCTTAATGGCGGGATTGGTTGCCTTCCGCGCTGAATTCATGGAGGTCTCGAAGCGTCCAGCAGTGCTACCCAATGGAAAGGCCGACCGTGCCTTCTACGACACACCGCACAATGGAATTGACGTGCTTCGGCAATGCATGACCATCGCTGCCGCATGCATGACCCATTTCCGGACCAACCATCTGAAGGGCGGCAAATTGGCAATTGTGAGTGACCGTGGATACGACCATGGTGACCACCAGAGCCTGCTGGCCACGCGCTTCTTGTTTTGGTATATGGATGAGAAGGATGTGTTTGTGCAAACCGCCCATTGTGAAGATGGCGAGAAAAAGTGAGATTTTTAACCAATTAATCGCTAATTTGATAATTAAGGGTTGGCAAATATAAATTGGATGGCTGGGTAGAATATGAAGATGAACCTGCCCAATCTTATGGATTGGAAGTTCATGGTATTTTTTTTGCTAAAAATTTTCATCCTGAGAATTTTCAGGCTGCATATGGCACTCCTGTCCGGTCTGTTACCCAAATGACCAGCAAAGGATGAACAACGGCAAGAAGGCAGGCATCAACCGAGAATTGGACAACCAGCGGCTGGACTATATCCGTTCGCAAGTTGGCCGAGTTGATGTCTTCTGGTAAGTTTTTATTGTTCAAAAAAGCTAACCTAAGAATATTCGTTTGAATATTCTTAGGGAGTGCGAGATCGCCAAGATGCTGGTGGCAGACCCCGTCAAGGATGCAGATTTCATCCGGAAGTGCAGCGAAAAGTTGGGCTTTGGACTTGTACCGGAGAGAATGAAGAAGGCGTTCGAGAGCATCTCTGACAATTTCGGGCCGCTGGACATTCGCTCGGCTTTCATGGGCGGTAATTTTTCAAAATAAGTGTTAATCTTTGAATATCTTTCTGAAATCCTTAGGCCGAACGGGTCCGTTGAAAATTCATCACAAAGCGCAGCCTGATGAGACAATTTCTTATTTTGATGTAACTTCCTTGTATCCCTACATCAAGTAAGTTGAATTACCAATTATTGATTTTTTTTTGCATTGGCAATTTAGCTTTTTGACCAAATATCCAATTGGCCACCCGAAGCTGCATGTCATCAATGAAAAATTGAAGAAGCCATGGACGTGCCCCGACGACAACCAATATGAATTAGCCATCATCAAGGCCTTTGTGGTGCCACCGAGAGAGCTGGATATCCCCATCCTTCCAGTTCGCGTCAACGACCGCCTACTATTCCCGCTTTGTATGGCCTGCGCGTAAGTTGAATAATGTTTGAAAATTGCTCAATTTTCTTGTTTAGAAAGAAATACCCTGAGGGAGCGGTCAAGGCTGGTTACTATTGTAACCATACCGACCAGAGACGTGGATGGGTAACAACTTGCACCTCGATGGAATTGGATATCGCTCTGGAAGAAGGTTACAAGGTCACACATGTCTACCGTGTGCTGGAATACACCGAAGGGGATAACAACATCTTCAAGGGATATATGAGGGAGTTTATCAAACAAAAGATTGAGGTAATTTTTCATTTTTTAATGAAAACCAACCTTGATTTACTGTATTAATCTAGGTATTTTTTCATTCGAGAAAAATAAGCTTGAATTGCTCCATAATTCTAGGCCAGCGGATTTGAGAAGGGAATTGCCGGGGATGCGGATGCTGAGGCGCAGTTTATAAAAGAATGCTGGGACAAGTTCGGTATCGAATTGGACCAGGCAAAGATGGTCCCGAACAAGGGAAAGCGAGCCCTGGCCAAATTGGCGGTCAACAACCTTTGTAAGCTGCTTTTTTTCAAAAAAAATTTTTTTGAATGAAATTTCAGGGGGACGATTCTCGCTGAAAAATCATGGCCTCGTCCAAAGCCTCGTCACTGACCAGCCTTCGGACCTCTGCAAATTGCTCAGAGACAAGTCTGTGGAAGTGGCCTCCCTCGACGAGCTGACTCCCGAGTGCATCCTCATCGGATACAGCAAAAAGAAGGATTGGGTAAGTTTTTATTTTCAATAAAAAGCTAACCTTGATTTACTGCATAAATTTAGGTTGAGGAACATCCTTGCTCGAATATTGTAATATCCCTCTTCACCACCTCCGCTGTATGTTTTTTTTCAAGACAAAACTTAAAATTTTTTATATTTTTAGGCTAGATTGCTTTTGCTCAGGGCTATGCAAAAGGTGGCAAGGACTCCGGGATGCACCCTTCTCTACACGGACGTGAGTTCTTTTTTGATCGATTATCGATCCTAATTTTTGCAAATTTTAGACGGATTCGCTCATCTACGCTCATCCGAACGGCACCAACCCGCTGAAGCTCGGGTAAGTTTTTCTTCGAGAAAACTAACCTTTATTTTATAAATTTAGCCCGCATCTCGGGCAATTTACCAACGAGTTTCCCGACCATGTGATTGAGGAGTTTGTTTCCGGAGGATGCAAACAATACGGACTGCGGCTGAGGAAGAAGGGAGCACCGGCAGAGGCAGAGCCCGAACACGTGCTGAAAATACGCGGGTAACTTTTTTTCATCCGAGAAAACTAATCGGATTACTTCATAATCCTAGCATGACTCTGTCGCATGACGTTGTCAACGGACAGGGTCTGAGGTACCAACTCTTCAAGGAAAGGGTACTGGCTTTTGCTGCTACTGGCCAAGCTCAATCAGTCCCCATCATCTATCCTAATTGTCTTCGGCCATCTCTTAAAAATGGCTCGGTGTTGACAGTAAAAATGGAGAAAAAATATAAGCCCTTTGTTTCAAAGGGCATTCTCGATCCGGACACATTAAATGTGCTCGATTTTGGGTACATTCCCCCGTTAAAACGAGAATTTGATGATCAATAATTGTATTTTTCATTTTCATTTATTTATTCTTTTGCGATAAAATTAACAATAAAAGATGCAAATTGAATTAATTAATAGAATAATTTCTTTAGGTTAAAACCAAATTAAAGATTGGAAGTTGCACAAGATTGCAAAATTAAGAGGAAGAAGTTGTCAGTTTTGGGTAGAAAAGTTGCAATATTAACGAAGGGAAGATGATCTAAGTGAAATATTAAGTTAGAGAAGATAACATTTTTCAAATTTAAGAATTAGAAGATGCACTTGGGTGCAAAATTAAGCGGGAGAAGTGGTCAGTTTTGGGTAGAAAAGGAGCATTATTAAGGAAGAGAAGTTGTAGATGGATGCAAAATTAAGGAAATTTGGTTGAAATTTGCCTGTTACATCTTTCGAGGAAGCGCGTGTAGGGCGAGCGCGTGTGTATAGGGTGCGCGTGTGACGAAGTCGTGAATGTTCACCATGCATCTTGAGTGCATTCGTCTCGCCCCCAATTATCGATTGGATCTTCTAAATTTTTGAGAAGTAAAATTCAATAAAATTTTGTAATATACCTTGTTCATCGTTTCCCTGGGGTTCTTGGAGGGGCAATTCGGCAAAAAGATTACGCCCAAACCATCCAGGAAATGGTGTCGGTTCTTCTTCAATCAACTCCAGGAGCTCGAGTGGGAAATATCGATCCTCGGCTCCCTCCGGGAATTTTTCGATGACGCACACATGGTAGGGAAAATGGAGCTAAATATGGTCATTCGGATTTTATTGTTCTGAAAATTACCTTTATTCTGTGTTTCGCATAATAATAAGCCGCAACACACACTGCATAAGGTCGGGGAAGCTTGCCAAATGCCATTAGCGAGTCGGCTCCTTTTTGGGTCAGGCCATTAATTGAGAAGGTCTTTTTGAATCCGTTGCGGTCTTCGTATGTCGTTCGCACCATTCGCTCGTCCAAAAAAGCCATGATCCTGGCTCGGTCGGCGGGGTGGTTGAGCCGGTTACGCAGAGCGGAGATCCGGCAGTTGAGGATTTGTGCGCATTTTTCGCTCACGAGGACCATTTTTCAAGAATGAATTGGCAAAATGGCTGGGTAATCGAATTTAGTGAGGAAAAAACAGTGGCTGATCGAATTTAGCCACGCCCCCTTTACATTAGCTAATATGATATCCCTCCATTCATTCATTCATTCATCATTTTCATTCATTAATTCATTGTTTTTTTTAAGAAAATAAATTCATTTTAATCCCTTCGAAGCTGCTTCCCGAGCGATGCCTCCACAAAAGCGCAAGTTTGCTGGAGAAAGCTGTCAGTGAGAAGATAGTTGCCGAAACGGAGCCTGCTGAGGAGAAAGCCATGGAGATAACATCTTCCGATGAGAAAAAGCCGAAAGTTGAATACCTATGGAAATTGGTCAAAGCCAAGTATCTGCTCACCTTCCGCCTTTGTGACGGTAATTATTCAAAAACTTTTTAAATTCCTTTTTCTCCCTACAGATTGCTATGGGGCACTTTACAACAACCCGGATGTGACAATTCGCATTGGCGAGAAGGTCCAGGTCAAGTTCGAGATCTGCAACCGTTGTACCGAGCTGAACATTCGAGCCACCGATGTCTTGCGTCCTCCATACAAGAAGAAGGAGATCGATCAATGATGAGATCAAGAAAACCATAATTTCATATTTTGTTGAATTTTTGTAATTTGTTATATAAATCTCTCAATTTCTTTCCAATTTTGAAGAATGGTCCCTCAACACATTTGGTTTTACATCTGCAATTTGGATGGTCCCTCAAATCCCCGTTGGTACAAATTGCAGTTCCCCTCCCCAGTTCCTCTTGCCTGTCTTTCTCTTTGGCGCAATCCCTTGGGGAATCAACTATATCCATCTGCTTGTTGAAAATTTTGAAATTTCGGAGTAATAAAACGCATATCGGAGATGTAGAGGAAAGTGGGTGAGGGACAGGATTTGCGCAATGGCACTCGGTTAATCGTCATCCTCCTAGTCATGGTCTTCATTATTGGTCCTCTCTTGCGCGCGACTTTCCGTTTCCTCCTTTTCCTCTCATTCACCCTTGCGCAATTTTGATTATTTTGTAAATCTAGGAGCAAGCAAGCCAACGGCTACATGGCTAATCCATTTCACTTTCCCGGGCAGTCATCCTTCTGAATGCATAATTTGCATTATTTACCGATTTTGTTGTAATTTTTATCATTTAGCAAAAAAAAAACTTTGAGAACAATGGCATCTGTCTACGATTGGATCGCTGAATTGCGCAACGCCTTGGAGGAAAACAAAACGAAAGTAGCTGGCATGGAAAAGGAGCTGTTTCGATGCCGCACTCAACTCACTTACGCCCGCGAGATAATTGCGTCAAACACCGGCACCATTGAGTCGCTCGAAACCTATCTTCTCACCGGAGTAAGTTTTTATTTTTAATATTTTTTAGCAACATAAATGATTATTGGGGTTTAGGGAAAAACTGCCTATAAGAGTAAGAGCAAGGGTCTCAGCGTTGGCCGCTTGATGTTGCGCAACATCAACAAATTGCAGCGACAACGGACTCTGAAGAAGAAGCAGCAAAAGCAGCAGAAGCAACAGCAGAAAGAAGCAGAGGGCAAGTATGTGTGGTCTCGCGTCGCCAAGGAGATGATGATGCAGGATGCTCCACCGGTTGCGGGAGCAATGGCCATCGAGAAGATAATGGGGACAACATCATCATCTGCCGCATCTACTTCGTCCTCTTCAGCTTCTTCCGCCGTTTCTTCGTCTTCCGCTTCGTCCTCTTCCTCCGCTTCTTCCTCCGTGTCAACTTTGGTGCCACCAGGTGGGTGTTTGATTTTAGAATATCTCCCGATTATAATTTTTTGACGACCAACCATTCTCAAAAACTTTGTCCATGACCATTAAACATTCCAAAAAGATGAATTTGCTAGCCTAGTAAAGAAGTATTTTAAGCTAAGGCCTGATTCTTCCTAAATATAGATGTGGGAATGGTCTGTGTGGAAGCCGTGGAAATGGCTTTTCACGAGCTACTGGTAGAAGTGGAAATGAAGATGAGCCAGCTGGAAGTGCGCTGCAAGGAATTTGCGAAAAACGAAGTGGTCGATTCAGCACACCGAATGGGTAAAATGGTTGTGAGAGACGAGATCCGCGTCGCGGTCCTGAGCTCGGAGCAGCGGATTCGATCTCTGATTGAGAAGGAGAAGAAGGAGGCCAGGGACCGCACAGTTGAGATGGTAATCCAAGGAACTGAGATCGCGCGAGAGGAACTCGATTTGGGGGCAAGATTGGAGTTGGTAATTCCTGGTCCGTTTTCTCTGGAGAAATGTATTCTTTGTGAGGATGGGGTTCCTAAGTACGCCGCGGGGTGCGGGCACAAGCACTTTTGTGCAACGTGCATCCTTAAACATATTGGGACTGAGCGAGCTCCAAACACCAAGATTAAATGCCCCTCTTGTTTATTCGAATGTGACCGTTTTCACTTCCTGGGGTAAGAATTGTATCTAGGATTTGAATTGTAATACAGGATTTTCAATGAGTGTCCATAAATCCCAAGGAAAACAATATGAAGCGAATGAATTTCTCTTCTATCATATATTATAAGGAAAAAGTCGGAGACAACATTAACATAGACTGTAAATTCGATCAGAGAAGGTTCTTATGGACACCCAAAAAATCCACAACCTGCCTCCATCTACTTACTTTTCACCACACCACACCACATCCTGGCCATCTATTCTTCAAGCCTTTGAGTTCAATTTATTTGTTTGCCTTTTTACCATACCACACCACATTCAGGCCTTCCATTCTTATGTCACACCACATTCAGGCATTTCAGTTTCTCTATCTCTCTAACTTCTACCTCTCTCTAGCCTTATCCTTCTCTACTTGTTCCCTTTCTCACCCCTTTCACTTTCTCTCCTCCTGTTCTCTTCCTTTCTTCCTTCTCTACCCCTCTTTCCCTATCTTTTCCCTACTCTCGCTTCTCTTTCAATACTCACTCTCTCGATTCATATTCTCTTCCTTCTTTCAATGTCTTTCCCTATACACTCCTCCATGACCACTCCATCTCTTTCCTTCACCCCGTTCTACCTCTTTTCCACTCACCTGCATCCCTTCTGTAATGAGCTACGATTTTCTGCCGTTGTCCAAGTATTGATCANAGTGGGAAATATCGATCCTCGGCTCCCTCCGGGAATTTTTCGATGACGCACACATGGTAGGGAAAATGGAGCTAAATATGGTCATTCGGATTTTATTGTTCTGAAAATTACCTTTATTCTGTGTTTCGCATAATAATAAGCCGCAACACACACTGCATAAGGTCGGGGAAGCTTGCCAAATGCCATTAGCGAGTCGGCTCCTTTTTGGGTCAGGCCATTAATTGAGAAGGTCTTTTTGAATCCGTTGCGGTCTTCGTATGTCGTTCGCACCATTCGCTCGTCCAAAAAAGCCATGATCCTGGCTCGGTCGGCGGGGTGGTTGAGCCGGTTACGCAGAGCGGAGATCCGGCAGTTGAGGATTTGTGCGCATTTTTCGCTCACGAGGACCATTTTTCAAGAATGAATTGGCAAAATGGCTGGGTAATCGAATTTAGTGAGGAAAAAACAGTGGCTGATCGAATTTAGCCACGCCCCCTTTACATTAGCTAATATGATATCCCTCCATTCATTCATTCATTCATCATTTTCATTCATTAATTCATTGTTTTTTTTAAGAAAATAAATTCATTTTAATCCCTTCGAAGCTGCTTCCCGAGCGATGCCTCCACAAAAGCGCAAGTTTGCTGGAGAAAGCTGTCAGTGAGAAGATAGTTGCCGAAACGGAGCCTGCTGAGGAGAAAGCCATGGAGATAACATCTTCCGATGAGAAAAAGCCGAAAGTTGAATACCTATGGAAATTGGTCAAAGCCAAGTATCTGCTCACCTTCCGCCTTTGTGACGGTAATTATTCAAAAACTTTTTAAATTCCTTTTTCTCCCTACAGATTGCTATGGGGCACTTTACAACAACCCGGATGTGACAATTCGCATTGGCGAGAAGGTCCAGGTCAAGTTCGAGATCTGCAACCGTTGTACCGAGCTGAACATTCGAGCCACCGATGTCTTGCGTCCTCCATACAAGAAGAAGGAGATCGATCAATGATGAGATCAAGAAAACCATAATTTCATATTTTGTTGAATTTTTGTAATTTGTTATATAAATCTCTCAATTTCTTTCCAATTTTGAAGAATGGTCCCTCAACACATTTGGTTTTACATCTGCAATTTGGATGGTCCCTCAAATCCCCGTTGGTACAAATTGCAGTTCCCCTCCCCAGTTCCTCTTGCCTGTCTTTCTCTTTGGCGCAATCCCTTGGGGAATCAACTATATCCATCTGCTTGTTGAAAATTTTGAAATTTCGGAGTAATAAAACGCATATCGGAGATGTAGAGGAAAGTGGGTGAGGGACAGGATTTGCGCAATGGCACTCGGTTAATCGTCATCCTCCTAGTCATGGTCTTCATTATTGGTCCTCTCTTGCGCGCGACTTTCCGTTTCCTCCTTTTCCTCTCATTCACCCTTGCGCAATTTTGATTATTTTGTAAATCTAGGAGCAAGCAAGCCAACGGCTACATGGCTAATCCATTTCACTTTCCCGGGCAGTCATCCTTCTGAATGCATAATTTGCATTATTTACCGATTTTGTTGTAATTTTTATCATTTAGCAAAAAAAAAACTTTGAGAACAATGGCATCTGTCTACGATTGGATCGCTGAATTGCGCAACGCCTTGGAGGAAAACAAAACGAAAGTAGCTGGCATGGAAAAGGAGCTGTTTCGATGCCGCACTCAACTCACTTACGCCCGCGAGATAATTGCGTCAAACACCGGCACCATTGAGTCGCTCGAAACCTATCTTCTCACCGGAGTAAGTTTTTATTTTTAATATTTTTTAGCAACATAAATGATTATTGGGGTTTAGGGAAAAACTGCCTATAAGAGTAAGAGCAAGGGTCTCAGCGTTGGCCGCTTGATGTTGCGCAACATCAACAAATTGCAGCGACAACGGACTCTGAAGAAGAAGCAGCAAAAGCAGCAGAAGCAACAGCAGAAAGAAGCAGAGGGCAAGTATGTGTGGTCTCGCGTCGCCAAGGAGATGATGATGCAGGATGCTCCACCGGTTGCGGGAGCAATGGCCATCGAGAAGATAATGGGGACAACATCATCATCTGCCGCATCTACTTCGTCCTCTTCAGCTTCTTCCGCCGTTTCTTCGTCTTCCGCTTCGTCCTCTTCCTCCGCTTCTTCCTCCGTGTCAACTTTGGTGCCACCAGGTGGGTGTTTGATTTTAGAATATCTCCCGATTATAATTTTTTGACGACCAACCATTCTCAAAAACTTTGTCCATGACCATTAAACATTCCAAAAAGATGAATTTGCTAGCCTAGTAAAGAAGTATTTTAAGCTAAGGCCTGATTCTTCCTAAATATAGATGTGGGAATGGTCTGTGTGGAAGCCGTGGAAATGGCTTTTCACGAGCTACTGGTAGAAGTGGAAATGAAGATGAGCCAGCTGGAAGTGCGCTGCAAGGAATTTGCGAAAAACGAAGTGGTCGATTCAGCACACCGAATGGGTAAAATGGTTGTGAGAGACGAGATCCGCGTCGCGGTCCTGAGCTCGGAGCAGCGGATTCGATCTCTGATTGAGAAGGAGAAGAAGGAGGCCAGGGACCGCACAGTTGAGATGGTAATCCAAGGAACTGAGATCGCGCGAGAGGAACTCGATTTGGGGGCAAGATTGGAGTTGGTAATTCCTGGTCCGTTTTCTCTGGAGAAATGTATTCTTTGTGAGGATGGGGTTCCTAAGTACGCCGCGGGGTGCGGGCACAAGCACTTTTGTGCAACGTGCATCCTTAAACATATTGGGACTGAGCGAGCTCCAAACACCAAGATTAAATGCCCCTCTTGTTTATTCGAATGTGACCGTTTTCACTTCCTGGGGTAAGAATTGTATCTAGGATTTGAATTGTAATACAGGATTTTCAATGAGTGTCCATAAATCCCAAGGAAAACAATATGAAGCGAATGAATTTCTCTTCTATCATATATTATAAGGAAAAAGTCGGAGACAACATTAACATAGACTGTAAATTCGATCAGAGAAGGTTCTTATGGACACCCAAAAAATCCACAACCTGCCTCCATCTACTTACTTTTCACCACACCACACCACATCCTGGCCATCTATTCTTCAAGCCTTTGAGTTCAATTTATTTGTTTGCCTTTTTACCATACCACACCACATTCAGGCCTTCCATTCTTATGTCACACCACATTCAGGCATTTCAGTTTCTCTATCTCTCTAACTTCTACCTCTCTCTAGCCTTATCCTTCTCTACTTGTTCCCTTTCTCACCCCTTTCACTTTCTCTCCTCCTGTTCTCTTCCTTTCTTCCTTCTCTACCCCTCT
This sequence comes from Rotylenchulus reniformis, assembly GCA_001026735.1. NCBI lineage: Eukaryota > Metazoa > Nematoda > Chromadorea > Rhabditida > Hoplolaimidae > Rotylenchulus > Rotylenchulus reniformis. The sequence goes on from LDKF01000004.1 coordinate 34,538, forward strand.
TTCCCTATCTTTTCCCTACTCTCGCTTCTCTTTCAATACTCACTCTCTCGATTCATATTCTCTTCCTTCTTTCAATGTCTTTCCCTATACACTCCTCCATGACCACTCCATCTCTTTCCTTCACCCCGTTCTACCTCTTTTCCACTCACCTGCATCCCTTCTGTAATGAGCTACGATTTTCTGCCGTTGTCCAAGTATTGATCAATGCCAAATATTTAATCAAGGATCAACCCATCCACCCTTTGCTTTTTTATCGATCTTTTTTTTGTAACAGTTCAATGTTTTATTCATGCATAATGAATGAAAAAGAAATGAGGCCACGTAAAGAATTATGTTTAGAAAGATTGATTAATTAAAACAATTTTAAACAAAACCATAAACTTGAAAAAAAAAATGAAAAAATTATTTGTGAATTAATTCACACATCCAGCATAGAGGTGAACATACAATTTGGTAATGAATTATCCAGGCGACATACTTATTGAACATGGATTTTTTCTCATTGTGGGGGATTTTCACAAAATAGCCGTTAAATGATGTTTTTTGCTCATTAGTTAAGAGCTTCTTTAGAAAAAAGACGTGTTGGGACAAGTGGTTTTTGATTTTCCAATTATGCTTCGGAGTAAAAAATTTTAAAATTTCCTCCACGGCGGAATGATTGGGTAGATTTTGAACGGGTAGACACATCCATCCGGTTGTCGGCATATCCGACTTGACGGGTTTCCACCTCGTTTAGATGTTGTTGATCGACGGGAACCTGATGAGAACGTAGCGCCCAATGTGGCCGCAAAAAGCGCACTCAATGCTACAATACGGCTCAATTGCATCCCATTGCCCTTTGCCCTTGAACAGCGCTGGATCCTGCTCTTCAGCTTCTTTCAAATCACCGGGCCGATGATCGGCTATACAGCAGTCCACGTGAAACTCAAAATTTTTTCATTTATTTAGAATGATAAATTCAAATTCTTTTATTTGTGTTTCGAATTATGGAATTATAATATTTTTTCGAGCATTTAGATTCCGAAAAATTAAATATTCCACTATCCCGGTTCCATGGTGGGCCCCGGGATAGTGGAATATAAAAAATAATCTGTGTTATGTGCAAAGGTTCCATGGTGGGCCCCGATGCAACACAAATTATTTTAAAATTCTAATTAAATTGATGAAATTATTCATATAATTCGATAATTCGATATATAAATAGAATTCTGGAATATCTTCCCCTTCTTAAATGTTTAAGCAAGTTTCCTTGGCAAATTGGTAGAAATCAGACACGGTCACTTAGTAAAGTAAAAATTACAATTGGTTGATCCGGTGGGTTCAAATAATTGAGTGGAGGATGCGGCTCAGTTCTTCTGCATATACATGTGTCGGGATGTGCCGGCTTGGTGAGTCTCGGTCGTTTAGGCGGCGGTGGTGGATTAGCCGACTTGGACTCGGAGCGCGGCCGGAGTCGAGATGATATGGGTAGCTAAAAATTGAAACATAATTTGCTGTGTGTATAAAATAAAGGCCAGAATATGGCTAGTATTTCCATAGCCCCATTTAAGATTGCTATAAATTTTGTCAAAACATAACCTCAAAATCACTGAAAGCCGATTGATCATCCTCCTCCCTTTCCGGCGTCAAGGTTGCAGATGAATCGGAAGATGCGTCCTCCTCGCCTCCGCCTTGGTCTTGTTCACGCTCCGCTTTTTCCAATGCCATCTAAATAATATATCAAATCATAATTAAAAGACCGATTGATAGACCTCATTCCGAATTCGCAACACGCGAATGATTTCGTGGAATGCTGCGTCCACATTCATTGGCGGATCATCGGCTGATGTTTCAATGTAAGGCACATTCAACTCATAGGCCAACTCGCGTCCCTGTTGTTCAGTTACTGCAAAAAAAATCCAAATTTTTATTGAAAAATTATTTGCAAAAGTCCCATAAACCTTTTCTCTGGTCGATTTGATCGATCTGAATTTTTAAAAATTTTTATGTATTATATAAGAATTTCACCTTATTTGCCACCAATAAAAATTGGTAGTCCGTGTCCGCCCTGGCTCGAATAACTTGTTCGACAATCTTGCGCACCTCCTGAAAACTATGCTCGTCGGTGACTGAATAAACCATCAGAAAGCCATAGCCGTCCCGCATGTATCTGAGAGGAAGCAATTTTTATTACTTTGGCCGGTTATACATGCTTACTGTTCTCGCATCGCCGAAAATTCTTCCTGACCAGCAGTGTCGAGAACTTAAAATTAAAATTTTGGGTTGGGAAACGCTTTGAGCCATCGATTTTATGAAGTATAAAATCAGTTTGGTATGCTTTAATATTATATTTCACTTAATAAAATCAATAGGCTAAAATAAAAATTGGAACCCTCTGACTATTGGCTTATTTCAATTTATTGGCACTTACCATCCAAAATGACCCGTTGGCCATCAATATCACACTCTTGAGTGTGATGGTGGTCGGTGCCCGGGTCATAATAGTCAATGAATTGCTCCTATGGAGGAATAAATGTTTAAATTTGAAAAAATAAATAAACCTGGAAGAATTTGATGGTTAGAGAGGATTTGCCGACACCCTCCGCACCGCTTACTACCAGCTTATAGGTGGGTAATTGCTGATTATTCTGGTCCTGACCGAGTGGACGTTTTACACTGCTACTGGTCATTGGGAAAAATCGGAATTTGTTGATGGCAAATAACCTGAAAATGAAGGAATTTTAAATTCATTAGCTTTTATTTGTAGGTTATGATTATGGTGGAGGGGGAGGGTTAGTAATTTGTAGGAAATTAGCATTGTAAAAAGCAAAAAAAAGAGGGTGGAATATGATGAGAGAGAGTGAGTATTGAAAGAGAAGCGAGAGTAGGGAAAAGATAGGGAAAGAGGGGTAGAGAAGGAAGAAAGGAAGAGAACAGGAGGAGAGAAAGTGAAAGGGGTGAGAAAGGGAACAAGTAGAGAAGGATAAGGCTAGAGAGAGGTAGAAGTTAGAGAGATAGAGAAACTGAAATGCCTGAATGTGGTGTGACATAAGAATGGAAGGCCTGAATGTGGTGTGGTATGGTAAAAAGGCAAACAAATAAATTGAACTCAAAGGCTTGAAGAATAGATGGCCAGGATGTGGTGTGGTGTGGTGAAAAGTAAGTAGATGGAGGCAGGTTGTGGATTTTTTGGGTGTCCATAAGAACCTTCTCTGATCGAATTTACAGTCTATGTTAATGTTGTCTCCGACTTTTTCCTTATAATATATGATAGAAGAGAAATTCATTCGCTTCATATTGTTTTCCTTGGGATTTATGGACACTCATTGAAAATCCTGNGGGGGCTGGGCCCTTACAAGTCAAAGGAAGCCGCCATTCGCGCACTTTGCGCGAAAAGCACTAATTAGATTAGCGGTCGCTAATCTAATTACTGACGACCAAGTCCGTGGAATAACTACTAGTCGTATATGATTGACTGTATCAAAAGCCTTCCTAAAATCAAAATATACCACATCAATATTTTTCTTTTTTTCTAAGAAGTCTGTAAAATCATTAACGGTTTCTAGGAGTTGAGTCGTTACAGATCTTCCAGTTCTAAAACCATGCTGTTCAGCAGGGAAAATTTAGCTTCCAAAAAATTTACCAAAACATTATAAACAATTCTTTCCATGGCTTTTGAAATTGGGCATAATAATGAAATTGGTCTATAGTCATTGGGATAAGGTGAATTTAACACCTTTAGTATAGGACAAACAATCGATTCTTTACAAATATTAGGAATTGTACCAGTCGTTGAAGAGAAGGAGAAAATATAAAATAATGGATGGACAAGTGAATGGGCACAATTTTTTATGAATATTTCAGGTATTTGGTCTGGTGAAATATTGTTTTTGTTTTTAAAAGTACATAAAATATACAAGATTTTTCTTTAAAGATAGGAGAGAAATGGCAAGAGAAATTAGATTGTGTTTGAGAGAGAAAGGGTGATTTGGCATGAGAGTGAGAAGGGATAAAAATATTTTTGAAAAATTCAGAAAGTATTTCAGCTTTATTATTAGTTGAAAAAATCAGATTTCCGCTAGAATCAACAAGTGTTGGAACGCTTTGATTTTTAATTTTTAAAATATTTGACACAAACTGGTGTCTAGATTGTATTCTATTTAATTTTTTATTTTCTCTATTTCTCAAAAATTTCTCAATTTCATGATCTATTTTTAATGAAAGTTGATCAAATTTTTCTTTAACTTTTTCAGATTTAATATTCTTAAAAAGTTTACGTTTGTAAGTTATCATTTTTTGAATGTGTTTGGGGAATGAACGATTCTTAAATGACTTTTAGAATGGTACAAATGAATTGATTGTATGAAGGATAACATCCTGAAATTTTCTGTAAAGATGATCAATGTCAGTGCACTCACTAAAAATTAGATGCCAATCAAGTTGTAAAAGAAAATCATTGATGTGTTTATAGTCAGCATTGGCAAAATCTCTGTAATGTATCTTTTTGAGATTTTCTTTTGGGAATTTGAAGTTAATTTCAACCCCTAAATGGTCAGAACCAAAATTTGCACATTGGAAAGGAGGTGTAGAAATTATTTTAGTAAAAGAACTAGGTAAATCAGTAAAAATTAGATCCAAATAATTATCTTTTCGTGTTGGGAATTTGATTATTTGTTGTAGATTTAAATTAGCAACAAAATCAATGAGGGGGTTGTTTTTATTCGTTAAGTTATTCTCAGACCATTGTATATTTGGTAAGTTAAAATCACCGATTATACTACATGAGTGATTAATAGTAGTCAAAAGTTCTAACATATTTATTAGAGAAATTTGCTGTTCTAGGGAAGCTGACGGTGGTAAATAAACCAAAATAAACCTGTGTTTCTGTGTGTTTTGGGGGGATAAAACATCAAAACAAATAAGATCGAAAAAATCATGTTTAGGGACGTGAATTTTAAAAATAGCTAAACTTTTCGAAACTATTGCAGCCACACCTCCACCTTTTCTAATCGATCTATCTCTTCTAATATCAAAAGGTGCATCTTCAATTAAAATGAATCAGAAATGTTGGGACCTAACCAACTCTCAGTCACCAAAATAATATCATATTGATTTTTTTGTAGCATAATTTAAGGCAATCTATCTTATTTGCTAAACTTCTGGCATTCATATAAAACATTTTAATGAGTTGGAATGGACCGACTTGTTATTTCTTGATGTGTCGCTGGGTGACATTATCCGTCATATTCGGTTGTCTCTCGCCGTTCATTTCCATCCATTTCAATTTGCGCCGCTCCCGATCCGCTTCCAGTGCCGCTTTGTCCAATGATGGGCGTATCAGCAACTTGCGCCACTCGTCCTGTTGCCTCATTGTCGCCCTGTTCCGCTTCCAACTGGCCAGTGTGATGCCCACGAACACTGATGCTGGAAACACCACCTTCATCAGTCTCCCACTCCCTTGTTCCCCCACAGACGCCCCAATCGATAGCATGTGAACGGTGCCGCCACATCCAACTCGTCCAGCACTCCGGTGACCAGCTCCTTGTCCGCACACACACGCTCGCTTGCCTTCCCGTGCTGTTGCTCACGCAAACCGATGATCACCACGGACCGGCGCCTCTCCTGTGACTCCGCACTGTTCTCCTCCTCAGCTTTGTCCAATCGTTGGTTGATGGCTGCGAGTTGCTCATTGATCGCCTTCAGCGCCTCCGCCACGCCGTTTTGTTGTTGCTGCTGTTGTTCCATTTTTGCAACACGTTGTTCAATTCGTTGCAATGATTCCATAATAGATTTAATTTCTTTATTAGCCATTTCGGCGTCTTTGGGTGCAATTTTTCCTGGAACTCAAACTTGGGTAATTAAACCAAGTTTAAACTTGGGTAATTAAACCAATAAAAAATTATAAAAATTAAATTGTTAAATTATTTTTATGAAATAATAATAGATATTTATTTTTTTATAAAATTATTGTATTATTAATGAAATAAATTTAATATCAAATAGTCAGCGGCAAATTTTGGTTAATACGAATTAAAAGAAAAATTGATTTAATATTTTACACATACAAATCATTGTATTTTTTAATATATTTTTTTAATATATTTTTAATTTAGTTCTTTATATGAAACATAAATTTATATGAATTTATTACGTCATTTAAGAAGGGAGCATATCTCTGTGGTGCAATCATCATCTTAGAGATTAAAATTGTCAAAGGAATTTTAAATTAAAACTCTATTAAACTTAAATTTACTTTTTTTATCTAGTAATCTGCAATAATCAATTCATGATGAGAAAATTCCAGTAGTTATCAGCTCCTTTAAAGACTCGTGATTGGGTTGCATTGGATTTAAAGAAATTACTAAGTATAAATGTAAAATTAAAAAAAATAAAAGATTAAAAACTAAAAATCAAAAAGCAAACAATAGAGCTACTAATAAAAACATTGTTCTCAATTATTACACTTCTAACCAAAAATAATATTTATTCGGTTCAAAAAAAATATAATGATATAATGATATAATTGATCAATTGTTGGAACAATTACCCTTTGTGCCCAACGATCCGTTATTGATCGAAAATTGTATATTATTTGTATTGATGTTAAATTTTTTGGCTATATTGTAATATATACTTTTATATTTCTCTAAAATTAATAATAATATGCAGAAATTATCAAAATAATTAATATATCTAATAAAAATAATATAAAATCTACAAAGACTAGGGAATTATAATAAATTTAATATTACAATCACCTAATAAAAGGAATAATTATATACTTGCTTGGTTTAATGAAAAAAATTAATCGGTTTTAAGATTTCTAATACACATAGATCATGTTAACAGATAATTTCGATGTTAAAAATTAAAATATATAAAAAATTTAAAAAAAATAAATACAATAATATATCAAAAAATTGTTTTGTCACTTCATTAAAGTCTATAAAAAATAAAAAAATATTAAGAAATATAAATAATTAGCAATATATAATTAAAAAATTTATTCTTTATATATTATATCTCAAAAAATTCAGAAAAATAAATTATAATTATAATATTAAATAATTTATTGGTAATATTTTTTTGAAAACATTTCTTGATACTTAAAAACTACAAATCTCTATTATATACTAGACAAAATTATAATTTAATTTATACTTTAAAAATAAAATAATTAATATAATGTTATTAAAAATGATTTTTTAAACAAAAAAGAGGAAAATTATATTGTATGATAAAAAGAATTTTATTGGAAAATCATGTCGAATAATGATCGTTTTTATCACTATAACGATGGATCACCAGCCTATGTACATGACAAGAGGGATATAAGATAGAAAAACCTCATAGTCATCCCTTTGGGACATAATCAGCCTTTTTTGAAAAAGGGTGACTATAGTCATATAGTCATCCCTTTGGAACAAAAATGATGTTCCAAAGGGATGACTATATTGATATAGTCAGCATCCCCAGCCAAGTGCGATATTCGGTTGATACTAACTACTATTGTTGTTTTTTTAATGCCCCCGTGTGATGTTTTTTTAAAAGTCCCAGCACCGAAATTCTCAAAATGTTCTCCGCCGGCCACTATCGGAGCCGACGCCGCCCTTTCAGAAAATTAATTTCTTTTTAAAAAAACGATATAGTAATGGAAAAAGTACAGGAGAATATGAACGGCAGTAATAAATATTATTATTGAATTTTTGTAGTCTAAAAAGTTGTCATGTAAATGCAATGTTTTTTGGAAAATTTTGCCATGTAAATGCAATGTTTTTCGAGAAGTGAGTTGTGATCCCTGGAGCACAAGTGCACAGCACTGTCTTTAAATCAGTGTCTATTGCCAAGGGTCAGATTTTTTTCAATAAAACTGACTATTCAAAATTTCGAAAATAGAAAAATGCCCTTACAAATCGTGTGCATACATTTGTAAACAACACAACATTGCCATCAGCACCACCACCGGCTGAATCTGGTGCTGTTTCTTTCTCTTTGTTAATAGCTTCTTTGAAATGATTCTTTATCGTTTCCACAGCATTTTCAATTTCCTTTTTGCCTGAAATTGTTGATATTAAAATCGGTTGTTAGGAGCAATAAGAAAAGGAGGAGGAACTTTAACAGATCAGATGAGTCTAAAAGGTTGATTCCTGTTATAAAAAAACCGGTACAACTTTAACGTGGGGTCAAACTTTTAACAAGAGGAGCACCAGCCAAATTTGGCAAGTGTTCCCCTAATAAAATTTTGCCTCCCCCTCCCCCGTTAGCAAGAAAGTACTACTAAAAAATCATATTTAGAAAAATAATTTCGTTTTCGTCTTCTCTCTTACAAAATTCACTTTTTGAAATTGACCTATCATATCGTAGAAAATCTGAAATGGAATACGAAACAAGCAATAATTTAATGTAATTTTGAAAATGATTTTTCATTTTTACTTAATATTTAATCTTAGATTTATTCGACTAAAATTGATTCATTTTCTCCTAGAAGTTCCAAAATGAACACTCAAAAACTTTTTATGCATTGTTCATGTTGCGAATTTGTGCTTCAATTTTTATAATTCATTTCAAATATAAACGATATCAAAAATAGAGTGAAAATAATAAGATAAAAGATATGAGCTTAAGCTCAATTGAATTTACGGGGGTTGAAAAATTCAAAGATAGACCCCCTTCCTACATATAATGTATTAATAAATTGCGTGATTTATTTTGCAGAAAGAGCAAATATGTACATAATTAAAAAAGTATGCTATTCCGTTTTAGAAATTGCATACTCAACATGAATAATTTGAGTACATGAGAAATTTTATGGGTCTATGCTACTGAACTTCAATTTTCAATTGTATAATAAAAAATCCAATTTTCACATTTGCCATTTTCCAGCGTAAATTTGGGCAGAATTTTATAGAATATGCAAAATAATTTGGTACAATTTACGTCATATTATAAAGCTATTAATTAATTTTCACAAGAAAGTACCAAATTAACCATAAAAATTATGTTCGTAAGGCTAGAATCACTAATTGGTAATATAGACCACGCACAATCAGCCACCACCTCGCCACAAAATAGCTACATTGATCCCTTTAAAAACAATGGAATAACATTTTAACTATATAAAATTCGTAAAAAATTGCGAAAATAGAAAATCAAATATTAATGTTTAAGACATTGATAGAATCCGGAATTGAAGATAATAAGTTTATACCATATCAATCAATAAATCATAACTTCTTGTCCATGATCGATAATAATTAATTACTAATAATAAATTAAAGAAAATTATGTTAATTTAGTAAATATATTTATAAAGTAAAAAGAAAAAATGAATAGCAATAGCAATTAATGAAAAAACAATTGTATTAATAAATTAAAATAATGAAGAAAATTAAATATTATTTCAAATTGAAATGTACAAGAATAAATGAATAAATAAATTAATTAAGTAATTATTCTTTTTAATTAAATCGACCAAAATTGCATTAAATTTTAAATTTATGAATAAAAATGATAAAATTTAATTTATTAAAGGAATTTTATAATATATAATTTAATTTTTAAAGATTTTATTACTATAATTTTTATTATATCAATTATTATATAATAATATATAAAAATTAAATTTAACTAAACTTTAACCTGAGACTTTCCAGGACTAATGTATATATCTTAGGTCTTAGTGCACTATTATAGGAAGAGCTGATTCTGACTTCCTTTTTATTTTTTTGGAAAATTAATTAGTCACATTATATAAAAATTTAACTGTATTAAGAAAAATGAATTACTACTTATAAATATATTATTATATTTTGAGCATAAAAAAAGAAATTTATTATCTTTAGATTATAATAGAAATTTAGAAAAAAAAGAAATTTATTATCTTTACATTATAATAGAAATTTAGAATCATAGTTTAAATTATATAAATATTAAAAAGATAGAAATAAAAGTTTATATAGTCAATATTATTTTTAATGATCGGATTTTTAGTTTGTAATTTTTTTTAATTTTTATTTATTTAGCGAAATATGCACGTAAAATATATTTTTAGTTGGTTTTGAAGCAATTTAAAGATGTTTTTTAAAAACTATAGAACTATTTTGGACCTTTTTTGGCTTTTAGAAACTATTGGGTAAAAAATTAAAATAGTTATTAATTATTTCGGGGTTTTTATCAACTAAAAATCCGGTCCCTATTAATGAGTACACCTATTATGTCAATAAATTGATGGAGCAAGAATGAATCAAATTTAATGGATAAAAGAAGTCAATTCAGATAACAAAAAATAAATACAATTTGTTGCTATTAATTTTTAAAAACTGCTAATATATACCATTTTACCATCCTCTATAATATTTAACTAAATAACTAATTTATCCAAAAAATATTAACTTAAATATGAATAAAAAATAATTACTTAAAAAAGTTAAATAGATAATAAATAAAATGAATAATATTGTGTATAGAGTTAAATTGAAATATATAAAACCAATTAAAAAATTCCTTTTTATTAATACATAAAATAATTTTCTTTAATCATTAAATGTAAAAAGTTAATATTGTTATATTTTAATAAAATTGCTTAATGGGCCTTAATCTGTGGGAAAAAGTAAAATAGCTGATGCATTCTACCAGAATTTCATTTTTTTGGGTTTTATTCTTCATTACCCCGTTGTCGTCAAAACTAAAAATATAAACAAAGAAAAAATCTGAATTGAGATTGGAATGTTTTAAGCAAGATCTGGAAGGCCGAACAACTGGAGGACATCGCAAAAATCTCGATAGTCGGCATAAGTCCTAATTTGAAAGATATATTACGTGAATCATTTTCATTTTTGTTATTTTTATCATTTATATTAATTCAAAATTTTAAATTATGTTAATTTATCTCGCCAATTATCGAATATATTTAAAATAAATATTTACTTGATAAATTGATTTTATAACCAAAATTAGTAAATTTTCATAATCAAATAAAATGTAATAATAAAACATATATTACCAATAAAATTGTTTTAAATAAAAAAATGATATTTTTAGTTAAAAAATAATTGAAAAAAAAACAAAAAATAATGTTTAATCACCAAAAAATTGATGTATATTTAATCAATATAATTATTTGAAGATAATTGTGTAAGATAAATTTTTTAATATAATATTTATTTATAATTATTTTAAATTATATCAAATTAAAAATATTAAAAAACACTAAGTCAAATAGGTAGAAGAATAACTAATAAACAAATTTAAAATTAAAAAAGGTGATGATTATAAGATCAATGGGAAAATTGTGAAAATTAATTAGATTAACTTATAAGTTAATATAATAAATCTTAGTATTTAATTAGAATTAAAAGAGTAAAGAAAATTTGCAATTTAATTACCATTTTTAAAAATATAAATTTAAAAAATCAGAAAATATTAAAATTACAATTAAAAATTATAATATATACAGAAAATTTCTACAGACATAATTAATCATTTTTAATCTACTTATTTAAAGATTATCAAAATCCATAGAAAAAAATTTAAGAGATAATTATCCCTTTGGAAAAAATAGTATGATACATAAGAAATTTAGCGGGTAGGGTCAAAGCGAATGAAAATAGGTTAATTGGAAGGAAAATAAAATTGAAACTTTCAATACAATCATTTTTAAGATGATATGGGAATAAAATCAAAATATAAATACTTGTAAATTAATTAAAATAATAGAATAATTACTACTTTTTTAACATTATTTAACCAACATATAAAATCAATCATAAAAAATTAAATTTTTAGAGCTGATTTAATTGCAGTTTTTTGCATACGATATCCATCGATGTTTTAATGAAAAATTGAATTAATCTTATGAAAGCTAAGAAGATCTATTAATGATAATAATGTATTAATTATTTAAATAAATTCGAAAAATTATAAATATATCATCATCTCCTTAAATATGCTAGATACAAAATAAGTATTCTCATGATTCACAAAGAAATTGTCTGCAAGGATGACAATTTTATTTTAAAATATTATGGAAAGTAATATTTTGCCAGGAAGTAGACTTGGTAGGATTGAAAAAAATATATTTTTTAATTTTAAATATAAAAAATCTATTATATTTAGGTAAAATTAAAGATTATGAAAAGCACAATTGAAGACAATATTCCTGCACATAATAAAAAGAGAAGTCATTGTTGTAAATATTGTTATATAAAATAATATATAAACACTGATAATAATTCGGTGCTTGCGCGTTATGACAAAAAGGCAAATAGTCGCGTTATGACAAAAAGGCAAATGTCGCGTTATGACAAAAAGGCAAATGTCGCGTTATGACAAAAAGGCAAATGTCGCGTTATGACAAAAAGGCAAATGTCGCGTTATGACAAAAAGGCAAATGTTGCGTTATGACAAAAATGCAAATCCATCTAGAATGCCTGGAATTTTTTTAATAAAAATATTTTTCTAAAACTGAATATAATTTCGCATATTATTTTATTTGGATGGATTTTTTACATTTTTATATATTGAACTATTATTATAACTTTTTGACGCGCACAATTGGACTGTTTCTATCTTCACCATTTTCATTTTATATATAAAAATAACACCGGGTTGGGGCCCCGAGAAAGCCCACTTTGATCAATTTTTAAATAAATTTTATTCAAACGACAAAAGGCAAATTTTTCCAAAAAATCTAAAATAATATAAAGTGGGATCTCATTAGGGCTGCCCTGCCAAAAAAAGATTAATCTAATTTGAAAGTTGTAGATGAGTTGTGTTATATTATACCCCAACCCACCTCAACTACAACCCCACAGGGCAGCCCGCGGGGGGTACAGTGTATTTTCTGATAATAAAAAACCGAATATGATGTTTGTAAACAAAAAATCTTTCCAACAAAATAATTTTCAATAATTAAAAATTTAATAAAAAATTTTTACAATGTACCACTAATGAAAAAAGTTACTTTATTAACCATAAAGCCAATCAACCAACCAAATAAAACATTCCGTGTGTAAGACATTAGTAATAATTGAGAAAAGATGGGACAACCACCGTACAATGAAGAATGATAGTTTGTAGAGTAAGGACAACCCCAAAGTGAAGTCCGAACCCGAGAAGAGTTTATTGAAGACAAATACAATAAACAATGGCGAGCTGGGGTTATAACCAACTGCAAAGAATGAGGGAAAATCACTAGCTTATATACATGCAGGCGTGAAGGAAAGGAAAGGAAGGAAGAGAGAAAACAATACAATGAAGATACAAATGGTGAAAGGGAAAACATAATGCCAAACAAATACGACTGAACAATATATTTGAATCATATATCAATGCCCGTTATTATAATCCCNGTTGGAGAAATGATTGTGCTCAACCAAAACGAGTTTTTCGATGGCTAGGCTCTTTCAGGGAAGAGCATCTAGAAGGAAGTGATGCTCGCGAAAGCTGAACAGTCGATCGAGCAAATTGCATCCGATTTTTACTTGATTTGGATTCATTCGGCCACGATTTCTTGAACCGGGCGGACTTCTTTGTTCGAGGAAACTTCTTGTCATGTGACTGACTTTTCGAATTTCCTGTGATTTCCACATTTTCCGAAACTTGCTCAACAAGTTTGCAGGAAGTATCCATCGAATAACTCAGAAAGCGTGTGCCGTCCCCTCCCCCTGGTGGAAGGTGGTATTCCTCCGATTTGATACAAGGATGAGGCTCAGATGTGTGTACCAGCTCAACCGAATGCGTTGGGTCTGTTGCAACTGAAAACGGCTCTACCGAATTCGTGATTGTTTCGACAATATCTTTGGAGATAGATTCGGTGGAGGTGCTTTGTATTTGCTGACACTCGTGACTTCCTTCTCCCATTTTGTTTTCGTGTTTCCATTGCGTCATATTTCGTTGTCGAGATTCTTTTTGCTCTTTTAATTGTTCTTCCAACATTTTTAATTGCTGCTTCATCATCGTTAGCATCTCCTGCGAGAATTCCTCCATCCATCTTTCTGATACTCCGTTATCGGCTGTGGATCTTTTTGCAACAGCTTTACTGCTATCCAGCTTTCTTTGATCAGATGCACGCTCTACGTGCGATCTGTCACTGGT
>LDKF01000004.1:48710-67382 GCA_001026735.1 Rotylenchulus reniformis
CTTTTTTGCTGCTTGCTTTTTGTCCTTTGCCCTTGATTTTTGGAGTTCATGTAGCGACGGTAGAGAATTCGACGCAGTTGAAGCGATAATTTGAAGAAACATTGATGATGAGCTTTATTCGGAGCTTTACTTCGAATAAGCATGTTGTTGTTGAGGGTGGATCGGTTGCAGCCTATATAGCTTGCAACCATCCGGTGCTACCAAGTAATAATTGAGAAAAGATGGGACAACCACCGTACAATGAAGAATGATAGTTTGTAGAGTAAGGACAACCCCAAAGTGAAGTCCGAACCCGAGAAGAGTTTATTGAAGACAAATACAATAAACAATGGCGAGCTGGGGTTATAACCAACTGCAAAGAATGAGGGAAAATCACTAGCTTATATACATGCAGGCGTGAAGGAAAGGAAAGGAAGGAAGAGAGAAAACAATACAATGAAGATACAAATGGTGAAAGGGAAAACATAATGCCAAACAAATACGACTGAACAATATATTTGAATCATATATCAATGCCCGTTATTATACATTCCTTAAAATGGGAAATATTTTTAGCATTAATGTCCATTTGTTTTTTGACCAAGTATTCGCCATTGAATTATCATTGAATGATGCTATGTTGTTTCAACCAAAAGAGCCAAAATGGGTTTTTTGCCAAAATTGCTATAAAGTAAAAAATATGTGTTGAAAAATGTAAAGTTTAAGTATTTTATAAACTATACAATTTGACACTTGTAGTTGAAATGCTTATTTTGGATTTTTTAGTTGAAATGACTTAACACGATCATTGAATAATAATTCAATGCCCAGGAAACGCCGCGTGGAGGCTCTTGGAGGTACAAATGGACAAAAACCTAGAACCCCATTCTCTGGGGGGCTTGAATACCCCAGAGAATCCGGGGGCTAGAATACCCGGTACGAAGAGAAAAAGAATGCTTAAAAAATATTTATACAGAAAAGTCCATGAGTTAGAATGCCAAGTTCAGAAAGAGAACATAATCTTACTATAAGTGGAAATAGATTTTCCGAATAATAATGACAATAAAATTATGAACAAAATTTTTTTCTGTGCAATAAAATAGGATAAAATATAATATAATAGGTTAATTTCAAATTTTTTCCCGCCGCTTAGTCTAGAGCTGATCTATAATTTTTGGCGCATATTTTGTAATATAAGGATAAATTGATGATAATATTTTAAAAAATCATAAAGAGAAATTTAAAAATAATGATGCACACAAAGAATAGCATTTATGCTCAATACCTGAAAAAAACTATAATTAAAGTTTCAAAATGTGATAAGTTTCGGTTCTTTTATCAATTCATAATGATTCCCTCTATAAAATAAAAATGTTGTTGCAGTTTCTGTTATTTGGTTGAGCGTTACTAACTGAAAGCTCAATTTATTTTCATAAATAATACATAATTTACAGATGTATGAAGTTCACGGGTATATAATTGCCATCTATATAAATTAGATTGCAGGCGCTCACAAACGGCTATATTTATTCTAAACATTTTGGCCGCCGCCGCTAAGTCGATGTTATCTATCCATCTTTCTACATCCCCAGCATCTAATGCCGGAGAAATTGCTTGTTCTATATGAGTACGAATTGTAGGCAAGTCATGGAAAAGTGCTAAAGGAAAATTCTAAGAATAACTAATTTGATAAACTTACTCCACCAATCATTAGCCAAGTAAAGTTGTTTGAGATGATTTAAGAAAAAAAAATTGACGTTAGCGTCAGAAAGTGACGTCATATGACGCATTACATCAAAATGGGCATCAGAATCGGATTTAGCATCAAAATTAGCCAAGTAAAGTTGTTTGAGATGATTTAAGAAAAAAATTTGACGTCAGCGTCAGAAAGTGACGTCAGAATCGACGTCAGAATCAGATTCATCGTCAAATAAGTACTCAAATTTTTATTTTTATGGCCATAAAACTTTCGTGAGAAATTTCTATACTAATACAAATGAAAGTCGGGAAATAATGGAGACGTCAAAATAAGATTCAGTGTCAAAAATGCCGTCAGATGACGCAATACGTCAAAATGGATATCAGAATTGGATTCAGCATCAAAAAATAACCCTTTTGAATAGATTGACAACATTAAGATTGATTTCCGGGATTCAAAAAATCGAGTCCTAAATCTGACCTTCTTTAAAGTAGCGCCTAATTTGCATAATTATACAAGATTCTTAATTATTTAAGATTGGTTTAATCACACAAGATTGCGTACTTTTTCAAATTGGTTTAATCACACAAGATTGAATACTTTTTTCATTTTGCTTTATTTACAAAATTAGATGGTTAATTCAATAATTTTTAGAATTAATTAAATAATTATTAGAAAATTCATTAAAAATGGAAAAATAACGAATTGTTTTGAAAGAACATTAAACATTTTCACATGCCTCGGTTTGAAAAATTAAGATGCAGTTTTTTTCAAAAATTGCCCTTTTCATGAAAATTTTTCCAAACCCCCTTTTCATAATTGTCATTAAAAAATGAGAGTTTTCAATTTTTCCACGAATCCCTATTGCTTTTTGTCATATTGGTTGGCAATTTTGGTTAATTTATTTTTTGTAATTAATTTTTTTGGTAATTCTTCAAAAATTTTACTGGATAGATTTGTTGTTTATTAATAGCGCACAGTTGTGTGTGGAAGGATTTTGGATGGTGCTAGGATTTGGATGGTGCTAGACCACTGTACGAAAAGCGCAGATATCAGCAAAGCTCGAATAGTGAAAGTGCAATTATAGGCATTGTGAAAACTGCAAATATATCTCGCTTTTCATTAACACCAAAAATGTCTAAAATAATAATGATACAAGGTCTAAAGATCAAAAATAAATATATCAAGATGTTAAAAACAAGTAAAAACAAATTTTTAAAATTTAGAGTTGAAAATGCGAGAAAGAAATTATAAATTTTTTTATAAAAAATTTTGTGAAATGCAAACATTCAACGAAAAAAAGTTGAATAAGAAGCTTGAAGAATATTGTACTGTACCCTTTTAAAAATATTATAACTTGTTTAAAAGTTTATTTTTAGGTTAGACTTTTAAATATTTTTAAGCATGTTTGGCATTTTTAGACATTTTGTTTCATTATTATTTTTAGACCTTTTTGGTGTTAATGAAGAGCGTATTTGCATTTTCCGCGCAATGACCATAATTTCACCTTTCGCGCTGTGCCCTTATTGCACTTTTCGCGCTATGTCAGGGCACCTTTGGGTTCGGGATCTTTTTACTACCTTGTGTTTTAAATTTATTTGGAATTTTTTTACTAACGCGATTATTTGGGTTTTTATAAAATACGAAAATCGAAATAACATGGGGGTGGAAAACTTCTTAGGGGATCATATTCGCGAAATTTCGGGCTTTTTCCCTAGAAACGAAACAAGAATCTCGCAAAAAATAGAGAAATTTATTTAAAAATGAAAAAGAACATAATTGTCCAGCCCTAATATAGATGATTCTAAAATAAAAAAATTTTGAAGTAGGCGACATAGTCGTCAAATGCGCTTTCATTAAAAATGAACTTCAAAATCAGATTTAGCGAAAAATGAACTAGGGAAGGGTGCCTAGGGAAAGTAGGGAAGTAGTTTTTCCAGAGGAAAGTAGGGTAGTTTTTCCAGAGGGAAATAGTTTTTCCACCTATGGAAGTAGACCTTGAGAAATTTTTTAGAGTAGGGGGAGGGGGTAAAAAGGAGACATAATTTCCTGAAGTAGCATTGGTCAATATTTTTTCTCAATTCTTTTTTAATTTTACAAATGAAATTTTTAACTAACGCGACACTTGGAATTTTACTATTGAAATTTTAGAATTAACATGATTATTTGGGACTTTCAAACGGATTTTTTGGAACTTTCCTTTAAAATACAAAAGTGAATAGAAATACCAATGCATATTTATGTTACGAATGAAAAAATATTTATTTTTCAGACCGTTTTGATAGCAATTTTAACCAAAATAATAAATATATTAGATCAAAAAAGATGAATATGCACAAAATTATGTTTGATTTTTCTTAAACATTCTTTAAAAGTATTTTTAGAATTTTCAAAATTTAATTCTCCGAGAAATTCAATTTTTAAATCACCAAAAAAAATTTAGATATAGAAATATCAGTCAATATTTTTAAAGCATTTTATTTCAAAAAATTTGGGGAATTTTAAAGAAAATAAATAATTTTCTGGGATAATAGGGATGGATTTGATGGGAAAAATGGTGATGAAAATCCAAGAGTTGCACCAACAGCCGAATGACGGGGTTGTCCTGTTCTCCGACTGGCGAGTCCGACTAAGTCTAGACAAAAATCCTGTTTTATCCTTTATTCATTTTTTAATCATTTTTTAAGTAAAAATGTTTTTTGACTAAAGTGAAATATTTTTTTTGTTTTAATTATTCACTAGGTTTAAATTTTTTATTTTTGCTTAGGATCCTTTCATTATTTGGATGGATTTGTCTTTTTGTCATAACGCGACATTTGCCTTTTTGTCATAACGCGACATTTGCCTTTTTGTCATAACGCGACTATTTGCCTTTTTGTCATAACGCGACTATTTGACTTTTTGTCATAACGCGCAAGCACGTAATAATTCTTATATGCAATATTTAAATAATTTAAATTTTTCATACAAACTCTTTATATTTAACTTTTATTTAAACGTAAAATAAAAAATACATAATTGTATATTATTAAATATTATTAATTTGAACTTAATTTATTATAAATCTTATTAAAATTTATAAATTTAAAAAAGCTATATACATCTAAGTAATATTTTTTAATAGACATATTTAATTTTTTGTAAAAATTGCATTTAATTTTAAAAATTCCAATTAAAAAGTTAATCCCAATTAAAATGAAAAATACTAATTATTAATTTATAAAAAAATTCTCCCAAAAAATGATTTTTGTAATATCATTTTCTCTGAACCTTCTAGAAAATTCACAAGTAAGATATTTTTCAGTACTTTGAATTATGATAGGCATAAATGAAACTTTAAATATATCAAAAGCTAATTTTCTTAAATAAAATCCCAAATTACTTAAATCTCATTTTTATTTCTTGCACTTGGACTTTCAGTTGGTTAATCATCTCTAATAACAGTTGTGTTATTAGAGATGATTAACCAACTGATAACCCATTAGAATCGAGCCTGCTCTGGCCGACTACATCTAATGATGATTTTATTAACAAAATCTAATGTAATGAATAATATTTTTCGTAGTAATATTAATTAAAATAATATAAAAAATATTTTTTAATTAACTACTGGAAAAGGCTATAAACAAATATCGAATATCGCAATTTAATCAGTGAAACTTATTGTTAGAATAAAAGTGGAAAAAAATTAATGAAAAACTTAAAAAGAATTAAATGAAGTACTTTAATTATATATGTTTTGTATAAATTTTAGTATTATATCTTAATATTAATATCAATATAATCTTAAAATATATCTCTTTTTATAATATCCTAAAAATCATTCTATATAGAATTGAAATAAAAGCTAAATTAATAAATTAATGCGGTTTAAAAATATAAAAATTGTTGATAAATTAGCAATTTTAACTATAAGAATAATGATTGCTATTTAACAATAGATTTAAAAAACCATAAAAATTCAAACTTAAATCCTAAATTATTTATTAAATAATTTTTAATGATTTTTCAGATAATTTTTTAATAATAAAAAATTTATTTAACTAATTTTTTAAATATTAAATAATATTAATTATTTTAAATTTGATCAATTAATATACTTGATCACTTTTATAAAGATGATTCTTTTCACAATGGTGGCACTCATGATAGATCATCAAGATAATGTTTAATATTTTATAAAATAAAAACTATTTGTTTTTTATAGAAATGTAATAATATTTAACCTTACTTTTAGACCAAAATATATTGTTGTCAAAATATAGACTTATCTTCTAAAGATTTTATGTCGAAATATCCTCACATTCAGTAGCTCTTAAAAAGAGTTTCAAATATCGAAAAACAAATGAAAAACATAATCCACCACCTCTCTTCCACAAAAAAGGACGATCTACATGTCCAATCCCTTTCAAGAGTTTTTGATGGTAGATTAAAACGAAATTTAATAAATGTATATTACTTATTAATATAAGAAGAGATTTTGGCTCTAGTCCAGTTTACTTCCCATGGACTTTTAGTGGTGCCATGAACCTTTAGGGATCCAATGAACTTTTAGGGATCCAATCAAATTTTTAGGGATCCAATGAACTTAACTAGAAGAGTAATCTCTCGAGTTGGTTAGCTACTTTTTTATCGAAAAGAAAACAAAACCGAATTGAATGAAGCTAACTCGAACAACATTCCGAACAACCAGAAGCATTCATAAGCAGAGAAAAATTTGTCGAATGGCTTTTTGACTTTTGCCAGAATTTCTTGTCTTTTTTAAATTTATGACTTCTCTATAAGACGTTCAACTTTTATGTGATTTTTTTTTTGCAAAATTTCAGGTTAGAAAAAAATTCGAATTCTTCACATATTCGGAAAATCGAAAAGAGGAAGGTATGCTTGGACCCCTAAAAATCCATGGGACCCTTAAAAATTTATTTGGACCCTTAAAGTTCATTGAACCCCTAAAAGTTCATGGGACCCCTAAAAATTCGATTGGACCCCTAAAAGTCTTGTGACCTCTAAACTAGACTAGAGCCGAGATTTTATCCTAAGATTTTTTGGTCAATCCTAACGGCGACATTCTTTATCTATAATAAAATAAGTGAAAATTTTTCGTGGTGAAAGAATATAAACAAAATTATTAATGAAATGGGATAAAAAGATTAATATATATAATATATATAATTAATATTAATCTTTAATATGTATAAATGAAATGGATAAATAAAATTGTTTAAATGTCCAATTTTTTTTTATATATTAAAAAAAATTCAATTTAATTAATTATGCATCGATTATTATTTTTAGATTTTATTCAATTGTAATAAAATTATAAGTAAAATAGTATATTATTATAAAATTAATATCAATTATATAAATTCTGACTAAAAGTTTACTATAAATTATTTAGATTCTAAAATAAATATTAGAAAAATCATCATTATTAAATTATGAATTCTATTAAAATAAATGGAATCATTTTTTAGAAATAAAAAATTTTTTTAGGAAAATTATTAATTAAAAATATATGATTTTCGATCATAAAATAAATTCTAATATATTTAATTTATCAGAAAAACGGCTCAACACTGATATGCACCTTTGCAATAAGAAAGTAAAAATTAATTTAATTTTTTATTTTAAATTTATTTAATTAATAGATTATACCAATAATAATTTTCATTAAAAAATTGTTAATATATGGAAATAAATCTCAAAAAAATAATAAAAAAATTCCTGGTAAAAAAAACTGAATAAAATAATATTTAATGAAAAATAATATTTAATGAATTTATTAAATAGAATTAACTTTTTAAAGTTATAAAAAGAATCAAAAAGTTTGATTATAAAAATTTTTCAAAATTAAATGAAAATAAAAAAGATATTACCGTTATGCATATTGTGAACATTCCAAGCATTTTAAATTTGTTCATTTACTAGCATAGGAAATGTAGGTAAACACTCTGTTTTCTATCATTCTGTACGCTGATACAATGGTGATGAGAAACAACAGTTAAATGATATTTATTGTAGATGATAATTTTAATTGGCTTTAACATATATTGCTTTTATAATCAATAATAATTATATAAAGTAATAAATAAAAATTAATTCGATTAATTTCAAAAATAAGGTATTATTCACATTGTTTTTCAAAATTAATTTCTATCTAAATTAAGAAATCACCGAAAATAATTAATCTTATAAAATAGATAATAAAAACAAATTGATAGAGGACGATATATATTTGAATGGATTTTTTATTAAAATAAAGGTGACTTAAAATAAATCATTAAAAATTATTTAAAAAAATCAACAACAAAAATTTATATAATTTTATAAAATTTAATAAAATCATTAATAAATAAACATTATTTTTTTCATTCAACAATATATTCAACAAACAAATAAAACATTCAATAACGACAATTTCGATAAACATAATAAAATTTAAAAAAAAGAAGATAATAAAAATCAAAAAAAAAGAAGATAATAAAAATCAAAAAATCATAAATAAAAAAATGTCTATTAAATTTTAAGTAGATAAATTAAAAATAATATAAAAAGCAGCCAAATAACTAAAGGCATAAAATAGGATTTTAGAAGAGGTTTTAGATCGAAAGTTTCCAGCGATTAATTTTTATGATGATTAAATTATTCACATTCACCTATGCCGAAACTATAAATTTTATATATAATAAATTAATAATATTATTATTTTATGTTTAATTTATAAATAAAAAATATTTATAATTGTTCTCGAATTAAAAAATTGAAAATTTATATTATTTAAATGATTTAAACTTTTTCATTATTTAAATTAGATTAAATTAATTAAAATTCAGAATAGAAGAATAATAAATAATCCTTTACTAATAAATTATAAAATGAGGAGTTCTAAATTAAATTTTTAACATATTTAATTGATATTATATTTAATTTTTATTACTGCTTATCACGCCCATTACTGTTGCTACATTTTGGCCTGATTCCTTGGAACATATTTATATTTATATTTTATAATATTTGGAATATTTTTTCTTTTTTCTTTTTTTTGATAAATTAAATTTTAATCTATTTATTAAATAATACAAATATAAATCAATAATTTCTAAAAAATATTTAATTGTTTCAATATATCGTAAATTATAGTTAATTGTTTAAGTTCTGTCCCCAAAAAACTCTATTTCAAAAATATTAATTTTCTTTTATAAATTTATTTTAAAAATATGAATAGTAAGGCTTTTTTATTGATAATTTTATCTTTTGCTTTTTATCCATTTTTATAAATAATATTAATATTTTTTTTGTAAATGTCTTTTACAATGATGTAAATTCAAATTTTTTTAATTCTTACTAAATTTTATAAATTTTGAAAATTAATCATTTTATTTACTTATAAAGTATAATTTTTATTCAATTTATTAACACAGTAATGATATTAAAAATGAGGAGGCAGTTCGGAATCGCTTTTTTGATTATATTTTTTCAAAAGCAATAATTATTTATAAAATCAATCATTAATATGTTACAATAATTATCAATTAACAATAATTATTAATAAAATCAATCATTAATTTTATTCCTTAGCAGAAATTAAATCGTTGATTTATTCTGTAGCAGATTAAACCTAATTTCTTTTGTAGCCGAAATTAGACCGCTGAATTTATTCTGTAGCAGACTAAACCTAATTTCTTTTGTAGCAGAAATTAGATCGCTGAATTTATTCTGTAGCAAATTAAACCTAATTTCGTTTGTGGCAGAAATAGGTTTAATTTGCGGTTAATCCGTAGCAAAAATTAGGTTTAATATGTTACAGAATAGATCCAGCGGTTTAATTTCTGCTGCAGAATAAATTCAGCGGTTTAATTTCTGCTACAAAAGAAATTAGGTTTAATCTGCTACAGAATAAATCAGCGGCGTAATTTCTGCTACAGAATAAATCAATGATTTAATTTCTGCTACAGAATAAATTCAGCGGTTAAATTGCTCTGAATTAGAATATATATGGCCCAACTTTAGAATATATATGGCCTAACAATTTAACCACTTAAAATTAGCAGAATTGAACCGCGCGTATAGCTGAACCTAAACATTATATTTTTGTAGCTAATTTTTCGCTCGATGTTTTGTTAGCATCTAACATTTTCTTTTGGTCTAAAGATAAATAAAATCTTTTTTTTTGTAGCCGAAAATTTCAAAAACAAATTCAATTCTAAAATTATTTAATTATATTTTATTATAAATAAAATAATATTTATTTTAATTAATTGATAATATGATAATAATATTATATCTTCATATTAAAAAAAATCATTCTGCTCATAATATAAGCAGAATGATTTATTTACAAATTAAATTAATTCAAAAGAGAATCTATAAAATATAGTGTTCAAGAAATATAAAATATATTTTTAATCAAAATTCTATCAGCAAAACTCGTACTATCATATTTTAGCTTAATGTCAGTCTAGCTAGAGGCGCCTTTTAATATGACTTATACATATATCACAAGAAAAGAGCAGCAATAAAAAAGAATAAAATAACTTTATTGAATTTTTTAAAATTGTTTCATATAGTAAAAATTTAGATATTTTCTATGATAATATAATTTAACATTTAATAAAAGTTAATTTAATAATTGTATTTTATTATATTTTTCTAATTTTACTTGAAGGTTTTTGTTTTTATTTATATTGATCCTAGTTATCGGAACCCATCCAATATTTGAATTATTTTTATTAATATTGACAAGTTGAGAAGTAGAATTTATTTGATTTTTTAAATTGGATAATTTTCAGAAAATTTTTTAAATTTAATTTTTATTCAATTTTTATCAAACCATATTAATTTTCCTTCCAGATTTTTTAATTTAAAGATTAATTGGTTTTTCTCGAATTTTAATTTAGTTTTTTTTTGAGAAAATTCTCATTTAAAATCAAAGTTATTGATAAATAAAGAAAGAATAACGAAAAATCCCAAATTAATGTTGAAACATATTTTCCTACTGATAGAGAAAAATGAAAATATTGCAACTATGAGAGATTATGCATAGAGAAATTTTATTTACTGTTTATAATTGGTAAATATTTTTTTAAAATTACCCCAAATTTCGTTAATAATATAAATAATGGAAAAAAAAGAAATAAAATTTCAAAAATATTAACGCATAGAAATTATCGATAAAAGGCGAGAAAAAGGCTGTTATTTAAAGTTATTAAATTATAAAAAGAAAATTCTAAGATCAAAATGATAAACTTTGCAAAAAATAAAAAAACTTATTTTATATACTATTATATATCTAAGGAATAGAATATTTAAGAAAGAATCGCTACGGCTTTTGGAAAGCTTGTTTTCTTACATTTCATTGAAAGAATAACAATAAAAAAGCACGGAGCAACTCGATTTTTATTTTATTGAGCTCCCTGAAGAGCTACAGCAAATTTGCCAATATTTTTTTTAATCACTATTAAATTATTTATAATTATTATATTCTTAATTGCTAAATTTTTGATTAATGAATAATTTTTGAAATATATATTATATATCTAAGGAATAGAATATTATTATATATAAAAAATATCAAAAACACGAGATTATAAATCTTAATGGTATGATAATTATTAAAAAACATAGAACTATGGGATAAATATATAATTATATTATAATTTATTTGAACACTTATTCAATGAATTTTTAAATATTTACACTTATTCAATGAAATTTTTAATTTTTAAATATTTTATTAATTTAAATAATTGGTTTAACACCAAAAAATGATTACATAAATGAAATAATCCAAAATTTTTATATAATAAAATATAAGATCAAAAAATGATTATTAGAATTTTTATAAATAAATCTTTTATCATTAAATCAACAAAAAAAAGTAAATGCAAAATGCACTTGTTTCATGTTTGTGTTTTTAATAAATATATATATAAATAATAATTTATATGACATTAGTTGAAATATTCATAAGATAAGATAATCAGTTATTAATTATTACATTAAATTCATAAGATAAATGTGTAAGTCATTTGTATAATATTATATTGAAATAATAAATGTATAAAAGAATCATAAGCATAAATAAACTATAATAATTTTAAAAAATTAGACAGATGAAAACTTCCATGACCTCGCTTTACTAAATAATTGCAATATTATTTTTTTAAAAGTTAAAATAAAGAATATTAATTAGCTTCTAGAACTATAAAATTTGATCTGCATTAGGAAATCTGGAGTTAAAATAAATTATTTTTATAAGAAAAAGCTAAATAATTAAAATATTCATATTTGGGAAGAAATAACTCAAAAATTCAGCAAATATATCATCTTTGCATATATTTAACATGATTAATCATAATATTTATATAAAAATGAATTAACACAGCCAAAGAATCACATCAATTTTTATTTTCTGAAATCAAACAAAAAGTTATAAATTATTTTTTAAATCAATTTTTCTGATAGAAGACATATATTGATATATCTTAACTAATTAATTATGTATTAAAATTCTAAATTATTATATAAATAAAAATATAATTAGAACGAATAATTTAAAAAATAAAAATTAATAATGAAATATAATTAAATTAAGCTGTTTTTAGTAATAGAACTTCAATTCCAATAAATACAATAATAAATAATTCTTTCGAAACCGATTTGAAGGGAAATAAATTTAATTATTTATTAATTTTATATTAAAAAATTATATTATTTTATATAATAATGTTTCAAATTTATAATAATATAATTTTAATTCCTTTATTATTTTGGTAAAATTAATTTCATAATATTTAAATAATGAAAAATTAAAACATTGTTATATTTAGTTTATCATGTATATCATAATTTAAAATAGTTTATTTTTAATTGTATATTTCATACGACCTTGATTTTCCTGTGAAAAATGAAATGCGAAACAATTTTAAAAAATGATTATTATTTTAAAGAGAAAAATTAATAAATAATTAAATTATCTTATATTAAAATAAATCCATTACCGATGTTTAAAAAAATAAAAAATAATATAAGAATAATAATTATACTCAGTTAATATTTAAGTAAAATAAGTTTAATCATTAAAAAACATAAATATTGATCTTTAAGAAAATTTTTATCATATTTTAATTATTTAATAATTATATAAAATTAAAGATTAAAAAATATTGAAATTAAGTATCTAAAAATTATCGAATTATTTTCGATACATAATGAAAATTTTCTATTCGAAATTAAAACCATAACAAAAATTTTAAAATGGTATGGTAGAATTTGGCCCACCTATAACTTCCGAATTTACTGAACTATTATATCATTTAACTGCGATAATTACCGATTTTTAAGAATAAATTAAATGGAATAAATTATATTCAAAGATATATAAAAGTAGAAATTATACATTTTTATAAATTTAATAACACTTAATTCTAAACTAATTTTTATAAACAAGATGAATATTAGATTGAAAATATTAATGGTTAAATGTTTTTTTTAAATTTAAAAAAAATAATAGCAAATAAATTTGCTTATTTATATAATAATAATTATAATGATTATAGATAAAGCCAAAATTATTGTTAGGTTTATACAATACATTTCGAATTCTATTATTTACTGAATTAAACTGGCACTAAAGAATAATCAAACTAATCTAATAATCTGTGGAGAACATATAAATAGATTTTTATATCTATTATATTTAAAGCAAGAAAATAAGTAAAAATAGAATAATTATTTAAATAGAAGCATACTTCTTCAATTTACATTAAAAAATCCATAAGATTTGAAAATGTAAAAATCATTTTTTTTAAAGCTTAAAATAGTTTTTAAAGCTTAAAATAATAAGGATTTTCTAAAAAATTTTGAAGATTTCAGCCGCTCCGTATCTCACAAATGGCACATCGAATTAAATTAGATTGGATTGGGAGGTTGCCTGAAAAAATCCATCTTCACCCGACTATGGAACAAATGGCGAACCTGCCGACATTCATCATTTATAATTATTCTATAATTCACTTATAATAAAATTTCAGTTGTATTAAATATTATTGAGAAAAATTAACTATAAAAAACTGATGTATAATGACATGAATGGACCTGGTCAATAATAGAGTAGTGTAAAAGAAATTATATTTAATATAATCTAATTGAAAAATAAATAAAAAATTGAAATTGCAAGTCTTTAGAAATATAGCTAAATTAAAAGTTGTGCATTTGATGCAATAATAAATATTAAGAATGCAACGAGTTAATTTAAATTAAAAAAATTAAATTAAAAAATTGAAATTACAAGTCTTTAGAATAATGGTTAAATTAAAAGTTGTGCATTTGGTGCAATAATAAATATGAAGAATGCAACGAGTTAATTTAAATTAAAAAATATCTTTGTCCAATTTACTTATATGATTTTAAAAAATAAGTAATTTATTCATATTATTTTAAGCGACAACGTAAAATTTCCAAAAATACAAATATGTAAAAAATACAATAAAAAATAATTAACACAATAATTCCTTAAAGTTAATCGTATAAATATATGAGGCTTTATGAAAATATGCTAATTATTTATTAAATCATTTTAAAATAGAAAATTTCCATATTTTAAAAACAGCATCAAAAAGTTAATGCTTTAAAAATTCGAAAGCTATTTGCAAAAATAAGCGGCAAAATGGTTATGACTGAACTTCAAGAATGAATGAATATCTATGGCAATAATTAAAATTTTTTGAAGAGTTCGAATCTTAACAGTTAAGCAATTTTATTAATAACTACGAATTATATTCATCAAAATGAAATGATTTTTAAGCTAAATTAAAATTTATAAGAATTTTCCATAAAATTTTAGATTTTGTTAAAATAAATGAATAACAAATTTATAAATATTAAATATTAATACTCAACTACTCAACAATAATTATTCAAAAAAGTAGTATAAAATATTTTTTCTTAAAATAGTTAAAGAAAAATTAATAAAATTTGGAAATTTTATACCATATTTTAATCTAAAAAAGTTGTAAGAATAAAAAGCTTTAATCAAATATTAAAAATAATCAAAAAATTTTAATTTAGAAAAAATATATTAATAAAATCTTGAATCTGTTATAACTTGCGCAAAAAATTTTATTTCATGTTAATAATATTCTCGGAAGTCTCAAATTATTAGTATACATATGTATTAATTTTTATATAATAATTGATTTAAATAAAAAATAAATAAATGATAAAATCAATTTTTAATATATTTTTTTATTAATTCTCAAAAAATATTTCTTTTTAAAGTTATTATACAAATATTAAGTTATTCTGATAATACATCCAAAATTATTTTTAAAATAATATTATCAGAATTTAAATTTTTATGCTTATTATAAAAATGTATTTTTATTTATTGCTTCATTATTTAATAAATAATAATCGACTCTCAGAATATTAAATATTAAAGTTGAAAGTAAGGGAAAAATTAATCGAAAGGAATTAAGTTTATTAAAAAAAGAAAAAAATTAGAAAAAGAATTAAAAAGATAAATCGAAAAATGAAATTCTTAGTCGAATATCAAAAAGCAGAATCTTTCTTTATTCGTTTTGCTATTTTCAAGAATTCTGTCGAGAAAATACTACAATGAGGTACATAGTGTAATGATGAGACGACGAATGAAGAGTATGAGTTTCGTTTACGAAACTGATCAGCCGGCGCCTTCTTAAGCAACCAAATTGATAAATCCATAAATCATTATCATGATAGTAAGAATGCATCATCAAAAATTGAGAACTTACTATTAAAAAATAAGTTAGAATAATTTTAATACTATTAAAAAATAAAGAATTGTTTTTAATTCAATTGAAATAAAATTTTTAATTGAATATCAATTGTGTTTGCTCCCATCTCTATGAAGCATTCCCATCCAATAAGATATATAATATAAAATTAAATATTAATATTCTAATAAATAAATGAAATAATATTTGCTGAGTCAAAATTAAATTTTTTATAAGTCTTAAAGATGAGTTAATTTAAATTTAAAATAAATATATTTAAAAATTTTATCGAATAATTTAAAGTTTTTTTAATCTTGTGAAAATTTTAAAAGTATTTATTAACTATAAATTTTTTTATAAAATTACGTTGATTAAAAATTAGTTAATTTGGAAAACTAACGCTAAATACATAATGTTGCAATAAAAAATAAATTAATTATGAAAAAATTAAATAAAATATCAGAATTCATATAAATTTATTTAAATAATCAAATAAATCTATTAAGTCACTAGTCATATGTATTTATAAAAAAATTAAACGAAAAATCAAATAATGGTAGTAGCAATTAATGAAATAGCAATGAAATAGCTATTTTACAATTATTGATAAAATTTCACAAGTAATGATGAAGGTTCTTGCCAAATATTTGCAAATATGCATGCCCGATGGCATGATAATAATATGAACTAATTTTCACATAAATTTATTATTATTTTTTAATTATGAAATAAAAAATACTTTAAAGTGAAAAAATTTTTCAATAATTTTTTTAATAATATAAATTTATTTTATATAAAATTTTAGTTTTTTAAAGATAGAAAAATATATTTTAAAAAAGATAAAGGAAAAGAAAAAATTATGAATTTATAATTATATTATTAATCGTTTTTAACGAAAAATTAAATAGAAGTTATCATTTTATAAATAAAAATGAGTTTCTTAATGTTCCAAAAAAATAATATTAATTTTTTTTATTGATATTAACCGAAAAAACTTAACATAAATATATCTGGATATTCTATTATTTTTCTATTTATTATAATAAAAAATAATTAACATTAATGTAAAATAAATAAAATAATAGAAATTATTCGGATTTTTATCAATACAATTGGTCCTGGTGACTTTTGATAATTAGTGGTAATAGAATTTATAACTAATAGTAATTTTTAAGAATTTACAAATAAATTCCTAAATAATTTATTTGACAGAAATTTGAATAATTAATTTACTGGAAGAATTTTATATGATATTTATTTTTTTAATAATTTAGTAGTAAAGATCGTTTAATTCTGAAAAATATCAAATAAATAAATTATTCAAAAAAAGTAAAATTGCTTAAAAGATTGTTTGAACGAGAAAATATATTTGAAAAAAACTATTTTTAAAATTTATAAAAAAATTTAAAAATAAAACTCAGAATATTATCAATAATTAAGATATAGGAATTTGGATGAAAATTTTGTAAAAAAATTTACATAAAGAGAGATGTTTATCTAAAAAATCAGCGAGTTGCAAAATATATTTTACCTTAAATTTTTGTTTTTTTGTAAAGGAACCAAGTTTATTTTTTAATTATATTTTTATACACGTCTTATAAATGATTTTATATAAAATTTTTAATTTGAATGCACTTCGAGCCCGCAAAAATTATTCCCGAAAAGTGCGATGAGTGTGTGATGAATAATTAAGTGCGATGAATAAGGAATGAAAAAATTATAATTACAAATTTTTGTTGAAAATTTTTTAGTAATATTTAGTAATTTGAATTCTTCTAATAAATAATGTAGATTTTGGTGTCTGTAAAATCAATAAATTCTAAAGTTTAAATTTTAATCTTATAAAAAAGAAAATTTTCTAAATCGAGGATATCCATAACCTACTGTGTTCATGTTTGAATAATTTGCCGCAACTACTTGCCCTCCAGCTAAATTTAGTTGATCTACCCATTCAGGTCAAAATTTTTGTCGACAAAGAAAAAATTCTTCTAATTAATTCTCGTCGTTCAATTTTTTTGCTTTTCCATTCTTTTTGCATTTTTATCCTATCTGAATTTAAATTTTTATTCCTTTTAAGGATCTTTCGGATGTGTTTCGTTCTGCGCCCTTCCGTGGCCTTGTCCATCTAAATCTTTCACTTACTTTGCAACATGCTTACAACTATCAACCCATCGGTTTCCTGTCCGAAGTTGCACCGCAACTTCGTTCTCTCATTTTGAACATCAAACACAGCCTGCAACTATCGTCGGATTTTGACAAACCATATTATTTGGATCATTCTCTTGGGATTGGACAAGAAATATTGAAAATAGCCCACAACGGCATTTTGGAGGTTTGGGGCATTGCGGGGTGAAAATGAATTTTTATACCAGGTTTCGAGATCCATGTTGCAAAAAAAAATCTAGAAAAAATCTAAATCTAACCAAAAATCAGATCAAGGGATCATCACCATTGCCAAATAATTCAATTTTTCGAGATTTTTCCGGTTTTTATCTTCTATTCATTCAATTTAGCATCTTTATTTGACCTCTTCATTGTTTACAATCTGGATGTTGGACCAAATTATCCGTCTCTCTCCGGTTAGTAAAAGAAGGAAAGTAACAGTAGAAATGCCAACCAAGAACAGTGGATAGAGAAGTTGAATGGTTATCTTCAAAAATGCACAATTTTCCCAAGGAGGGGTTTCGGATTCAAAGCAGATCATTAATCGGGCCTAAAATGACCTTTTTCCAAAAAAAACTTTCAGAATTTGCATTCATTCGGTGGACAACTATGGCATAATGAACAGGCACACCAAATTACCGAATTGCGACATGTTGTGGCGGATCAATGGCGCGCCGGCACGCGGAAGAACTTTCCACTTCAAGTTGATTGGGAAGGGAAATAAATGCATAGAAACTTTATTAGTTAAGCTAATGTAATTGCACAAATCTAGTATGGGGGTGTTCAAATTTTCGCATTTTATATTTGAAAATATATTTTTAAAAGTATGACTAACCTGCATTTTATAAAATTAATTAATTAAACAATTGAAAAATCACATATTAACCAATATGATAAAACTCACTTTTTAGGTTTGGATTTATTGCGAAAATGATCTTGACTTTTCTTGGCGTCATCCTTTTCTGAACATCCACTTTGTCAAATACGGGTTTGCCCCACCGAATCCAGTGCTGGACGCGCTGTTACAGAATGAGCTGTTCAATGACACCGACGGAGGGGTGACACCGTAAGTTAAGG
>LDKF01000004.1:77080-150670 GCA_001026735.1 Rotylenchulus reniformis
CACGCCAGAATGAAGGGTCACATAGTAGCGATAGAAGAGGATCATTTTTCAAGGCAGTGTGTTAGGATCTCTTTTATTTTTGGTCTTTATAAACTGATTAGAATATACTTATGCTGACGATATAAAAACTTGCGTTTAATTTAAAATTTACAAGCAATAAATGTAGGCGATATATTTTTAATAATCTGAAAGAAAAAAATAAAATTTTAAAAAGATGATTTAAAAAATCACAAATATTCAGAAAAATTGCTTTTAAAGAAAAATTTAAAACATTGAAATATTATAAGCAATCAAAATCTTTTAAAATATACTAAAATTTAAAAAAATATATTTTGCCAACTATCAAAGAACGAGGTGCCTAACTATGAGAAAATTAATGGGTATTAAAATTGGAAAATATACTTTATATCAAACTTTTTTAATAAGATTATTTTTTGTTTTATTAAACAAATTTTGTAAAATCTTTGAAAAATTAATGAAAGAATTAATGTTGATTATTAATAAAAATAATTTTTTAAATAAAAATTTTCTCGCGATCAACGACTGCAGATAATAATCTTTCAAGATAAAATAACAATTGAAGCGCCTCAAAATAAAAAATAAAATTGAAACTATCATTACTAGACAAGAATCAAAAAATAATTAAATTAAATAACCAATTAGTGATTCATAAACTACTCTTTATTTTTTAATTATATTTAAATAATATTAAATTTTTAAAAATCTCAAAAAATACAATTAATTTTAACCTTTCAACTCAGAAAAGTTTTCAAAATATAAAAAAAATTATTGAATTATCTTTTATTCAAGATGAAAGAAAAAGTATATGTATATTCAAATGAAGCTATATACAAAAAATATTAATTTACATATAATATATGAAAATAAAGTACAATTATAACTTATAAGAAATACCATTATTATAAAAAGATTTTAAAAACCTGAAAATATTAAAACCAATCCTACAAAT
Source organism: Rotylenchulus reniformis (assembly GCA_001026735.1). Taxonomy (NCBI): domain Eukaryota; kingdom Metazoa; phylum Nematoda; class Chromadorea; order Rhabditida; family Hoplolaimidae; genus Rotylenchulus; species Rotylenchulus reniformis. Next base: position 78,051 of record LDKF01000004.1, read on the forward strand.
GAAATCTAATAAACATTTTAAAATCATAAACGATAAAGCATCAACCAAACTGAATTACATAAATCCCGGTCTTATTTTTTTTCATTTTTTCAATCGACCTTAAGAAATTGTAAAAATTATTATTTTATGCTCAATAAAAACAAAATAAAATTTTTAAATTTATATCAATAATATTTTATTATAACAGTACTATGATCCAAATATATCGTCAACAATTATGACAACACTACTTGTATAGAAATCATAGTTAAATCATAAATTCTTTTGAAAAAGTGATGCTTTATTATATATCGTCGTCTGCCCCATGGTCCGGTTATTCCTCGTCTTCCCTTCTTGCCTTTCTTTAATATCAATTTAATTTTTTTCAAAAAATAGCTAGAACTTAAAAAAATGAATGAAAATCCTATCCATAACAAACACCCTTTAAATATTGAAAAAATTTTATTTTTTTTCAAAAGGAGCATATCTTCTGTAATACTATTGAAAACTGAGGAATATTTAATTTAGTAATGTTTAATTAAATATGTATTATATCGCTGAAATTAATTTTTTGAAATATTTTACTAAAAAAATTTCACCGCTAATATTTTTACTCTTCCTAAAATCCAATGAATATCCGTAGCGAATTCTCAGTTTCTTAAACAAAAAATAAATTATTCTTAAATTCTTAGATTAGAATGAAAACAAATCAATGAGGAATCATTGGAGCTGCATAATACCTTCTCATAAAATTAATAATTAAAAATAATGATAACGATAATAATGATTTAGCCAATATTGATTTAGATTAATTTAACAAAAATAATATTTATTAATACTGTTAATAATCAATCTGAATAAACTTTGAAAAATAAAATTCAAATAATAACATTCTCAAAAATGAATAATAATATTTATATGAGTATATTAATAATACTTATCAATTAACATTTTTTAATCTAAAAATTCCCTAATATTCACATGTGATGATAATATATCTTAATATAATTTTTGCGAATACCATGGTAAAATTAATATTATTAATATTTATACCTTTTATGAATTTTGTTTTTCTAATTAAAAACTATTTAAATAAAAAATTGTAACTTTATTAGTAAATTAAAACAAAATATCTGCCTTTAAAAAGTGTCAATTAATTTTTTATTATTTTACCAAAAGAATGAAGAAAGTATCTAACACATACGAAAGCTTATGTCATAAAATGGAATCATATATTATAAAGAAATGCTAAAAAACATACCATTCTCCTATAAGTGCAGAATAAAAATTATAAATTTACTTGAAATAATTAATTGTTAAATTGATAAATGATTAAAAGAATTTTTACAAGAAGATCTAATAAAGTGATCTTCGGTAAAAGGAACGATCTACAATTGGCGATCGATACCGCAAAGTAAATAAAAATAATGCTATTTCTTTTTTTATCTTAATTTATTGTTATTATTTCTTAATTCATACTTAAACCATATATTTTTGGGCGAAGTAAATACAAAAAGGAAAAATATAATAAATAGAAAAATAGAAAATACAATTTAATTTTGAAATATATTAAATAATAATTTCAGACTAACAAAAAAATTTAAAATAAAAATTTAGCCATGGAAAAAAATGAATAGTAGATCAATCTTCAATATGTTCCATTCAAAGTAAAAAAGATAAAATTTAAATAGTTTAAAAAATAAATATATTGGATACCAAGACTTTTTATTTTAGTGGTTGATATGCATATAGAAGATGATGCATTAGAAAACATAAAAATTTAGAAGTAAAAATAAAATAAGTGTGTATTAGATTTTTAAGATAAAAGGAATATAAAGAAAAAGAATGACAATGTTACTCACTTATAATCGATTCAATTTTCAAAAACGAATATTAATAAAATGAAATAGATTAAATAATAAATCTATTAATGAGAAAAATGGTTCTATTCGGAAAAAATGGAATATAAATTCTTTAACAAAGATTAATATTTAATAGAAATAATTAATTAATTAATTAAAAAATGATTTTTTTGATTATTTATGTATTATAAGCTCAATAGATTTTTAATAAAATATAACTAGTTCGTTATAAATACAATTGTTCCATCATTAATATCTGATTTACTTAAATTAAATTAAAATAAATAAAATTAAATTAAATTACAGTGTAATTAAATAAAGAGTATTCCTTTATATAAAATTTAGATAACTAAAATAACAATCATTATTACAGTCCAATTAAATTGAATTTTTATTTGAAATTTTAATAAAATAAAAATTGAAAATATAAAGAAATTATCAATATATTCTATAAAAATGAATTTAATGAACAGATAAATTATGCTTTGAATAAATGCAATGAAAAAATAATAATTAAAAAAAGAAATTTATGTAAATTGTCTCAACCCAATAGAATATTATTATTTTAATAAGAAACAATAATGAAAGGAGCCATTAAAAAACATCGATAAATAAGGAAACAAAGATAATTTATCTTAAAAAAGGCTAAGAATAAATGGCTCTACACCCAAAAACGGCAGAAATAAGTCTACACAGGTACCAGACGAGGAATTCAATTGATTTGTAACTTTTTGTAATGGACTTCAATTAATAAATAACAAGAAAAAAGACTTAAATAATTTTTATTTCTATTATTGATTTATTTGATTGTAAAAAAATAAAATTATTAACTATTAAAAATATTTTGAAGAATATTACAAAATTAGACAGTAAATCTTCTATTTAGAAAAAACTAATATAATAAATTTACAACCCCCTCCCCTCCGCAAAACAAATCCCCACACAACCTATTCTCTCATTTGACCAACCGCGGAATTCAAAAGTTACGAAAAACAATTTAATCATTATTATTAACATTTCTAATTTTAACAATATAAAAATAAAATATTTTATAAAAATAATAATAAATATTTAAATAAAATTGATTAGTTGATTTACAAAAGAAAAATAAACTAATATAATGAATGAAGTATTAAAATTTCAATAAAAAATTATTTTTTATTATAACTCCAATTTGCTGCGCATGCGGAGTGAAAGGTCATATCAAAACTAGTAGATAAAAAATTTGGACAAATTAAAAAAAGAAAATAATTTATCCATCGAGGAAAAAATTATTAAAAAAAACTTATTTATAAATAGTTATAAATAAGTTTTATATAAAAATATTTATAAATAATTTAAAATTTAAGACAAAGATACCATATAATACCATATGAAGCATAAATGAAATAAAATGTAGTTAAATTAATGTTAGCCTTTTATGAAGGTTTGAAGAAAAGTTCAAAATTATATTATTTTATTCCTCCAAAAAATATTGTTTAAATTAATTTTTAAAATAAAATATAAATATTAAACAGTTCATGCAGAAATGTTAAAAGAATTAAATTTTAAATTAAAAATTAATGATTTGTGCTATCTTGGAGCAACTGATATTTTATAAAATTGATGAAAAGTTAAAAATTATATTATTGAATTATACTATACCTCAGAAAAGAATTAAAATTTTGGGGAAAAATTAAATCAAAGCCCAAGAAGGAATCTCCTAAAGAATTTTACAATGACAAATTCTTTGTATTGTTTAACCGCGAATAAGACCGTGAATTTTACTACATTATATAATGGAACAGAGGATATTTCCAATCCAATTTCTTTTTTTTATCAATAAATAGCAAATTGTTTATTTCCAATACCGCCAGCATGTGAACTCATTACTTCATCGGAAGACGAGCGTGAGGACGAAATAAATATCTATCCGTTGAATAAAAAAACATTAAAATAATTCAATCTATTTGTATTAATATTATTTTTATAATTTAAAACAAAATGAATCACACATTATTATCCTAGCAATAAAAGGTGTTTACAATCTATATTTTATTTAGTAATTTTTTTGAATATAAAATATATACCTCAACTAATATTTTGAAAAATTAATTACTAATTCCCAATTTTATTTTTCCAATAAATTATTACAATAAAATATAATCATGTAGAATTAAACAAGTTCAACTTTTATCAAAATATAGAAGGTGCTCAAATTTTAAGAATATCCCTCTCTTTATAAAATTAGATGGGCCCAGAACTGTTTTAGCTGATCAGACATTTCTGCAATAAGTAAGAATTCAAAAAAATTTTATTAATAGCAACAATCAATAATAAAATTAAGATTTTTTCTTGATTGATAATAATTTTTTTTATCTTTATTATTTTCTAGACCAATTAATCAATTAACAAATACAGTTTCAAAACAAAAAAGCGCATATTTGATCAATATATAAATATTAATATTTTAGTAATTAAGAATATAAAAGCAAAGATTATTAGGACGCAATATTTGGCTCGGGTTGATGAATCTGCAAAAAAAGCAAACTTCAACTGCCACGTTCTGCTAAGAAAAACGTAGACTATCTGAAAGAGAATTTCCGAAAAAAAGAAATGTACAACTTTCAAAATAATTATAAGAAAGAATAAACAAAATAAACATAACAAACACAAAAATGAATAAGATTTAGGTATAAAGAATAATAGTACAAATTTATAAAAATATTCATAATAAATATATCACTAAATTGATTTTTCTAAAATTATTAAATTACATATAATGTCTTATGCCAAAAAGCCAGAAAAGGAATATCTACAAAGTTTATGGTTTTATATTATATTAGAAATAACTAATAATCTAAAAGTTCTAATTAAAACAATAAATTAATTTAAAAAATTAAATTATTTTTTAAATTTCTAAAGATATTATTAATTTAATATTATTTAAAATATACGCATGAAATATAATAGTAAAAAACATCAAATAAAATTCTAATCAATAAATTAAGGACGCTTTACCATCCTGTTAAGGGAATTCAAATTGTGGCAATAAAAAATGAGATAACAATAAATTAATTTCAGGTTGCCATCATTTTTGGTGTAGCGGCAAGGCTGCAACCATCATTGGGATGTTTATGTATCGGCGGCGCACAACTCGCAAGCCACTAAAATAATCCAATAGAACAAATATATTTTAAATATCAAATATTGATTAAAAACTATATTCAAATACAATATAGAATTATTTTAAAAACAAACATTATTTAAACTTTTGAAATTATTTACTATTTAATATATTTTTAATAATCTTGCTTCTTTATATCACTTATTAGAAATCATTTTTTATTCGTTAATAAAATGTTAAAAAGGATGAAAAATATTCGTGAAGTAAAAAATATTAATTTATATAAAATTATTTATATTAAAACTAAAAATTAATTTATCTAATAAAAAAGATATATTCGAAAAATGTGCATGTGTAAAAATTTTATTTATAAAATTATTAAAGGTATTGGTAATCTCCAGAAATCAATAAATCATCCTAGATGGCACAAAATTTTCATTGCCAATCACTTGGTCCGCGGTTCACGTTCGTGACCCCGAGTGGTCGCAGCCTGGTGGAGTTGTGGCGATATGGCGACTCCTTCGACCGCAGTTGCGGCGGACGGATGTATGACAGAGGCTGGGTGAAGACGTTGTCGTTTTTTTACATTGAAGTTTTTAAACCATTTTAATCAATTTTTGTGTTTTCGAGGATGCTTTACACGAATCCGGGCCCGGATTTCCAAAATTGCTTTTAAAAATTAATAAACAGAAGAAACACAAATTAAAAAATAATCATAAAAAATACAGAAAATTAATTCATAAAAATATACTAGTATGTAGTATGTATTTAAAAAATAATAATTTAAACTTCGACATGGCTGAAACAGAGTTAAATGCATAATAAACTATATACACATTAAAGAAACCATTTATTCGATAGCGAAATAAAAAACACAACCCAAGTAAAATTTTTATAATAATATTTAAAAAAGTAAACAATAATGATAATTCTAATGTCTTTTAATAATTTTTATAAATTTATTGCATATTTTTACCATTTCGGCTTTTTAGTTGGTTCTATTTTTTAAAAAATATTCATTTCTATATAATAAATTAATTTCTTAATGGATATTGTAACTATCTTGATCATAATAAAAATAATTATTAGAATTTACCAGCTTTTAATGTAATAATAACGTTTTTTTAATGAGTACTATTTATAAATATAAATGATAAAAAATGTGAAATAGGTACGGCATATAATGATTAAACAATATAAAATAATATGTTATCATAAAATCGGATTTTAAGACACATTAAAATATAAATTAAAAAATAAAGAATACCATCAAATTCTTGATTCAAGACTCTTTTTTCCAGATTTTTATGAACCCTAAAAATTTGTTAGGTTTTATTTGAACCGTTTGCTGCAACTTCTTGATCTCCAACTCTGGTCTTGCCTCTTGAGGTAGTTAAACTTTTTTTTGAAATGGATACTAATTACACCCTCAATCATCCATCTTCTAAAATAAAATTTGGTTCATATATTTTCTATTTCCGGACGGAAAATTTTGAAATTGCGGATGAAATCCTGAAAATTTTTTTTACAAAATTTTAAAAACAAACCATCACCAAAAGCAATAATCATATGATAAATGAGCCTGATTTTTTGGCCTTTTTAATTTTTCAAATTTTGTTGAAATATTTTGAATTTTCTTTCAAAATAATTTTTTTTGCGATTTTTATAAAATTCTATAATTTTCTTTAGAATTCAAATACTATTCAGGTATTCGGCCTAAAGAAAATAAAATTTTTACAATTTTACCTTTTAAAATGTTGGTTTACACAATTTAAAAAGAATGTTTTCAGGTTTCGTCCGCAAATTTCCGCCCAATGGTCTCATTTGAGATTTACAATATATACATACATACTAGGTAAAAAATGAGTTTTCAGCCTATATGATCAATTTTTTACACCGGAAGGAGTCAAAGGTATTTATTTTATTAATAGTTTTTTCGAAATTTTATTTTTAAAATTTTAAAAAAAAATTTTAAAAAAAGCTTTAAAAAGCTTTTGTTTAGCCTATAGCATTTGGCACTTTTTCAACGATCTAACACCATCATTACATAATAGCCCATTTGGGAATGATAGTAAACTGTGTTTCTTTTTTGTTGAGCCTTTCCATTTTGTTGCATAAATCAGCGTCAAATTTTATAGGAAAAACAAATTTTTATTGGTACGAAAACAAAAAATTTTTTAAAATATTAATATGGAATGAGATTGGGAGAGATGTCACAATCAGGATTTTCGCCTGAAAGTATCTGACAAAATTGGGTAATTTTTCAAAACCAGGATTATTTGAAAGAATATAGTGAAACTTTTCTCTGATCCGGTCCGCCTGCCAGCCAAGCGCTCGGTCCATCTCATTTCGTACATTTGCAAAAATCACCTTTGCTTCATTTTAACCTGCTTCTCCAGCTTTGTTATGGATTGGACTCAATCGCTGATCACCTTTGGAAAATCGATTTTCTCTGGATTCCAGCGTTTTCGGTGCTATTCGACAAAGAATTTTCTGAATCACTTTCATATGGCAGTGTGGTGTAGTGGTCTATCACACGGGACACAAATCCCGGGACGTGGGTTCGAATCCCACCGCTGTGTCGGTCATATACTCAAGCCCTGGGGAGCATATCCCTTCACGTACCATTAGCCGAGCGGTGATGCGAAGCAAATGGTGAAATCAGGAATACTAACTGGAATACCTAATCAGATCCCTTTCCCCTCCACATGTCAGAATCTAACGGTCCATTGTGGTTGTAATCCCGACTGGCAACCCAAGAAATGGGGGAATACCGCCGACTGGGATCAAAAAAAATATCAAAATTAAATTATTTCGATTTGAAAAGTTCTCGAAAAATATTTAGTAAAGACACGTAAATTATATATACCTATCAGAAAAGTGACGTATACATGTTTTAATATTTGGCATTGGCCCGGCCATAGTACGAGTGCACAGCACTGTTGATGACTATAATGTTAGTGACTATGACCAATTAATAAATTATCATTTTACATTTTTGTTCCAAACTTAAACTATCGGTTTTAAAAATCAGCTCAAAAAATCCATAAAAATAAAATTCTTTGTCCGCCTTTGTGATTTTTGAGTAGTAAGTATCATACCTGTTAAATTTATATACATATTTTGATAAAACATTTTCTTATATTTTATGTTTTACTTAATCATTTTATAAATTTTAATTGGATTCGTCGATTTATAAAAAAAGAGTTTTACAGTGTTTAAGGTCAACTTTCATTTTTATCGCTTCAATAGAATTTTTAGATTTTTATTTATTTTATTATTTTCATTTATCACTCTTGAATAAGCGTAATTTTTTTAAAATTTTCCTTTAATACTTAAAGTATATTTTCGGACCAAATTTAAACACAATTTTTGCAAAAATGAATACATTTTTTCAAATCTTTTTCGTAGAGAGAAAAAATTCCCATTTTTGCACTTTAGACTAAATGAAATGAAAATGATTAATGCTGGAAAATGTAAATGAATGCTGAATGTGTTTATGATGAAGAGAGGGAAAAATGACTCGATCAAATCGATAGGTCACCGGGTTTAAACGCCCTAGAACTGGACTGAACTGGACACCCCACTCTTATCCTCGCTCTCTCCTTCTATTACCGCTTCTTTTTCGTTGGTTTTTTTATCCCTTCATCCTCTCCCAGTTTTGCCAATCGATTTGATGGAGGAGGTCCTCCCCTCTGCTCTCTACGTTTATTCATTTTCATCCTATTCACATTTCTTCGGATCCAAATTCATCAAAAAATGTTCTAAAAGATAAATCATTATTTTTTATAATACATATTTAAATGTATATTTATAAAAATTCTTTTAAAAAATAAAGTAAAATATGTAATCAAAAATTCAATAAGGAAAACATAATGTACCTGGATTTTTGATTAAGAAATCAAAGTAAATAAAAGTGTTTCTAGCAAAAAATAATAAAATTTCACAATAATTTATTGAATTGTAAATATATAACCAAAAAATAAATAAAAAGCATAATCTTAAATGCAGGAAAGATATTAAGTAATAAATTAATCAAAAACTAAAAATAAGAATCATAAAAATACAATTAAATAAATAAATAAATTTCTGAAAATGTTATTAAATAACAATTCTTTGATTCCAAAAGACCAATCCAGGTCAACTTAAATTGATCAATATTAAAATAGACTAAAATAAAGAATAATTAAAAAATGAATACAGATATCATTTTTAAAAAAAATAATTCAAAAAACTTTAAAAATAAAATAAAGCTGTAAAGGAAGAATTAAAAGTTTATATAATCCTTATAAAGGCAGAAAAATTAATTTTAAATTACTTTAAAATAATAATAAAAAAGAAAGCAAAAAATGAAGAGACAATCAAAATTCAATGAGAAAAAATATAAATTAATTGATAATTAATTAAGAAATTCAAAATAAAATAAATTTGGATTATGAATAAATAATCAATTTCTATATGAAATGGCAAATTATTTAAAACCTATATTTTTACTAACATGAATAAAAATATAGCTATTAAGCTATTAAAAAAGCGAGAAGATAAAATAAAAAATACATTTTTTAACGATAAAAAAATTAATATTTTCTATATTTTTATAATCATTTCAATTATTTTTCAAGTTGGAATTTTGAATGTGCGTTTGATTTATTGCTTTTTATATAACTGAATATATTACACATGTTTGTTAATCGTCTGACTATCAAAAATTTTCAAATTTAAAGTGAAATTATAATAAACTTCTTAAGGAATATTAAATAAAAACATTAAGCATAATATTATTATAATTTAAAAAGGTAATATTAAATTATTTAACAATATAAGATAAAAAATTCATATTTTGTTTTTATTATTACCTAAAAAATAAAAAGAAAAAAATAAATGATAATATATGTTTTTTTCAAATTAAAAAAAAATAAATGCTTACTAAATATTTTAAAAAATAAAAAATCCAATATTTATGCTATTGGTTCAGTAAAATATATAACATATCGCTTTTAGAATAAAATTTTTATTAATTAAATCAATGAGCTATATATCCATTAATCAAAATGCCGTAAGTATTTCTAAATCTAATGAAATGATAACAGCGCTTAGATTGTTAATAAACGATTTTTTTAAAAAATAATTCAATTATTTTATTAAAAAACAAATATTTATTTTAGTCTTTTTGTAAAGAATAATATAATTTTCTTTGATTTTATATATTTCGAAAAGGAAATTGATAAATATAAATATATATTTATTATTAAATTGTAATACATAAATCAATAAAATCGAAATAAATCCAATAATATATCATTATAATCAATAAATTAAGATTATCTATATTATAAATCTGTTTTTAAATGCATGACAATTATTTAATGATTTTTCAACCCTCAATGAACTGAATAAAATTAAAATAGAATTTTTAGATAAACAAAAAATACTAAATTGAAAAAATAATAATTCATCTTATATTAAATTTATATAATTTTTTTTAAATGGATGTCATTATATAATTATGTATTTGATTTAAGAAGTTAATTTGTAAGAAAAGGAAAAAAATCGAAAAAGCAAAAATCTCATGTGCGGGAAAATGCATGTTGTGTTTAATGGAGAGTTGAGAAAAGAAAATTCCTCGTTAATTAGGTAAGAACCCCAATCTTAGATTGATAATAATATTATTAGCCCATATTACTTATGGTATTAACTAAGTTCTGAGCGCACCATATGGATTTAAAAATTTTAAAAATCAAATAAACGCAAATCAGCCTCAACAAATACACTAATATTAACTATGATATATTGCCATTTTTGAGGCAAATTATCAATATATACAATTTAAAATTAGTGAGATTTTTTTGACATGTTCAAATTGGACAACGCTTTCTCGACAATAGAATGGACTAAAGGATCAATTCAAATGATTATCTGATAGAGCATAATATGGCAAATATTTTGGGTAAAAATGAGCTTCCAAATTCATCCTCTCAATTTATTCTGGGCAACCTATTTGAAACATCGATTTTGAGCTAAGCGTCTAAAAAATATTCTCTTAGAAAAAATGCCGAACTGGTTGAGAAGAATCAATTTTTCAAGTTATACAGTCAAATTTTATCGAATAAAACTATTGACAAGATTTAATAATTTAAAAAGTCTCACAGTTGAGATTCCATTTTCACACCCATAAAATATCCTAATTTTGGGGGATTTTTGATAGCCTCTTCTAAAATTTGTGTGAATTTTCTGAAATATATCTTTTTTGTAACCTGAAAGAGGGTATTTTAAGCTCTTTTCTGGTGAATTCTTTTTTATAAGCTTTACGGAATGGTTCATTTAAGGCCATAGGGAAAAAGGCGCCGAATGTCAAAATTGATGAGGTTGCGCGAAAAATTATAACTTTTTTATAACAGTCGATTATCATGATTTTTTCAGTAATAAATAAAAAGAACATTTGGGCCTACAGTTTAAAAAAAGATCATGAGATTTGTTAGGTTATTTAAAAAGTTATTAATTTTTTAATGCGCCTCATCGGAGAGGGCTCAGAATTTAGTTAACACCCTAAGTAAAATATCAATTTTTATAGCATTATTTTATTCAAATGAATATTGAAAAATAATTATTTTTTCTTAAAAAATATATAATAAATTACTTATATTATAATAAAAAGCTCCATCGAGAAGAACATAAACGGTATAGAGAAGCCAATAAAAGAAAAATTAATAGAATTTAATTAATAATTAATTGTAATAATTTTAAAAACTTAATAATTAAAATGAATTACAATATCTTAATTTTAATCAAAATTAAATCTTCAAGAATAATTAATTAATTTAGATGTTAATGAATTAATAATAAGTTATCTTGCCTTTATAAAAAGAATGCTTAAAAAATAAATTGCTCATAAGAATAGAAGCATCTAACTAGCAAGAAATAAATAAAAATTTTATATAAATATTGAAATATTAAATTTAAACTTCCAGCTAGCATAATATAATTTAAGGCCAAAATGTGGCACAAGAAATGGGCCAGGATGTGACCTTCGAAATGAGCCAAAAATTGACACCGCGGATAAATACCTTGGCATAATTTCCGTGTCATAATTACTAAATTGTTCTTTTTTTTTAAATTATTAATTTTTATCAATTTAATACTCATTAGATAAAGTAAAAATCAAGTGGGAATATATATATAAATAAAAATTTATTATTAGCTAAAATTTTTTAACTAAAAATTTAAAAGAGAAAAAAGGCTACATTCAAGTTAAAGAAATTAAAATTTACAGTAAATATAAATACGCTTGAAAATTTTGTATATACATTTTTAAACACAAAATATTTAAAAATATTCGAAAAGAATATTTTAAATTTTCATAATTAAAATTAGATAGAATGTGAATAAGTTAAAAAAATTAATATTATAATTTCATTATTATAATAAAATGTAAACGCAAACAACATTAAACCATTAATATTATGAACAATTTAAATCACGTAACCTATATTTGATCGAACTTTATTGTGAAAAGATCAAATAATTTTGACCCACACATAACAAAAACAAATTACTTTATGGATATTATAATAATGTAGAAAATATACTAGAAAATTTATGTAGAAAAAAGAAAATTAATGCAAAAATTTATATCAACAATTGATATCATTAACCCACAATTGAGTATGTTTAATTAAAAAAATAAAAATTATTATTGTATATAAAATATTATTAACTATAATAAACTTATAAATATTAATTAATAAAATATTAAAAAATTATTATTTTTTAATTAAATTATTTAAAATAGTAAAAAACTAATTGTTGGAGGCTCTATAAAGGTGGAGAAAGATAGAAAGAAAAATAAAAAAATTATAAAAAATGAAAAATATTTATATTTTGAATGTGATAAAAAAATTCTTCCTAATATTAGGGAGGTCTGCAAACAACTTCGGCTGAACTTGACCCATATTCCTGTATGGGAACAAGCACGAGCCGACGCATTAGGCAAAAAATCACCCGTCGGGGAGGTACTGGCTTGCCTTCCCGACATCTTGCCTGAAAGATTCCAAATCCCATGTTGAAATTAAATATGCAGAAACAAGAATAAATAATTTAATTATTAAAGTAATTAAATAAAATGCTGACAATTAAAATTTTTCAGACTGTTATATAACTGAAAACTAAATGTTAAACTAAAATAACCAATTATATAATTAATCAAGTGATTAGATAAATATATAAATAATCAAATGACAAATGAAAAATTTAATAAGTAGATAATTAAACAATTTTACATTATAAAATACTATTAATAAAAGACTAAACGCTTCCCTAAACGATTAACTAAATTGATAAAATAATTAAAAATATAAAAAAATTAAATCTAAAATAAAAAACAACTCACTTGCGAAACATCATTCATTGCCTCTATAAGAAATTATATAACTGTACTCCTATTAGGTAGAAGTACAGTACTTCTCCATCCTCGCGGAAGACGCCTTCCTTCGTTTGGTGAACATCATTCACCGAGGATTAAAATTGAAGAAACAAATATTTTATTTTTATTATTTCTATATTAATTAAATTTATGATATTTTTTAGAATAAAATAATTTTAAAAATTAATTGAAAAAAACATCCAATGTAGTAATATTTTACATACATTATATGAATTTAATAGAAGAAAATTATTTTAAAGGTCAAATATCTTACATAAATAAAGATAATTTGAGTAATTTGATCGCCAAATTTTACAATATCTTCTATTTTTGAAAATAAATTAAAATGTATGTTTTCAAATTTTTCCAAAAAATAGAAAAAAATTAGAAATATTTTTTATATTTTAGATAAATATTTAATAATAACTAAAGATTTTTAATGAAGTTAATATAAATCCAAAAAAAATTAGTGTAAAAGATTTTCCTTTCATATTTTGTAATTTGTTTAATTATTACCTATTTATTAGACATATTATCTCATTCTAATTATTTTATAAATATATCACATTGATGATGTGAAGTAACATAATATTTTTAATGTTTGATATTTACACATATGATTACTATCAACCAAATTCCGCGTAAGAAGAGAGATGACGAAGCTGACGCCAATCGACTTCCGCAACTCCTCGATTTATTTATATTTAAAGTTAAATGATTTTAATTTAATTAACTTTCATTTTTGGATATCAAGCGTAATGTCTCAAGAATCGTTCATTCAGTGCATCATTAAAATTTTTATCATAGAAGTTCTATGGAAAATATTTTTAAAAATTATGAAAAATTATGCAAAAAATTAATAAAATAAATATAAAATAAATTATTTTTTAATTTTATAATTAAAAGGTCCATAATATGGTTTTCAAGTCGAATTATTATGTTAAAATAATTAAAATACTAACTATAATTCTTATTTAGATTCATTATATGAAAGAATTGATTCATAGGAACCTTTAATATTTAATAATAATTTTAAAAAATTTAAAAAAAAATTAAATTATTTTTTGATTAAATATCTAATATTGATGATAGTAAGAAACAAATAAAAAATATAAAATAATGGAATCATAAAAAATTTTTCCGAAGAATAATAATAATTGAAAATTTAAATGAACAATAATGTATTAATAATCAAAATTATATGATTTATAGGATTAATAGTATAATGGAAAAAATTATTCAAAAATATATTCTTATTAAATTTTTAGATCATATGTAAATGGTCTTAAAAATTCAAGTATTTATAAACATTTAATAAATTATTTCAAAAGTTTATCATAGCAATTTTGATTCATTTAGCTATTTTGTTTATACGTAATTTTTAATTTAGAATAAAGGAAATTTTTATAACTAAGTTCTTTGATAATAAAAATGACTGTAATATTAAGATTAAATTAAAAATATTATTATAATAAAATATTATTTTTTCCTTTAATAAATAATAATTAAAAATTATACAAAAACCTTAATTTTGTTAGAAATTAGAAAACTTTTGATAGATGGGTCGGAGAGTCGGGAATTACCTCCAATTTTATACTTTCCCCTCTCGAGATCGTCTTATTAGGGTTTCTTCCTCCAATTTCAGAGGGAAAAGATCGTGTTGCTTTATTCATGTATTAAATTTAATTTTTTTATTACTTAAATTTTCCTTATTTCTTATTTATATAATATTTTGGAAACAAATAAAAACAGAATAATTTATTATGGATGCAATTTTTTCAATTAAAAAACATTTATAATTATCATTCTAATATTAAAACTTCTTAGGTATTTATCTCAAATCCAAAAAGCAGGTCGGAAACATTCGATTCGACAACTTATTTGCTATGCACAATATTTTGCCGGATCCAGTTTATAAAGATGTATAAGCAAAAATAGTTTAAAAAATTATTTATCACTCTAATAATAGAATTATAATAATAGAAACAACTCTAATAATTAATAATAGAATAAAGAAAATAATAAAAATAACTAAAGTTCAATTAGTTAATAAACTAGCTAATAATAGAAACAACTCTATTGGAGTTAAAAAACAGTTATTTATAATTGTATATTGGTGCAAAAGCAAGATTTCATTATATAAATAAGTTAAAAATCCATTAATTAATATAAATTAATTGTTAAGATTAAAGAATTAAAAGGCGCAAATACAAAATAATATGCTATTTCTTTATTTTTAAAATAAAATAAACCAGCCAATAATTAAATATTCAATTAAAATTTGATTCATGGATAAAAACAAGATATGTAATCTTGTCCGATTATAATATATAAACTAAATTTATAAATAAATAAATAAATAAATATTAAAGCAATATTAATAAAGAATAATATAAATTTTCATGGGGACTAATTTAATACATCAGGAATATCAGGTAGCCTTATCATATAGTAACTTGTTAAAAATTAATTAAACATATTTCTTTGATTTATTTAATTAAGAATTAATATATTACGAATAATAGTTCCAGTAGATATTTTTATTTAAATTCATTTCATTGCTTTTCATATCTGAGAAAAACAATTAATTTATATATTTAATATTATTACATTTAAAATTTATAAATATTTATTAACATGATTTAAAAATATCAACATAAATAACCGGATGAAAGATATTCATGGATCTTCTTATATTTAAAATAAAATTATTATTATTTCTTGAAAAAGTTTATAATTGTAATTTTAAATAGAATTCGACCAAAGATTTAACTAACATCGTTAACTTGTCACGAAAATAATTTTCTTATCTATTTTTTCCATGAAATATGAAAATTTCATTTTAATTTTTAAATTATCCTGATAATAAATTTAAAAATTATAACATGATATAATAAATAAAACATAATAAATTTTATTTTTATTTTGTAACCCTATTATACTATTAAAAAATAAAATTTTATATCATTTTTTTTTATTAAATTCTAGCCAAAACAATGATATCATTTAGACGGTTTTAGCAGCATATAGATTATAATTTATTTAAAAAATTAAATATTCATATTAATTACAGCTTCAGCCGTATCATGGACTCAATTTTTCAGTTTGTCTTCTAGATTTTGTGCGAGCCGTAATAGAAATTAGGATTTAGCATTTGCGACATCACAGATAAAATTTATAGCTTTATTTTGTTTTATTTGATTTATTTTTTTTATTAATAAATTCAAGAAAAGCCTAAAAATAAAAAATAATACATAATATAATACATATATATTTCTTTCATAAAGAGAATAATAAATAAATGATGTAAAGTTATTATGCTATATAGATGAAAACAAACATCTGTAAATACTCTGATTTTAAAATTTTCTACAAAATGGAAATTAATAAATAAAAAATTAATAAAAATTGAAAAATTTTAATTAATTTTAATAAAAATGAACTGGGGAGAATAAAAATAAAACTTTGGCAATTTTTTCATTTTTCATGATTTAGTCTTTTAAAATCTTTGCTGCGGAGAAGAACTAATTGAATTCAACATTAAAAAGATCAGTTCACATAAGATCAGTTCCAAAATTATAACAGATTTTGGAAGACTTTATACTTTTATCTTTTGTTGCTAATTAATATAAATATTAATAATAAACAATTATTCAATAATAAATTAAAAATTTAAGAATAAATTTTAATGATGAAAATTGATATTGGGATTCTGAGTTCCATTGTTTTAAATTCAATAACAATAAGATGTTGATTATCTATACAGTAATATTAATTACTAAATAAAAATTTAAAAAAGATTAAAAAAAAGATTTAAAAATGCCAATCTTTCTATAAAAAATTTATGTTAAAAATTATTAATTGATATTTATTTTTTTAGAAAAAAATAAATTGAATTTAATTAAAGGTTAATGTCGCGACAATGGTAGGCATTATTTTATGTTATGTAAAATCGCTTTATATTATTAAAAAATTTGGATTTATTAAAGATAATAATTTAAAAATAAAAATAATTCATATTTGCATTATCATTTATTATATGTAATAATATATCGATAAACAAAATTTGAAAAATTGATATAATTAAAAAAACCATATTTCATAAATTTATATTGAAAATATCTATGAGACCTAAAAAATTTGTTTTGCTTTGTTGATTATTTTTTATTATTAATAATATTTTTTTAATAAAAATTATTTAACTATGAAAGATCTTGTTAGAAAATGATTTTTTAGACTCATTTAAGAAACAAATTTAATTTGAAATAAGGAATTATAATATAATATAATATAATTAATAATATTATGCAAGAAAAGATCCATTTTGCTTTAAGTAAAGATAAATATATTAAAAAGGCATAAATAATTAAATATTTGCATCCAATTTTTTTGTAAATTGTTGTTTTTACTTTTTCTATCAAAAATTTGTAAAGAAAATAAAAAAAATTTTCTCAATGTTTTGCAAATCTATATTTTATTTACTCATTATCTTTCGAATACAAAATCAAATAGGTAACTCAATTATAATTATTAATTACATTTTTTTACCTTACAACTGATTAAAAAGTTTCATTTTTTTCAATTATAATTTAATTTACTATTCACTTTTACATAAATTTTCTAATTTTTTTTTGAATTTTATAGCCTAATGTGTATTTAAAATTTGTGTAATCAATAAATATATTATATATATGTTGTAGCCGATATCGCATTTCAGCCGAATGCGCATTCGGCTAGCCGATATCGCATCGGCTAGCCGAAATCGCATCGGCTAGCCGATATCGATCGCATTGGTGAGTCGAACATTGCCGAACATTGCCAAACATGGGGGTAAAATGGTTTGAAACCCAAAAGCAAATGTCCAAACCGTTTGTTTGGGGGATTTACAACATATTCTGAAAGTTTCAACAAAAATTGTTCATCCGAACATGGTCAAAACATCATCCGTACATCAAAACATCGATAAAAACATAAATTTGATGTTTTGACCATGTTCAGATGAACAATTTTTGTTGAAACTTTCAGAATATGTTGTAGACCCTCCAAATAAACGGTTTTGACATTTGGTTTTGGGTTTCTAACCATTTGACCCCCATGTTTGGCAAATGTTTGGATCACCGATGCGATATCGGCTAGCCGAATGCGCATTATATCGGCTACAACATATATAAAAAGTGGAATATATTATTATATTTTTCCAAAACATAAAAATATTATTCCAAATTTATTATTAATAAATATTAAAATTTATATATTTTGAGCACATAACAAAATAAATCAAATTTAAAAAAAAAACAAAAAATTAAACTTCCGGACACGGAATAATGACCCTCGAAGATGCTATGTATTTTGGCATTAAAAAAACTATAAAAAGACTAAGTAGAATAAATTTTAAAAATCAAATACCATGATTAAATTAGAGAAACTATACTTCAATAATAAACAATGTGAAAAATATATTAGGTTATTATTATTTATAATATTAATATTATAAAAATATTTATTTTAGTTTTAAAAAACTCTAATTGGAGCAGAAAGTTTGTTCTCTCTTTGAAGTTTCTTTCTTGATTATAAAAATATTTTTAAAATTAACGATATATTTTTAAAAATTGGTTATTTTCTTAAAAATCGAATTAGAATAATAAATACACTATACCAAAGATTGTCATACAGGACCCTCCGGAAAAATTTTTGTAAATAAAAAAACTAAATACCGTATTCTCTCTATTATAAGCTAACTCTCTATTAGAAGCCACCCTTCTAATATAAGCAACCTCTTGGAAAGTCATTGAAAAATATAAGCCACCTCCCTATTATTAGCCACCCTTCTAATATAAGCACCCATTTTAATTAGTGCGCATTCCATTTCTATATAAATATTTTTCCCTAATTTCGCTCCACTGTCCAAATTATAACCCTCCGATTCCCTATTTTAGTTGAAACTTTTTATTGTCTTGTCTTTATGCTCATTATCATTATTATCGCAAATGATAGAAATTAGATATGTATGAAAAATGGTTGGAATTATCAATTTTTCATAGTCTTATGATAGAACGTAAAATTGTTGATCTGGTAATCTATAAAATATAAATAGAAATACATATCTTAGGTAAGTCTGAAAATTTTATAGTAAGAACAAATAGTGCATTGAAAAGAATAATGATTGTCAGAAATAATATGTAAATATAGCTTAAAAATAAAAAATAATTTTTTTGTTGGGGTGATTCCGAATTGAATGTAATGGAGATTTCTAAAACATTGTGGTCTTTTTGATTGAAAAGTTTTGATTTTTTTTGCCACTCAAAATGAACTTTGAAAAATACAAGCCACCCCTCCATTATAAGCCACCCTTCTAATATAAGCACCCCTTTGAAGGGACATTGAAAAATATAAGCCACGTGGCTTATATTAGAGAGAATACGGTAAGTTTAAATTAAAAAAACTAAATAATTATTAACTCTAATAAAGATATTTTAATAAGATAGTTATCAATGCATAAAACCTAAAAAATTCGTGTTTTTGCACAAGAAAAAGAATTGAGCAAGAATAAAATGCCGTTAAAATACTACTAAGCTACATTTGAACTAATTAAAAAATGATTTTATATTATATATAAAAAATATAATAACCATTAATAGGAATTATTGAAATCAAATAAAGAATTAGAGCAAGAATAAAATGCAGTTAAAATACTACTAAGCTACATTTGAACTAATTAAAAAATGATTTTATATTATATATAAAAATATAAAAAATAAATAAAATATGAAAATTTACTGAAGTACTATAATTGAATTTTATATATATTGTGAAATAAAAAAAGTATTTTGATAAATTTTTTTAAACATAAATGATTTTTTTATTATAATTTAGAATCATTTTTTAAGAAGAATTTTCTTTATTTTAAATTAAAAAAGATTATCAATGATAAAATATTCATAACATTATCTTTATGTTTTTTAAATCAATTCCGTTAGATTTTCAATTATCGTTTTGAATTAATAAAATAATTTTTTAAACAAATGTTTAATTTTAGTTCGTTTATTAAAATAAATTTTTTATTCATTTTCAAAAATTTCTTATATAACTGTTTTTGCTTTCCTTGATACTCTGTCCAAATTCCTAATTATTTTAAGTTCTTATTGTAATTTTTTTTATTATTTTAAGAAGTTAAAATTGAAACGAATCAAATTATTCTTTTTTATATATTACTATGCAAAATTTTATTGTTTGTTTAATTTAAAAAAAAATTCACTTTTGCTTACGATTATTTAAATAAAAAAATTAATTAAAGATATGATTATATATTGCAAGAATTTGAAATTGTTGGGTCGTCAACAGGTAGGTGCTTGCCCTAATTATGTTGTGTCCTTGGCCCTGGTTGTTCTACTAGCTGGATTGTGCAGTAGCATCATGATTAACTGGCGGCAGGTATAGTCCCATCTTACCATAATCAACTCCCATGTCCGTTACCTTGATTGTTTGGTGAGGAATTAAATTCAATTGTTTTTAATGAAAAACATCAAATATTTTTATTCTGTAGATTAAAAAACAAAAATAATGAACTTTTAAATATATATTTTATATATTTATTTAAATTTACTACTTAGATTTATTTAAATGTGCTTCTTTTAAATTATTTATTTAAAATATTATATCTATTTTACATTATTTTTTAGACATATATATTTTTTGCACGATAATATAAAATTTCTAAATTTATTAATAAAACAAATTATAATGATTAGTTTAATAATTAAAATAATAAAATAATAATGTACTTATTTTAGAACATCGATTGGGGTTCATTCGCTCGTGGGTAGCATTGTCATGCACAAATTCGCAAAACTGCCCGCGGATTAAGTAGATCAATAAATAAAAAGTTTAGCATTAATTTTTTAGCTATTAGTTTAATGTAGATTTATAATTAAATAATAAAACAAATTAGTATTGCTGCCCTATCTTTTATAATCTACCAAATTAAAAGATCTCCAACAATAATAAAAGCTATGTGTTCCATTCTTTCTTGAAAATAATATATTTTAAATAATATATTTTTTATTAAGCACCTTTTCACTTCAAATTTGAGCATACGCGCTTTTTTAAACTCTGTTTTTTATTCTTTGTATTTGTCGAAAGAAAAATCTGAAATCTTTCGGTTCATAATGTTTAATGAATTCTATTTTTTCATTGGAGATTTTTTTATTAAATTAATTTTTTTTAAATTTAATTATGAATATTTTTTCACTAGCTTTAACATTGATTTTATAGAGTTTTTCTCCATTATAATAAAAATATTTTGATATTTCTATTGTCATGGATTTTCACCTAACAATGCTAATGAAAATGGATGTTAATTAACATCCATTTTTTAAAATTTTCTAAACATCAATCTCGCTTATTCAGTCTTGTATTAAAATCCATAATTCAACAGTTACTTCAATTTAACATTATATGGATGTTAAAAATTAATAAAATACCTGTATTAATGGTTGGAAATCAGTATATTTAATTTAAATTTCCTCACAATTTTACGAATGATATAAAATAATACATTTTATTTAAAATAATTTTTAATATTTTAATTTTATAACTTTTTTTATTTTATAATAGATTTATGAATTATTTTTTGAAAATTATAATTTTACTTAATAATAAATTAACTTATTTTTCCTAATTTTTCAGAATATTTATTTAAAAATCTTGTTTATTTTTATATTTTTAGTCACATAAAAGTAAAGTTCATTTTTCTTATTTATAGTTTGAATTGGATCTAAATTTGATTATTATAAGTAAAATAAATAATTTAGTGATCTAGCGATCTATTATTATATTAATTATTTTTCATAAATTTTATTTTATAGATTTAATTAAATATATTAAAGATATCCATAATAGTTGAACTTATTTTAATTTTTTGCTAATTATTTTATTCATATTTATATCATTTTTTATATACGTATATATATAATTATTCTCTTAATATATTTTTTATATTTTTTATCAATTCTAAATTAATATTTTATCAAAATGTAAATAATAACTTCAATAACAAAGACTTAAAAAAGTTTTCTCGATGTTCCTTATAGCATTGAATCCTTAAGAGGAGTCTAATTTGATCTCTTCGATCATTTTTGATTTATAATAAATTTTTTTATTAATTTTATTTCAATTTTATAATAGTATATAAAAAAGAAATAAATATTTATATGTAATCTTTCTACTTATGTTTTTACACATCTCTTCCTGTTCCCATGTATTATCACTGGTTAAAATAATTTAGAGAAAAAATCATTTTATCTTGGAAAGTAAATTATTCTACAGCTTTTATTTTTTAGATAAATTACAAAATTATAAGCATTTTTAATTTTTTTAAATATTTATTTTAGTTTATATTTTAAATAAATTTTTAGATGTTTTATTTAAATTTAAAAATATTGATATTTACTATTTATCTCATGTACAAAATTATCTTTTTTTATAAAGCAAATTCTTAATTTTTTGCTTACAAATAATTGGGCTTTTTTCATTTCAAATTATCCGTTAGATTAATTTAAATATTTTTAAATTTAAAATATTCGTAATTATAGCATGATTATTCAAAATTTTTATTATTTTTTACTTGTGAAGCATCGATCTTTGAATAATTCATTCCTAGGATAACTAAAATTTTTAAATAGAGATTAGGATGAAATTTTTATTTTAAAATCTTTTTAGATCCAACTGAATTTATAAAGTTATAATTATGATTTTATTAAATTTTAATTATATCATTTAAAAAATTAAGGTTTTTCTATAATAATTTTTGTTATTAATCCTAAGCAAAAAGTAAAGAAAATGAGTTTTTCTATTTTTTTATTTAAAATATTTTATTATCCCTTCAGGATATAGGAATGAAGCCTAAGCCTATTTGTTTGAAATACTTGAAGAGATCACAATTCACAAGGAATTAGAAATATTATATTTTATTCTTAGAATAATTTTTATTATTTTTTTCAATATCAATATATATAATTTTCTTAAATCCATCCATTATATTTTTTCTTTTTAATTTTTATGTCTAATTATAATTGATTAATAATCATATCTTTTTAGTATTTAGCTTTATTTATACTCATACAAAAAATAATTTCTTTCTTTTTTACCCTCCAAATTTTTATTTTTAATTAGTATAATGATTTTTTACGGAAATTTTTACATAGTTAATAGAAATTTTTGTTACTTATCATAATAATAATAATATTTTAATTACATAAAAAAATTATGTTTTGCTTGATATATATAATTAGAATTTAAATTTATAACCTAAAGAGAATAAAATCTCTAATTTATATATTCTTTATTATTAACCTCAGATAATAAATAACAATGTTTATGACACGCAGAAAAAAATTGTTTTTGCTTCCTGCTCCCTCAAGACTGTTGAAATTATTTCATATAACTCAATTGATAAAAGTTTATTATTTTTTTATTCGAGAATCAAAAGTTTAATTTAAAAATATTTAATATTAATGATTAAATAATACTCTAAAATAGTATGGTATTAATGGTATTTATTTTATCAAATGGCATTTGAATTGATTAAATTTACAACACATATAGACCATTTAAAAAGTTAAAAGATAATTAATGAATAGTTTATATTCAAAAGGCTCTGCCAGCTCTTTAAATGTCTTTCGATAAATAATAATTTGAAGTTCTTAAAAATAATCTTATTTGATTCATCAAAAAATTTCCTAGAATTATTTTTGATGTATTAAAATTTTATTGGGATACAAATAATGTTTAAATTTATTTAACAGAAATTATTAGTTTTAATTTATTTTTTTTATTTTATAATTTAATCTAAATTCGACTATAAATAACCATATAATTAATTTTAATTATTTAATTTAATTTCAATTTTTAATAATAATTATTAATAATTTTTTGAATAAATCAATATAAAAAAATTATATATTGGTTTGGCACATATATATACATATATATATGTATATTGATCAAATGATGAAGCGCAGCCAATATTTAAATGGGTAAAAATGGGAAAAAGCTTTCTCTGGCCCTTCCTACTAGGGATAAACAAAAAATGATAATGATTCCCTAAGATATTTCGCGTTTTTCGGATAAAAATGGGAAAAAGCTAGATATTTTAATAAAATTTCAAAATTATTTATTTCAAGATAATCATTCATTTAAATAAAAGTTATTCCATATATTATTTATTTTAATTATTAATTTTCCTAGTTGCATTTCATATTTTGGTTTATGAAAAGCGATCAAAATTTCCATATTCTGGATATAGACAATTCAATGGAATAGATGATTTTTTACTTTTGATATTATTTTTTCAACAAACATTTTTTGTCCCTATCGAAACCCCCTTTGGCTATAATTTTTCATTTGTGAATATTCGCTGGATTTTTGTAAAAATAAATATTTCATCATAAGAACTTTTTAAGTGAAAGAAAATTTTAATATTTTTAATAAAAATATTTTTTACTTGCTTCCAACTTTAGCTAATTATTTTACCGTGCTTGCGCGTTATATCAAAAATGCAAATAATCGCGTTTTCATAGAATTTAGAATTATTCTAAAATTCTACATTTGTTTAATTTTCTAAACGATCTTATAAGTGTTTATTGAAAGTTTTTTATTTGTTTTTTTCTGGTTATTTTTAATTATTAATCATTTTGACGCCATTTATTTAGTTGTTTTGCCTTTTTAGTTATTTAGTAGTAGGTAATAATGGAAGTTTGGTTGGATTTGCACGTTTGATATAACGTAACAATTGCACTTTTGATGGGATTTGCACTTTTTGATATAACGCGCAAGCACCTTATTTTACTAATATAATATAAATTATTTTTTAAATAATATAATTATTAATAAAGTAAGCGACTGAAGAATTAATTGTTAAAAAAATAACAAAATAATGTACAAAATTTTTTCTAAAAATTTCTTAATTCCTGCAGTATAAATATTATGTATTATTTTAATAAGAACTCATTTCCGCTTAGTTGAATATTCTATTTATTTTTTAAAAAATTTTCAATTCTTTTTGTAGTAAGTAAATTTTAAATATTATTTTAAATGCTTTTTTATTTATTATATTTTAAAATTATGCTGCATTTTAGTAATCCAATTACATATGTGTTTGATCACAGAAATTACTAACAGAACATTCATAATATTAGTTATGTAACATTATTTTTTTATTCATTATTTCATGATAATATTTTAAGATATTACTGCAGAGAAAAATAGCTGCAGATTTTGTAAGACTTCATTATTAAGGAAGATAAAATATAATTTAACAGAAAATAGTGTAATTCTTATATAATTTGTATTTTTGTGAATTTTTTAATAAATTTCTAAAATTTCTTATTTTTTAATGAATTTTTATAATTTACTATGGTTAAATAATCACAGTGAGATTCTTAATGGTTTTAATTATTTTTTCTCTCCAAATGGGTGCTTAAATAATGAAATTTATTATTTTATTTAGTAAAATATTTAATGAATGATTTCAGAAAAAACAATCTTTAGTAATAATAAATTTAGCATTATTTAACTTTTTTATAATTAAAAAACTATTTGTATTTTAAAAATATGTTATCTAACAAAACGGTATATAGCATAGATTTGAAAGTATAATTCGATATGTTGATCAAATATTGATCATTTTGAATAACTAAAATTCAATTTTACCAATTAAAAAGATTTTTATTAAAAGAAATAATTTTAAAAATTATTTCTTCACTTTTATCAAAGGTGTACGATCTTTATAGTATAATTAGGATGCCAAGAAAAATTATACCTAAATAATTTAATCTAACTCCGTCGACAACGTACATAATTTAAAAGAAAAAATAATTTTGAAAGAATTTTTGAAGAAAATGCAGTTTATCCCAACACAGGCAGCGAGATAAAACCGTTAAAATCATCATTTTTATCTTTTCCAAACACCCTGAAAAATTTTAGATCTTTGAAAAATAGAAGGGGCCTCTCTAATAGAAGGGGCCCACTGGAAGGAGGTTGAAATAATAGAAGGGGCCCCTTCTATTGGAGAGAATACGGTATATGTTAGCGTATAATTCAATGAG
This sequence comes from Rotylenchulus reniformis, assembly GCA_001026735.1. Classification (NCBI taxonomy): domain Eukaryota; kingdom Metazoa; phylum Nematoda; class Chromadorea; order Rhabditida; family Hoplolaimidae; genus Rotylenchulus; species Rotylenchulus reniformis. Next base: position 104,520 of record LDKF01000004.1, read on the forward strand.
AACACTGGTAGATAAAAATTAATAGGTAAAAAAACAGATATTTTGAACAAATGTTACTATAATAAATTTTTAATTTATTAACAAATAAAACCGATTAAATAGTGAAAATATGATATAAGCATTATATAAACTAACAAGTATATCATTTAAATTTAAAAAAAATTTGATTTATTGAAGTAAGATCCACGAAGAATAAAAAATTAATGATATTAAAATACTTTATAAATTAATTCAATCACCAAATTTATTGGTCAAAATAAAATTATAAAATAAATATATAATAAATTATAATGAAATCAATATAAATAAATTTAATTTTTAGCCATTATTTTCAAAAGAAAAATGATAATAATAATTAAAATCCAAAATAAGAAACATATTTATAGAAATGAATAGATACTTTGATGAAAAGTGTCTATTCTCCCTATTATCCTTCATAGTATAGTGAAACTGTATAATTCATAATATAAATTTTAATATATATTTTTAATAAAATTAAAGAAAATAAAATATAAAGTTAAAAACATGTCACAAATGAAAGCTTATAATGTTAAAAAGTAATATTTCAAAAAAATACTTGATAAATATTCGGGAAAAATTATATGGTATTTTATTTCAAAATGGTTTTTTTCTAATTAAACATTAAATATAAAAACTATAATCTGAAAATATTCTTAAATTATATAAAAATAATAATTAATCATATTTAAATATAAATTAAAAAATAAATTATTCATGGACGAAATATTAAAGGTTATTTATATTTTCAATACAATAATATTTAAAAATTAAGATCTTTAATTTTAAAACAATTGAATAAATAAACTTTTTTATGTCTTTAGGTAAAAATTATTTAATAAATAAGATAAAAAATTTTATTCTGTGAATGAAATTTACTTATTAAACTGTACTCTTAAAAAGATACGACTCTTCTTCATTTCCATTAATATTTTTTATAAATTTATAATTCTTTTCATATATTATTATTGTATTTATAAATTATAAAAAAATAAATTATTAATCAATTCAAAGTGTATAAATGATTTAAAAGTGAAAATTAAAAATTAAATGAAATGATATCATTTGACTTTGCTTCCTGAAATTCGATGCAAACAGCAGTTTCTTGCTCCCATAGCATGTATGGGCGCCACATGATCGAACCTTAACATGATTCGGCGTTGGCTCAATAGTCAAAATGCGCAACCTCTCGGTTCAACAAGGCAACAGAGCATTGAATCGATAATGGTCCTATCATTTAATTCTACTATATGTATAACCAAACATGGTATTTGTACAATTCATACAATGGTAATGACCAATTTCAACTAAATTTCTAATGGAAATGTTAGCTGCATTTCTACTGATCTTCTATTGAAAATAAATATTTTAAATTATATTTTTTGATTTTTATTTAACATAGCTTAAAATGATGCCAATTAAATCTTTAAAATAAAAGTAATAACTTTTTAATTTTTATGAAGAAATAACTATAATATATTTATCTAATTGATATATCAAAAAAAATAAAATAATAAAAATATATATAAATGAACATTTATCGAATTAAAAAAATTACAAAATTTAATTTATAATAAAAACAAATAATCTAAAAGTTAAATTTCTTTTTGATTATAATTGCATTAAAACATCATCTAATAATTTTTTTTTAAATTTATTTTAGTTGAGAAATTAGAAATTTAAATAATTATTAAGAAACTTTGAAATTAAATTTCAACAAGTAAAATTCAACTAACTTGTTTAAACATAAATAAAAATAAATGAAAGTTTTCTTAAATTTTTAGCATTATTACTCAAAAAAGGAACAACTCAATTTGTTGTAAAAATACAGATCGGTTGATAATTATCCAAAAATCTCAACTGATTAGTTAAAACATATTTATAAGGGAATATTTAGACGTTGAGCTCCCAGCAGTGCCAGAGGTCTGAATAAATAGCATAAATAAATGAACAGCATAAAAATTATAAAAATTAATCAAATTAACAAAAATTAAATATAAAATCCTGATTATATCACTCATATTAAATTAAAATAATTATTCTTATATCTGTTAATATTATTTCTATAAGTTTTTAATGCAGCTGTTGATCATCCAAATTTAAATGAGACATAAAAATACGATAGGAATAAAAATGTTAAAAAATAAAACATTATAAAAAATAATTAATATTTTTAATAAGATGTATACCCAAAATGGCAGTAAAGATTACACAATTTTAATACAAAAATATATTTATAATTTGTGACTGAAAAAAATAATACACACAAAAAATGAAAAAATTATTTAATAAAAATGAATTTTACAAAAATAAAAAATTAAATAAATATTTCTAAAATTAAGATTTTGATATTTCTATAATTAAAAAGATATTTTATGTCATATTTTGTAAATAATATAAATTTAATAGGATGCGTTTTCATGTATTTAACATTCTCATATAAATCTACTATGTGATATAACTTTTAAAATTAAAAATTCCAATCAATGAACCTTAAATTTGATTAAAAAATACTCTTCCAAACATTATTGTACGCATTATAAAATAAAAGAAAATGTTTAGACAAAAAATAAATAAAAGCAAATAAAACCAATATATGAAATAGGAAAATGATCTTTTTAAAATTTATAAGGAAGAAAGAAATTTGATCATCCAGAAAAGAAACATATAATTTATAAAAAAATAAATTTTATGCTGAAAATAATCTAAGCAAGAATAAAAATAAAAAATAAATAAAAAATTTTATTATTACTTTCTGAGGAATTTTCCTATATTAAATATCAAAGGATTTAGCTGGTTCCATTTTAAATAAAATTAGTTTTTAAAATCACCAAAATTCTAATAACCTTCATTTCATTAAAATAATTTGTAATCTTATTTATTAAATTTTGAGAGGAATAACAATATTATGCTACAATGAGCAAAATATAATGTTGCCTTTTCGCAAGTTATCACATAAACAAAAAATAATTTATGAAGCATCCAATTGGACATAAAATGTTTAGAAAGTTATGCATATCGCTGTAAAATGAAATAAAAAAAATAAACCAGTGCATGGATAATAACAGGATTAATTAATAAGTTAATTAAACAAAAAAAGTCAAAATTTTTGCATAGATATCATAGATAAAGTGTAATCAATATATTAAACCGTGTATTTGTCTATCTCTATAGTTAAGGGAACAACTCAGACTTCTCACAGAAAATGTAGTTGATTGCAGGTAGAAAAGTGGCATTTTGAGGTATCCGGAATTATAGATGAGCATAAAGTAACCGAATATTACGCCTTACAATTGAGAGATATATTTAATTTGATTATACCGATTATACTATATTATTTAAGCATTAAAAAACTTTAAAGAGTATTACAAAAGAGTATTACAAATATTTTAACAAATATATGAAATGTGAAATTAAACCGAATATACTATTTTTAAATTAACATGAAATTTAACTTAATAATAAATTTAATTCAATTAAAAGATATATGGTAATAATTCAATATAATTTAAAAATTCTTATAATAAATATGAAATAATAAATTAAAAAATTGTGAAAGTGCTATATTTTTAAATCTAATAATTATATTAAATTATTAAAGGAAAAATATTAAGAATGATAAAACCATAAAAAAATAATGATCATCGGCTAATATGACGGAGGAGATCCAATATTAGACATCTTTGTTCGTTCTCCCATTCATTGAGCTCTTCATTCGCACCGGTGATCAGTTGCTTTTCTCTCCAATTTTGCTCCCTTTTTCTAGCCAATCGCGTCACATATATTAATTATAACATACAAAAAATATTATAATATATCGGAACAGTAAATAAATCTGTTTATAATTTAAAAATCGAATTATTTTAAAATAAGAATTTTCAAAATAAAATAAAAATTTTTAAACTAACTATATTTAAGAAAATAAGATTAATAACCGCGAGAATTAATTCCTTTAGAAATTATCACTGAAATTAATAATCTAAAAGGCAAAAGGTATTTAAAAAATTAATTTTTTTTCACATAATAACAAAAATTTAAAAAATCTTGCTGTGTTACCGTTTTGCAGTCTTTGTTTACACAGAGTATCGATGTCTATCTTGACAGATTGTCTTATTAGTTGGTCACTTTAATCTGATTGATAACTTCAGAAAAGTGATCGAATGACATTTAATTAAATCAACAAAAAAACAAATTATTCTATAAATTATTATTATTATTGTATAGAAGTAAGCATCATCAAATTCAAATATATATTAAAAAATAATATTATTCTTTACATTAAATTGTATCTATATTAATTATAAAAATTATTTTTTAAAAATTAATTTTTTTAAATTGAAGAAAGTTTTTTTAATAGAACATATTTTGATAAATGATTTAATAATTTAAAAAATGATTTAATATGACGGTAAAATTATAAATCCTTAAAATGTAAAGGAAGAGATTTAATATGGTCAAATTATTATTTTTCTACTAATGGCATTGTGAAATAATCCAATTTCAAAATAATAAGTAATTTTTAAATATAGTCTTAAATATGATGATTCAAGCCATCGATATTTCACAGTTGAAGTATTGATTGTATTATTAGAGGATATTTTGTTAGTCGATTCATATGGAATTCATTCATATGGAATTATATTTCTTATGGAATTAAGAAAAGCGTAAAAACATAAAGAATATCCTACATGATCTGAATTTCTTCAACAAATTGAACAACATTAAAATATTATCGGATAATTCCCAAAATTAAAAGAAAATTAAATTATACAATATCCATTTCATCATAACAAATTGGATCTAAAAACGTGTTGTATGAGCATAATATTTTATTTAATTTTTGTGTTTTTAGATAATTAAAAATAAAACAATTAATCGATAATAAAATTAATTATGGTAATTAAGAAAAAAATAAAAATTTATGAACAAAAAAATATGAACAAATTTATGAACAAAAAAAAATAATTTATTTTGAAAAAAATAAATTTATAGGAAAAAATTAAATTGAATTCCTGAGGTTGAAGGCTAACATATAGCATATTGAAAAACTTTATTCATTAAAATAAATTGGAAAACTAAAAATTAAAAAATAAGCAGTAAAAAATAGTAAATTCCATATTTAACAATTTAACAAATTAAAAACTACGTTTCTTAAAAATATCAAGCTTACAAAGAAAATAAAAATTAAAATGGCTAAAGTGGAAGTTCCCGATTCAAGTCTGCAGAAGTCAAAAAAACCTAACTCAACGGCAGAGCACCATCAAAGCTTAAATAAAATTAAATCAAATTAAGCAATAAATATCATAAATAATTTTAGTTAATTTTAATTTTGATCGAAATTTTGTTTAATCATTAAAATCAAAATTAAGAACGATATCTTACCTATTATACAGGGTGACAAGAAAGTCCTGTCCCACAATAAAATGTTAATAACTTTTTAATGCATCAATTAAAAAATTATCAAATTTTGTTAAAAGATGCGCAACAAAATAGGCTACAAATATAAACATTAAATTTTAAAGTTCCAGCCCTTATCCCGGAAATAAAAAAGAAATTGCGCGGGAAAAATTTTACAAAAGCGCCGCAGCCTTTTTCCAGGAATTTTGGCCAAAACTCTAAGAAAAGAGGAGCTGAGCAAATCCAATTTTTTTTGAAAATTAGTACAAGCATTGATCTTCAAAATGGCTAAGGTGAAAAAATTCTTAAACCAAATTGATTAAAAATATTGAGATTTTAACGGTGGGATATTTTTGACATATGCAATTTTTGAGGCTCAAAAATCAGAAGGTCCTAAAGCTGTAAAGCTTATAACTTGGTTAATTTTAAAGCTAGAGAAACAATTTTTTGTGAATAGATAAAGCAATGAGTCTACTATAAAATCAAAGAAACTCGGCTCTAAAATGGTTTCAAAATAGAAAATTATTTGATTAATAAAAAATTTCGTCTCAGCGCCGCAGCTATGGTTTCTAACTTAATTCATAACTTATTTTTATCAACCGATAAAATAAAAAGTTTTAAGTGTATATTGTAGAGGACTTTTAGCTCTATCATATGATTTAAGAATCTTTTTTAAACAACCATTCATAGATTTAATCGGAATTTTTTAATGGACAATTTTATTGCCTACCAAAAAATTTCAAACGGGGTTGCAATTTTCGAATTTTTTTATTTCATAGTTTGATAATCTTATTCCAATTGTTGATAGCTCGAACTAAAACAGAATTGAATGGGCTACAAAACTATATAAAGTGATAAGCAATCCACCTTTTTGGAGAAAAATTAGAGCTAGAGAAAAAGTGGGACAGGACTTTCTTGTCACCCTGTATGCAAAAAATATTTGATCCATTGTTATCTTATTGATTTTAAATATAACTTTTATAAAATATGCCATTTTTACGATTTATAAGAAAGTATTTTAAAAAATTTTAAAATGAAAGTAAAATATGATATAAAATTTTATTGAATTCATCATATCAATTACTTTCAGTCAGTAATAAAAAAATTAGCTCAAAAGTTTAAAATCTGAAATTTTTATTCCATAATATATAACTATGACAATTTTTGAATAAATTGAATTTTCGCTCTTACATGATTAAAATAATATTCAATCATTTATTAAAATACGGAGCGATTAAAGAGCTTTATTAATAATCTATGAAAAAAATTTGCCCTAGTCTATGAGATAAAAAAATAATTTTTTTATTCTCAGACCTCCAATGGTAAAGAAATTTGCTCAACTTCCAGACCTGAAAATTCATAAAATTATTATTTTTTATTTTTTTATAATTTTGATCTGAAAACTCCACCTATGCAAAACAATCAATGTAATTTATTCTTAATAAATTAAATTCATCCAATCATTTATCTATATGTTTTTTAAGGAAAAAATATTATTTCTTTTAGGGACCCAATTTTGACCTCTTTATTTTAATTGATCTTAAACTCAAAACTTTCCTTATAAATAAAAATCAAATAAATATCAGCTGTATAACAAAATATTTGTAGAGCATAATAATATGAATTATAACTGAATTTGGTCTTATAAAAAAAAGAAATAAAACGTTGTATTATATGTGATTTTCGGAAATTACTTATGTCCCAACCCAATATTTTAACTTTGCAATTGCGTTACTTTTCCATTATAAATTATAAATATATATCAAATTTTCAACGTTTAATCTTTTAATATGTATAAATCCATATAATAAAAACAAAAATTATTAAATCTATATAAAATAAATAATACATAAAAATTAATAAAAAGGAATAAAAATTTTCTTTCAGCATAACTATTTATATATTTTGTTAATAAAATGATGAAGAAGAAATTCTCATAGTTAAAAATCATAAAATTCAGATTAATTCTAATTGATTAAATTCAGCGAAGAGCACAACAGCTACGGTGGATGGAAAGAAAAATGCCTCCGAGAGCCTTCAAGCCTGCGACTATGATAATTTGTAACTAAGATAATTTGTACAAAATATAATTTTACAAAATAAAGTCTGCGAACAAATTTTAAACTTCTCATTTACACGAATTTAATATGCACCTTAATGTCATCTGTGCATTAAAAACATATAATAAATGAATCAAGTAATTTTTATATAAATTTGCTATTAAATATTATTAAATTTGTTTATAATGAACTTCTATTATTTATTTAATTAAATAAGGAACAATATTATTATTTTCATAAAAATGGAACTCTTATTATGCATTTATACACAATAACATAATTAATAAAGTCATAATCAAAACAGTAATTAAAAATGAAAATTATTATAGAGTTTAAAAAATTTAGAACTTTTTTCTAATGACGTCACCTAAAAGGAATCCGAAAAAAGTAAAAAGCAATAATATTCTGTAGGTTCCAACTAATGTTTATATTTGAAAAGTTATGTTCTCATTAATAATTATAAAAAATCTACGAAATAATCAACATATATTATAATCAGAATCATATCAGAATTATAAAAAATGATGTACCCTTAAAATATTATTAAAAATTTTATATATAAACTAATTACTCAATTTATAAGAAATTATATGTTTAAAAGTTGTAAAAAATAATTAGGAAGAATGATAATACAAAGATAAAGATCAAAGAGAAAGTTTTTATAATCATCATCTTTTCATTAATCACTGGGCTATTGTTATTCATGATCGATCATTTGGAACCTTCTTTGCAGACTCATTTTCTGAAAATCATATAAGAGAAAACGCAAATACGTATAAATCAGTAGGAAAACCAATAATTAAAAAAAATAAGAATATCTAAAAAATTAAACATATGCATCAATATTCAAGCATCAAATAATTGTTATAATATTCAAAAAATACTAAAAATTATATTTATAAAAATATGTAAAATAATTTAATTTTCTTTCTTTAAATTTCAGCATAATATTGGCTAGGGATTGCTAGATATTATGAATCGAATATATTTATTTCGGCTTATAAATGAAGTAAATTTTCAATTTATAAAATAATTAATGTCGAATGATTATATACAATAAAATTTGACGAAGCATATAGTATATATAAAAAATAAAGTTAGAAAGATGATTTAAAATTTAAAATTCATAAAATTAGGTCAAATATTTGTGTTAGTTTTGAAAAAAAAGTTCAAAAGGAAAATATAAATATATCTTTAAGAAAATAGCAAAAATCATAAATTTAAAAAAAAAGAAAATTAAAATAGAGAAATGCTCTAAAACTCCCACTCCTCTGGGACTTGGGTCATCTCCTCACTCCCCAATTCCTCCTTTCTCCTTATCGTTGGGGATGTTCCCCTGTTGATTGTTGACCTTCCCGACCCGGATCGGCGAGAGTTTCAATCAATTTCTCGGTACACAATGGTCATTTATATAATATCATACCTACACATAATTGACATTCAATTATTATTTTTTGAATTAGTGTATAAATCCAGAATTATAAAATCAATTAAAATGAAAATCCATAATTACAAATCAATTAGAAATGAATAAATAAATTCTTCTGCCAAAAAATAAATACTTCAGCTAAAAGAATAAATATTAAAAATATAATCAAATTGATTTTTTTTTCTTATAATAAAAATCGCTATAAACATCAAATATTATATATTAAATCTAAATTATTAATTAGTTTTTAAATAATTTATAATAAATTTTTTGAGAAAAATATACAATAAATATTGTGTCTAATATTTATACAATAAAATATTCTTAATTTTCATGAAATAAATGAGTAAATAAAATTTATAATCAAAAGGATTTTATTATATTCATAAATTTTTATAATGTTATCGATGAAGAAGAAAGAATGAAATTAGCATTGGAAAATGGAATAAATAATTTTTATAAATTTTATCTACTTTTTAACATTTCTGCTTGTTTGGTAATGAAATTTATGATCAAAAAATATAATTTATAAGGATTAATTAAAATCGAGTTTATAAAAATAAAATATTAAAATGTTAGCTAAAAAGGAAATATATTGAAATTATGAATTGACAGGCGATTAATAATTTATATTATGAGCAAAAAATAATTTTTAAAAAATTATTAAAGATCAATTAATTAAAAAACCTAATTCATTATTTTTCTTATTTTTAATTTTAGTTATTTATATACCACGATCAACTACTCCACCATTACCTTCAATTTTATAGAACATAAAGTAGTAAAAAATTTGTCGAAAAAGAAAAGCTGAATTATTAAATTCCTTGTGAATTTCTATGAAATAATTCTAAACCTAATTAATAATAAATTTAATCTTTTTCTAATGATTTAACTTGCTGCCCAAACAAATAATTAAAATGGGATTTATGCATTAAAGTTAATAAATTAGAAAAAATGGAATGAACTTAAAAAAATATATATTAATATTAAATAATTAATATAATATTATTTTAAAAATTATTTTTTATCAAAAAATGATTTGTTTATTTTATTTTTTAATAAATAGATTTATTCTATCTTCTGCTAAATTATTCATGTCTATCTCACCTACAAGTTCATGCCTACAAGTGAATACGAGCGATTGATTCTTTACTTGATTAAGAATTATACACATCTGAATTTTTTCTGTTCAGAAAATATATTGTTTTTATAATCAACAGAAATATGAAAAATAAATTATTAATAAAAAACAATATAACATTCAATATATAAATAAATAAATTATAAAATATATGAACTTATTGATTTTTTAGCAAAGAAGATATATTTAGATCACAATAAATAAATAAACCAAATTTAAATAATCATATTTATATCCTTTAAAATATAATCGAATCCATTAAAAATTAGTATATCTGTAATATTTTTAATTATTATAATTAAAAATAATAATTAATTTTAATATTTTAAATATAGTTAAATGATATACTAATTATTAAATTTAGTGATCAAAATTTTTTTGGTTTCTTCTTTCTCCCTTCCCATCACTACTGCTATGTGAGATCACTAATTTAATTTATTTAATTTTTTGAGACTGAAGAATCCTTTCAAAATGGAAATAATTTTAAAATTAAAAAAATCTTTTTGAATAACTGAACTATTAATGAATATATATCCCTAAATATGAAATTTGAATTTCAGTAAATTTACACATCTCACTTTTTCTTAATATTGCTTAAAATGTATAAATTTTAGTTTTTTCATATAAAATATGTATTAATATATATAAAAATATGTAATACTTTAAATCTAATATTATAGATTTATATAATTTTTATTAATGAAATAGCAATAAAATTATTAATTTAAATTACAATAAACACAGGGTAAATTAAATTCTTCATGCTGCATAATCATTTAAAATACTTTTACGCTATATCTGCTGACAATATCGATATTAGTGTAGGCGGAATAAAACTGATGAAGGTATATTATAATTCGAATATATAATTAAACTAATTTAACTGATATTTTTTGGACTACTTTTATAATTAAATCAAAAATAATAATGAACAAAATATCATTTAATAATATTTGATGATTATTTAAAAAAAGCTAATCTGATGTTATTTAAGTTTCATATTCAAAAAAAATTTAATAATTTAAGGTGTTTTAAAAAATATCTAAAAGATAGTATGCTTATATTTTTATATTAAATAAGAAATGAAAAAAAATATATAAATTGATTAAATAGCAATATATATATAAATATATATATAAAATTATCAATATATAAAATTAATAAAATACATTTATTCTTAATAATAATAATTATAATTTATTTAAAATAATAAAATAGAATAAAATTAAAATTAAAAAAAATAGTAAATCTTATTTAATAAATGCAAAAAAAATTAAGTGAAAAATAATAATATGAATCTTTTTTAGGAAAAATAAAATTATAAATAATTTTTTATGAAGTATAAGGGTGTGAAGCATGAAGTTCTTGTTGTTATCAACAAGTAAAATACATGGAATAATATTTAAAATAATAACAAATTTTTTTTTATCAAAATACCGATATTTGATAATAAAATATTTTTCTACCGGTCGAGTTAGGAATGAAAAGATAATTCAATTGAAATTTTAAAGTAAACAATATAATAGAGTAAAATATTTTAACTTAGAATTACAAATATAAACAAAGCTATAAATTATTTAAATTATTATTAATTTATTAGTAAATTTTTTTTAGTAATATTCAATTTAAATTATATATCTGAATGAAATAATATGTACAAAATAAAAAAATAAATAGTTCCATTTAAAATATATTTTACTTTTTATCTAACATTATAATCTCAAAATTACTTATTAATGAATTAATCTCTTTAAAATTAAATAAACATTCAACGATTAAATATTATAAGTCCTATGTTATAACCCATAAATAATGTTTGTTTAATAAAAATCTGAATATGCCACTGTTTGATAGCAGTTCAACAAAAAAGAAAACTAAATTAAAAGAGATTTTTTCTAAAAAGAGATTAAAGGTCTTATCCATAAATTCGGAAAGTCTGTTATTCCCAGACACCTAATATTTTTTTTCTATCCAACAAATTTATAAGCAACATTTTTACAAAACTCGTAGAAAAACAGTTTATATAAATTTGTCAATGTAAAAATCAAACAATTTAAAAAATAAATTTACCAATAATAACTATGGACTTACATATACATAAATATTTTTGATCATTGAAACCAAAATTTAAATGAAAAAATTATTATTCTCTATTTGAGAATGATCAAATAATATAAATTTTAAATTTTATTAATTTTAATTATAATATGAATGCATAAAATATAAATAAATCATGCCTATAATAAAACATATGATAGTTATTAAAAATAAAAATTATTTTTATATATCAAATAAAAATTATTTCTATATACTATCCAATATATTTGTTAAAAATCATAGCTAGCAATGATAATAAATGCGAACAAATTTAATTAATTATATTAATTTTAGTATGCATTGTTTATATAAATTGTATAAATTTAATAGACGATACTAAATTTTGAAACCTTATTTTTAAATATGGAATTAAAAAAGAAAAAAAATATTTAAAATTTCAAATTTAATTGATGGCGTTCAATGAAGAAAAATATATTAATCATAATGTGTTTTCAAAATAAATGTATTTATTTTGTAATATAAAAATATCTAATTAAATTTATAATTGAATATTTATAAATACTAAGTATTTATTATCTGTTTATTCTTCTAAAAATTTTGAATTTTTGATACTTTATAGCATCGACTTGTAAGAGGTTTATTCGATTGCCGTTTTGCCGGCCAATTTATAATTTTACAAGATAAGCAATTATACAATTATTAAATAATAAACTTTTAGTTATAAAAGTATAGTTAAAAAATAGAACTTTAATTTTAATAAATATATCATAATTTTTTTAACCAATCAGCAGTAAGTAAGGAATACATGTTTAAAAAATCTTTTTAAAAAACAAATTAATAAAATGATAAAATATTTAATAAATAATTCAATAATTATAATATTTAAATATATAAAAAATCTATATATTTTTTATTTTTTTATAATTTACTAAAAGAAATTTCAATATTTTCGAATATTCATTATATGCAATTAAAAAATATTCTACAAAATTGATTTTTATATATACACTAAAAAATTCTTCTAGAAAAAATTAATCTAATTTTATTTCTATATTAAGCAAATAATAAGAAAGTTATTAATTTAATAAATATTTTTTTTGAATTATTTTTTATAAAAATTCTCATAGAGCCGTAATTAAAATTTAGCGAATTATCTATTTTTTAATTAATAATAGATTCAATTACTTTTAATAAAAAGAAAATTTTTTTAAGAAAAATATTAATATTCTCATTTTTTAAAGCATAATATAGGTAAAATTTAAATAATTCCAATATAAAATTAAGATAAAAATATTTTAAATTTTTTTATAAAAAAAATTATTGTAATTGGAAAAATTATTCATCTATAAATTACTTTATTTTTTAGAGGTAAAAATTTTAAAACCCTGTGAAGTGTCTATGCTTGGAGTTTCTAGAAAGCCATTATGATGTTCGACGAGTCAATTTTGGTGGCTACCTGTGGCACAGTGAATGTCTGATGGAAGAGCTTTGAAAATTATAGTAAAAAAAGAGTTGGGTTGAAAATTATAGTATTAGCTAATTATTAATTATTAAAAATATAATTGTTAAAAATATAATTTTAAAAAATTATACGAACATTCTTTTCCATTATCTGAATTACTACTTTTTTTCTCATTTTTTCTTGTTAAAACTCATAAATAAAATTTATTCTAGAAGATAGTTTTTTGAATTGGGACTTTATTAAAGATAAAATGTATTAAAGTATTAATATTTTAGAATATAAATTTAAATTTTTTGCCCATCAATTAATAAATGATTTCTTTAAAATTAAATTTACAAATTTTTTTCTTAAATAATTCAATATAAATCTTAAAAATTATTTAAATTACAGGATTATTTTTTATAAATTTTTAAATAATGAATTAATAAAAAATAATAAAAAATATAAATTCCACAATATTTATTTAGAAATACACAATCTATAAATAATTTTTTTATTGTTTTAATTTATTTAGAAAATTTTTTTCTATTATTATATCGGAAAAATACACAATCTATAAATAATTTTTTTTTATTGTTTTAATTTATTTAGAAAATTTTTTTCTATTATTATATCGGAAAAATCTTTTTAAAAAATCTTTTTATATTTAATATAAAAAATTCTCTTGCAGTTCTTTTGGTCAGCATCTTAAAAATATATATAAGAGAATTTACATTCATTTATTAAAATTAAAATAAAAGTTATAATTTAAGTTAAATAAAAAATAATTTACAAAATTTTTAAAAATCAAATCATTAATAATATTATTTATTTAAGCTATAAAAAAAGACTAAAGACTAAATTCCTTAATGATAAAAAATTTCCCTATGAAAAAATTTTGACTTATAAATAATTATACTGACTATTAAACTTCTAAATTTGAAAGTATTGAGAAAAATTTGGATATATAGCCGCTTATATGGGAGTTATTCTGATGTTGGTTCATCGCTAAACATTTAATTAATTAATTATTTTTTAGTATTTTGTTAAGTAAGCATATATTATGAATTTTTGCATATTAAGCTACCAATTAATTTGTTAATAATTTATTATTATTTCAATTTATATTTTTCGAATTTTATAAATTTAATTTGACTTATTTTTATAGTCTACTATTAATAGCGCATCTTTAAATTATTTTAATGCATTTATAAATACGACTATTTAAAAAAATGATAATTTTTTTACAAGATAAATTGTTGAGTAAAATTTTTTTAAATTTTATTGAGCATAAATAAACATTGATAAAAATTTTTTATTATACTAAAAAATATTATTTTTGATCAATTTATTAAAGTAAAAAGATTTAATTTTAGTAAGTTTACTGTCGAAGAAATTTGTTAAAAAGGATGAGAATGAAAAAATATGAATGAAGACGACATTGAGGGAGGAGAGGATGAAATCGTGGAACTAATCGATGGGGTACGAGTGAAAAAAAATGGTCAGAGAAAAAATGAAGAGAATTAAGGAGTTAATCACCCACCATTCGTTTAATCAAGTGTCTCCAAATCTACTTTTTTAAAAAAATATTTGTACCTTTATTAAGATGTTCCCATTTCTAAACCATATCTGATAGCAGTATAGCATTACTAAAATTAAATTATTACGAATCTTATTTTATTCTTTCTCATCTTATCTAAAACTTTTTCAATCAAAAAATAATTAGATCAATTGTGGGTTATAAGAAGTATTAAAATAATACCAGGAAAAATTAATATAATAATGAAATAAATTAATAAAAATTTAATTAAATTTAATAATAATTAATTTAAACACTGGGCTCACTATTAAAGCAAATTTAAATTGAATTTGTTAATTTGTCTCAAATTAATTTGAAAGATAATTAATAAAATGTTAAGATGTATTTATGAATAAAAAATTCAAGATATTGCCTTATATTTAAATTTATACATTATTTCAAAAAATATTGTTTAATAACAAGCATATTAAAATTAAAATAAATAAATTATTTCGAATTAAAGATAATTATAAATCAATAAAATATTAAACTATTTAATTTAAAATACTTTAAAAATGATTAAAAAATCATTCAAGTTCAATATAAATTTAAAATAAAAAAATTACAATTATATTTTAATTATAAATAATTTTAATTATAATGTTGTTGATGTAGATCGACTCACACCTAATCATATAATAATGAAATCATTTAATATAGAAGGACTTTATAATTAATTAAAATACATTGAACTGTATCCAAAACGAATTATATTTTTTCTAAATTTATTTCATTAAATTATATAAGTAATAATATTGTAAAAGAATTTTATTAAAATAAAATAAAATATTTGTAAAAGCATAAAATTCTTATAATATATTGAAAAAGATTTTTTTTTGTATGTATCTCAAACACTGGGACAACTTTTTATTGTTTTACTTAATTAATCAGGTTTTTTATTTATTCACTAATTTTATTTTTCTATTTATTTAAGAAAAATTACAATTAATATTTTTTGCACAAAATTTGATTTATTTTATACTTATATTATTTTTCAAATGATTTAGCCTTATTCTTCGCCAAAATTTAATCTTTTGATTTAAATGATAAAATGAATAAAAGGAAAAAATGGATTATGTGGTTAATTTTGTTTAACGTAGGTATGGGGAAAATAAAATAGTTTTTATATATCATTTAAAAATAATTTATTATATCTAAAATTAAGCAATGATTATAATAATAAACATCTATTAATTCAACAAATAATTCTATTAATGTATTTATATATTTAGACAACAGAATTATTTAAGGCATAAAGCTAAAATTATGCATAATAAAAAATTGTAAGTACAGTCAATCGATTAAAGTAAAAAAATTACTCATATGTATAAAAAATAAAAATAATAGAATATTTTTACAAAGCTTTGTAATTTATATTAATATATGTGCAAAAGTAATTATAATAAATTAATAATTAAAAATAATTTATATAATAGAATATAAATAAAAAATAAATAATTTCTGAACCAGACAAGTAAATAAATTTATTAATAAAAATAATAACTAATAAATAATAATAGAATCCTTGAATAGAATAAAAGACCCTTAAAATTTATTATTGATTACAACAAGTAAAGTAATAATTTATTATTCGGGATTTTATTTTACTCTGAAGTTTTGAGGCAAAAAGTATCAATATAATTTTTTAATTAGCTTTAATTTATTGTTTCTTAAAAAAATAATTGAATCTTTCATTTTAAAGAAATTTTTACCACTCCAACTGTTACTAATATTATAGACACGGGATTCAGCTATTTAGCATATTATGACGCTAAAACCATCACCAACATTACGGTGTAAATTTATATTTTTGAAAATACAATAAATGAATTTATACTAATTTTCTATATTTTAATTCAACATTATTTATTACCTATATCTTTAAAATAAAAATATATATTAAAATTACCAAAGGATTTTATTAAATATAAAGTAATTTTAATTAATAACAATATGAACAATAAAAGAAAATAAAAGAAATAATTTTGTTAAATAATGAATGGAGAAATAAATGTTACATGATAATTAACAAGTAAAAAATTAAAAAAATTATTCCATTAAAAATAAAATTCAAAAAAGTGAAAATATAAAAATGAAATTCCATGAATAAGGGCCAATTGTGAGGAAGAGTTACAATATAATTAATTAAAATAATTTTTCGTATTGTTTCTCAAATATTTTTTAGTTGGAGTACAATTTTAAGGTAATATACAAGATAAATAAAAAATGGCGATAGAATAAAAAATAATAATTGCTCAGTCTTACAAAAAATAATATTATAAATTAAATTTCTGAATATGCTGTCGGATTGATTATATGACCTCATTGGAAAACATAAGCTAAAGCACTCTAGCCGAAATACAACAATATGTTTTCTTAGAATATTCCTTATAATACTTAATAGGAATAATTATGTTTCTAATATAAAATAACATGTAAATAAACAAGTGTTCCCTCGATGAGTATTTTTCTGTGAGGTACTGGCTGAATTTAAAATCAGCAATTAAAATTTATTTTTTAAATTAACAATTAATATTCAAAATTACAATAAAAAAACATACAAAAATGAACAATTGAAGGGGTTCCTTTTAAGTTCAAAAATAAATATAAAAAAATAATCAATATGTTAAATAAGGAATAAAGAGAAGATTAAATAAAAGTTAAACTTAAATCTAAAGATATTTTAATCTGTTGGCTTCATATTGTCAAGTCCCCGCTGATAATCCATGCCAGGGACCGTGCTAGGCCATTCCACGCACTCATCCAACTTTCATCAAAGGATGAAGAGGAGGGACCTTCCGCCAGGCCGTAGAGAGAGAGAATATATGCCAAAACGCAAGAAAGGCCCTTGATATACTAGGTCAGCGAGCGTGTAAAAAATATTTATTTGATAAAAAGACTTAAAAATATAATCATAAGTATAAAAACAGTAAACTAAATAATTATTAAAAATTCTAATCTGCAATACTATAAAATATTTTTTTAATAACATTATCAGTTTGCAAATATTATCATATTGTGAATTAATGTAAATGAGATTAATAAATAGTATTTTACAAAATATTATTTATTTATAAAAAACAGACAGAAGTCGTGTTTACAGCACGAATTGATATCTGAATGTGGTCTTCTTAAAATTTTGCCAAACATGCAATTTATAAAATCTAAATAGTGCACCTCCTATGCTATTAAAAAATTTTAATGCAAATTTTTAAACAAGTTATTAATATAAAAAATTCAAAAAATCGATTTAAAAAAGTAATTTATTATTTTTTATTTATTATTCATATGAACTAAATTAAAACTTTTAATTGATTATTATAAAAAATTAAAATTTTTAAATTTTAATTAAACTAATAAAAAATCAAAGATCTTTTTATCAATGATTATAAAAAATAATTAAGTATGAATTTAATTTTATACTTATATTTTATGTAAAATTGGTGGATTGGCACAATTTTAACAGGTACACCGTGCCAACAAGCAGCTTCTTGCACTACAAGAAGATGGCAGAGACTTATTTCGCTAAAAGGTTCACTGACAATGAGTGTGCAGAGTAATTGAGGCATAAGGAAATGTGATGCACCCCTACCTGCTGCAAGGCTGAAAATCCTGTATGTATATAGAAAATTAATATAAGAAAATTAAATTAAAAATATAAAAGAAAGAATTAAATTTAAAAAAATCTTAGAAAATTGTATAAAATTAAAATAAAATAATGCTAAATAAAATAACAATTAAAAAACCTTATTGATTAAGTAAAATTAAAAAAATTTAAACACAAAATTTTTTATTAATTTTAAAATCAAACGAAAAATTTGATATATTTTATTTTTAACTTGTACTATATAACATATTTTTCCATAGTTGGGAAATTTTAAACTAATTTAAAAATGGATTTATTATTCTTGAATTTATTATTTCACAAGGCTCAAGTTAAATTTAAAGTGATAATTTATAGAGCTTTTTATGTTTAAATTTTTTTAATAAATAAATTAATAAATGGTAAAAAAATTATAAATTAATAACTGAATACGCGAGTAAATAATTACCTCCTAAAAATTCCACCTTCTTTAGAGAGATATGTTTAGGATCATTGAATTTAATGGAAAGCATTTAACGATTGATTTTATCAAGGATGATCCATATAAATTAATTCGAAACCATAGCAATAGAAAAAAATATTGATATTAGATTCATAATTATTATTATAATTTTTCAATTTAATAATTAATTTTTAGATATTTTCATATTCAAATAATATCTCGAATAAAAATAATTCTTAATTTTTTATTTAATAATTTTTCCATTAATATTTATTATTTTGTATTTTTAATTAATTGATTTGCTAAAAAATTTGATAAATTTAACTGCGTCAAACATTAAATTTTTAATGCGTCAAACATTAAAAAAATAGAATTCTTCAAGGCATATTTTGCAGATGAATATTTTTGTGTGAGTTATTATTAGAACTAGATTTTTTTTAGTGATTTTTAATTTAACCAATTTAATAAAATAATTACAAACAAAGTTAAAAAATCCATTATTTAAATTCATTTATTATTAAAAATTGATTATTAAAAGGTGGAAGTATCCATTTCTTTTGGTTGTCTTGGGTATTAAATAAATAATGAATAAAATCCATGATTAATAAAATTGCATACATTCAACATTTACATGTGATTTTTTATTTTCTCTTTTACACTGATATCTTATTTTTCATCTAAAATCAAAAAAAATTAAATATATAAAAATCAAATTTATTTCTTATTAATAATGTTTTAAATAATCTATATAATACAAAAATTCTTGTATATTTTGATATATATTAAAAATAATAAATTCTAAAAATTTACGATTAATATAAATTTTTTTATATTTTTTTTAGAATTAATAAAATATGATAAGTAATCATTAATTAATCAAAAAAACTAATTATTTTTAATTTTAATGTACCAACACCATGATGATCATCAATCTGTCAATATGAATGTAAAATTATATATAAATATAAATTATTGAAAACAATGGTAAAATTAAATATCTCATTAGTGACTATCACAGTTGTCTAACAGTGGGGACGCCTAACATTGTATAAAAATTTAACAATTAAAATAGTGGCTCTCATAGTTGTCTAACTGGTGGACGCCTAAACAAAACTTAAAAAAAATTTATTAATTTTTAAAAATTAATTTGAGTAAAATCCAAACTAATTGTTTTGATAAATTGTTTTTGACCTATATAACCAATTAAACGCATCAAATTCATCAAAAAATTAGAAAAATGCCCCTTAATTAAATGGTTATATCAATTAATAATTTATAAAAAACTAATTAGTTATTATATTTATAATCTTTATAAAAGCTAAAAAATTTAAAAATTTAATTTTTGGATTGATTAAAAATATTCAATTCAAAAAAATGAATTCAAACATTATCATTAATTATATATATTTTAAAAAATAATTCATGAATTATTTATATAATATTTATATATATATATATATATTACTATTTATATAATATTATTATATAATACTCATTTTATTAAATTTTAAATTAAACATGAAATAAAAAAGGTAGATAAAATAAAAAACAAAAAATATATATTTTAATCTTTTTATTATATAGAATTGAAAAAGTATCAATTTAAGAGTTAAAAAATAAATAAAAAATTTTTAAATGAAAATTAAAAGATTTTTTCAAGATTTATTTCTACCACACGAGAAGTTATGTAATTATTTTAATTCTGCTAAATGTGATTCCATACCAAAAAACAATATCAAAATAAATATACCTAATATAGCAAAAATAATATAATATTCAAAGTTAAATAATCAACTAATTATCGTAGCTCAAATAACTTCAATGGGATTTTGGCAAATGTCGTAATTAGAATTGAAAAAAAACTGTCCAAAATAATAATTTATAGTATAGACAATATTTATAAAATAATTAATTGGATTAATAAAAATACATTGACTATAATAAACTAATAAATTTTTAATCTCAGAAAAAATAATTGAACATTATTTATTAACATTATTTTATTAAGAAAAATTTCGAAGACAATTTGACATATAACGAAATTTGATG
Organism: Rotylenchulus reniformis; assembly: GCA_001026735.1. NCBI lineage: Eukaryota > Metazoa > Nematoda > Chromadorea > Rhabditida > Hoplolaimidae > Rotylenchulus > Rotylenchulus reniformis. The sequence goes on from LDKF01000004.1 coordinate 125,738, forward strand.
ATTAATTTGAATTTGTTTTATCATGGAATATAAAGCGTATTTACTAAAATTTCGTTTTGATTTTGAGTCATCTCTTTATGGGAGAAATTCGCACCGAGAAAATAAATTTTCGGTTTGAAGAAAACCAAATCAACTCATTATGCTTAACTCGATTAAATCCATGAAATTTATATTTAATGATCTTATATTTATAAAAGTCAATCATTCTATTGTTCAAAATTTTCATTAATGCAAAATTTTGAAAAAATGTTAATATTTTTAATATTTTAATTTTAAACTTATATAAAAACTAATTATTTATTTATTTTTTAATTAAAAATTGAATATAATAGAAAAAATATATTCAATTTATTTTTTATAAAGAAATGTTAATAAATTCATATTTAAGATTGTAAAAATAGATATATATCAATTTACATTACAATTAAAATACGATAATTGATTTTATGTTCGTTACGGTATAACCGGGGAAATCGAATTCTGATCTACCGGGATTTCAATAAATATAAAAAAATAAAAGATTTTTTTGAAAACTTTAAAAATATATATAATAAAAATTCTTAGAAAGAAAAAACGGTATGGAGTTAAATCAAAAAAATATGCGTTAGATTAAAATAAAAAACATATAATAAAGAAATATTTAATATTGTAAAAATGAAAAAATAATATCATATTAATAAAATCCAAACAATAAATAAGTCAGAAAATTAGCTAAACATAATGAAAGCAGTTATTTAAGAAAAACAAAAAAAAATTCAAACATCTTATTTTAAAGCTTTAACTGAAAAATTATTCTTGCTAAAACTACCAAAATTAATCTTATATTTCTTATATAAATAGTAATTAATTAAAATATGCCAGAGGAGAATTTATTTGTATAAATAATTATGAAAACCTTATATTTTTTATCAAGATTTGAGTAAAAATTCGTAAATCGAAATATTATTGATATAAAAAATGATACACGATATTAATATAAAATTACATCCACCTAATCCCTCCATACACTATTTCTACGGAACAATAAGTGGAATAATGAAACACAAAAAAATAATATAAAGAATTTTTAGAAAAAATACACTAAAAATATATTGGAATATATTCCTCCCTTTAAATATATTTTGTTACATTTATAATATTCATATATAAATATTTTTTTCTATCTTTAACGATATAAGTATAATAATGAGTCTTTAAATATTTAATTAAAAAATGATTTTAGACACGATGATTTTTTTGAAATTTAATCATTTTACACATTATTAAAGATTATTGTCTAAAATAACAATTTTTTAAAGAAAACGATAAAATTATTTAATTTCAACATATAAAATTGAAAAGTCCAATAATAAAAATAATATTATCAATTAATATATTATATATTAAATTTTGTTTAATCAAATTTTACCCTAAACAAATTAGTATTAATACTAAAATTGACAAAGCCCCATTTTTTCAAATTTTTAATAATTTAAGAAAAAATAAATATTTAAAATCTTAACATATTAAGACTTTAAATAGAATAACTCTGTATATATAAGCAAAAAGTAAAAAGAATAAAACATAATTCTTTTTTCCAATTATATTAATTTCCAATTATATTAACTCGTTATTTAAAAAAAGTTGCTTACCAATGCAGAAGGGGCAATTGTACATATGGTCACTTGGGGCCAGATTAATAGTGGAGATAGTCGATCCAAGCGATTAATTAAATAAACCTTTCTCAATAAAAATAATCTAAGCACGACATATGTCCCTGATCGGGCAAATTATATCAGGGAAATTTAGTTTTATTGAGATCAAGAGGAATCGTATAATTGATAAAAATTCAAGTAATTTAAATTGCTATAAATTCATAATTCCATGATAATAATGATCATAGAATAAATTATAAAATTCTATAATAATGATTATTTTAACGCGCTTATGAATTTATTATAATCAAATTAAAGTAATAAATGTCTCTTTAATGCTCTCAATAAAATTTTCAATCTAGCTTATATAACTGGAAGGCATTCAACAAACAATAAAATAAAATATTATTAATTTTCATGACATTCTAAAATATTACGCTATTACAAAATCCTCTAAAATAAAAATCCTAAATTAAATATAATAAACAGCACAAATTATTAAAAAAATTCTGAATCACAAAAACTTAAAAATATTGACTATATATTAATAACAATGATAAAATACTAATTTTTCATAATGACATATGTCTAACTCTTAATGACATATATCTAATTTTTTTGAAAGTATAATTATAATTTAAAATCATCAAATAAATTCATCTTATTAGATTTAAATAATAATTATCTCATCATCTATTTTTGAAATAATTATTATAATAAAAATTTGAAGTTGAATAAATAAAGTACATTTACAATGAATATTATTTAATTTATTTTAAATAATAATATTTTGAAGCGAATATGTTGAAATTATAAATCGATAAATTTTTAATTGATTAGACCAATGAAAAAGATAATGATAATTAATAAAAAATTTTCACTCTAGCTTATTTGCTATTAATGCAAAGATTTGGTAATTTTCCTCTATATTTTTAACCAAAGTCTCAATAGTAATATTACACTGTACATGTTCAGGTTAATTCTCTTCAATGAAACTGAGAAATACAGAAATATAATAATAATAAAAATAATAATAAAGAAAACGAAAATAAATATTTTGCTATAGAATTAAATTATTAAAAATATTTATTTCTTTCAACAAGCTCGCTCAACAAAAAATAATAAATTTTGAATATAAATATTCATAAGTTCATATTTATTTTTTTTATTCAGTGAGATAAGATAAATTATTTTTTGTTAAAAAAATAAATTATTTGTATTAATGAAATATATTTAAAAAATATTAAATTGAAAAATTTATTCTATAATATGTTTAATTTTATTATAATAAGGATACTCTCTTAAAATTTGTTAAAAATTCAAATATTAGAATATTAAGAAAATTAATAAATCAGAAGTTTAATGTTTTGTAAATTATAATTTTAATAAAATAATTAAGACAAATTTCAGTTTTCAAGGCATTTATAAGGAAAATTAAAAAGAAATTAAAAATAAAGCCGCGCTAGCTTCGCAGGTGATCGGTTCACAGTCTTCTGATGTGAATTTTGGAATCCAAGAACTGGTGGACAGTTTGTAATTAACGCGGCAATTAAAAAATCAATATTGAGTCACAACTAACCGTCCAGCTTTTTAAATATATGTTTATTATGCGTAATATAAATTTTCGATTCAAAAAATATATTAAATAAATAAAATAAAAAATATTTAATCTAAAAAGATTTTAATAAAAAAATGATGTAATAAAATTTCAGTAAATTTTTTTGATATATCGAACAAAATTCAAGATTATTCTAATAAGATATAATAATAATATTGCAAAAAATAAAACACATTATTATGTTTCTCGATATTATATTAGAAAATTAAAATATCGATACATCTAAAAATAACTTTAAAAAATTTAATAATGTTCATTAGGCTTGACAAGATTCGGATTATATCTCCAAATAAAGGAGTACCTAATATAAAAAATTACATAAATTAATTTTCTTTTTGCTAAATAAATATAAGAAATTATAAATTTTATTTTGAATATATAAAGACCCATAATTCAACGGATAAAAGTGAAATAAAATTAAAAATAATCTTAATGTTTCTATTTCAGGAGGAAAGAAAGATGAAAAGCTTTTTCTTTAAAATTCAAAAATAAATTCATAAAAATAAAACGTAAAATTATAAATAATGAAATACAAAATAAATAAATATAAAGCAGTAAAACTTAATGTAACCGTTCAATAAACAGCTATCAAATACAATTAAACTAGATAATTTGTTATGTTTTATTTAAAAAATTCGAAAATGAAAATAACTAATTTTAATGACTTTATTATCAATCTTAAAAAAATCAAAAATCTATATTATTATTGTATATTAATCTTTGGTTTATAATTTTTCTTGCATGATACGATATCTTATAATCTAAATGAAATTATATAAATGTTCAAAATTATTTTATCCTAAAATAACTGAAAAATATACAATGAACATTTATCTAGAAAAAAATATTAATTAAAATTTTTTAAAAGATGTAATAGTGTAATTTTTAAATAATTAAATATTGTTTTAATTTTTGATATAAAAATTGGAAAATTACATACCTTTTCTAGATTTAGAAAATATTATTAAATAATAAAACCTTTTCGCTCTTTTTTACAAAAATATAAAACGAACCATAATTTAATGGAAAATCATTTTCTAAAACATATCATGAAAAATGAAGAATTATTATTTAATATTATAAATAATTTTATATATTTTATAAGCTAAAGGTCAAATGATTACAACATTGAATATGAAGAATTATATTATATTAATTAAAATAAAAATTTTATTTTTTAACATAAAAATATAATATTTTATTTGAAGAAATTTTTATTTATTTAAAAATTAGAAAAACGTAATTTTTAATAAAAAAAAGAAGCATAAAATATTGGGTTGTTGCATTGGTAATTACCGAAAAACTTAATTATGATGAATATTTTAATTCTTTATTTTTTAGGACCAAATTGATTAAATGAAAAAAATGAAGTCAAAAATGAGTTATCCTAGAAAAACAATATTTTTTAAAGAATTTATTCAGACAAATTATTAATTGAATATTATACATTAAGAATAATGTGTATAGATCATTTTGATTAGGTAGATTTTTTTGACAAAATTATTCAAAAAATTACATTGAATTTATAGGATATTAATTCGAGCAAATTTACCTCTCAAAAAAGATCTGCAATTTAAAAATTCTTTTTATTCTTTGATTTAACTTGGTCAATTTTTTATTATATTATTATACTTAAAGTACTTTGATAGCTCTCATTTTAATAGCGATTTAATATTGTATCATCTATGCAATAGCGGAAAATTCAAATTCAATTTGCAAAAATTAGCATACTTAAGAATAATTTAGGCAAAAAAATCATATTTTCCAATCTTTGAGATTAAAAAAGATATTGGTGATAGAGAGTAATTTCCTTATAGTATATAAGCAATATTTTATATCTTAAAATGAATTCATTTAAAAAATTGTACAAATAATTTATTAAAAATCGCAAAAATAGCTTTTATAAAATTCATATTTGTTAATCAATAACTTAATTTTTAAATCAAATATTTTCTATTTAGAAATAGTGTAATTAATATTCATGTATATACTAAAACAAGTTTGACAAAAATATAACTTAAAGTGAGAGAAAAATTGGATTGAAATTTTCGGAAGTTACTTATGCAACAACCCAATAAAAAAGATATAAAATTTACTAAATTTTTTCTATAAAATTAATCAAAAAAATATAGATTAAAACGACATCCTAGAGAGTTTCCAAAAATTATAATATAAAAAGAGATTTTTATCGTTCAAGAAAGTATCATTATTTTACTTAAAAGCCCTTGTTTCTAATTGATGCGAAAAGTGTGAAAATTCAAAACGATTATATTGAACTATGATAACAATCAATAATAATTCAATGTTGAAATTTAATTATATAAAATTTTAATTTTTTTAATAAAAATATTAAGAATTTAAAAGTAATTTAATGGTGAGTTTTTATTTTTTTTTCTAAAACTGCTTTTTTAACAAAAAATCTTTATTTATAATTATTTCTAATCAAATATGCGATTTTATAATATAATTAACATTGTATTAGAAGAAAAAATTTCAACATAAAATGATTAAAAAATTGTCATAAAATTATTAAAAAGTAATAATATTTATTATGAATTTAATTAATATAAAATTAAATTAAATAATTAATTAAAAAAATTATTCAATACAATAAATTTTTTTGTTAGAATAAAACATGTAAAGCAGAAAATGGCTGAATATTTTATGTAGATAAAAGTTTAAATTTAAAATTTTTTTAAACAAATTTTTAAATAACAAATTAAAATATTAAAATAATTAGTCCATTGATCCATTATACATTAAAAAACATTATTATAAAATATTATTGAGAAATATTCAAAAAAAATCATTGAAATTTAATTACTTATTGATTGGTGATATTAGTTGTAATTTTATTAATTTCGAATCTAAATACATTATTATATATGAAACAATCAAATATAGTAAATATATTTTAAGTAGAGATTGTATAAATTTTATTAGAAAATATTATGATAATTTTATAGAATAATTTAATTACAAATATTCTCAAAATTGTTGATATTAATTAATGAATATTTTTCAAAGGCTTGAAAATGGAAACAATGTTTTAAAATAAATTTTAAAATTACAAATTTTATTATTAATTAATGAATATATACCCACATCAAAGAGTTATCGTAAATGGCAGCGTTGATGCTAAGAAGAAAAATAATGATAGAGGTTGGAAGTGTGATGAGCAGGAGGTTTTCTTATGTTTCTCACATTATAAGAACAAATGAAGGTCTGATACTTTGTTGGAACAATTAATAAAAACAAGATTAATTCAAAAAACAAAATTTTTTATATTTTTAAAAATATTTCTGACTTGTATGAAAATTAAAAAAATGATGAAAAATGAAATGATATGATAATAAAGATATTAAAATTTATTACTATAGATAGAGATACATATCATAATTTAATTAATTTTAATAAATTTTTTTTTAAAAGTTCATTAATTATGAGAAAAATAGAAATATCTATAATTTCATTCATTAAAATTTAATAATTACTTTACTTTCATCCAAATGTTGAATATTAATGATGTATTAAATATAGGCTAAAATCTAATTATTAATAAAATTAAATTTTTTACGTTATAAATTTGTAAAAAATTTGAAAATCAATTAAGCAATCTAATTAAAATTAAATATAAAAAATTATTATATTAAATATAAAAAATTTATTTTAAAGAATGTGGAAAATTGAGTTTCTTATTATCTCTTTTATTCATTTATTTAAATTTCTCAAATTATTAAAAAGAAATTTTATCTGCGAAGGACTAGGAACCATTTTTTGAATAAGGATTCTTGTAATACGAATTTTAAATGAAAAAAAATTAGAAATCTATTTTCTAATAAATTCAACGTGAAAGTATATCCAAATATGTAATCCTTAAAGCAGAATGAAAAAAATCAATTTATATTTTTTCTCCTTTACTTTTTTATGTTATATATTTTAATTTTCTTCTATATATAAATAAAATAGAGAAATTCTGTAATGTTGTGAAAAATAAATTCAAAAATATTTCAGGAACAGAAGTTTAAATGGAATGCAGGACCCAGTTGTGGACCCGGTTGTGCAGCAAGCTGAAGACCCGGTGGGTTTTTTTGCTTTTGTTTTGTTATCAAGTTAATTATTAAAAATACCTAAATATTAATAATCGGGCAAAATTGGTATTGAAAGAAAAAGAGAATGGTCTAATATATTGTTTTTAAAAAAATATATTATATAAATATATCTTATATAAATCAGCTTTCTTATTATATGAAAAACAAAAATACACATTCATCATAATATTACTAAATAACAAATGAATAAATAAAAATGATGTTTTAATGTATATTAAGAGTTAGAATATATGTCAATCGCAATAAAATAAAAAAATTAAATAATAAATTTTAAAATTTAATATTTTAAAATATATTATAGACACTATTCTTAATTTTTTAATGCTTTCAGATATTCTAAAAGAAAAGTAAAATAAATAGTGGAAAAATCCATAGAAGAAAGTAGTTTATAATCGCTTAATAAAAATTTTTAAGCTTATTTTTAAAATGAGTAAATAAATGAATTAGTAATAAAGATTCGACAACATATAAATTAAAAAAGAACTCAAAATACAACTCAAACTTTCGAATTTAAATTGCCAAAAAAAGCAAAAATAGCTTCTACGAAAATAACTTAAAATTCTTTAAAATGCATAAAAAACTAAAATAAAATAAAATAAATATATAGTAAATAATTCTTTCTAATAAAATTAATCAAAATTTTATATGAAAACGCATATTCAATGGTGAATGAACTATTTTAATAATAGATTATTAAAATAAATTGTTGGTGTGAATATTATAAAATATAATTAATGAAGATGAAAAATAATCAATTTTATCATTTTGTAATAATTTCATGCAAAAATTTACAATATTGCATGTGCAATGGGAATATTAAAGCTGATGACTAAATAAATATTCTTGAAACATCAAACTGAATGAAAAATCAATAAGATGATTTAATCAAAATCAATTAAGTAAATGATAGTATTGAATAAGGAGGAATTTTTTATTTTATGTTCTAAGTATTATAAAAAATTAAAACATTAAAATTTTGTTAGAAAAATATTTTTCTAATAAAAAACCATAAAAAATTTAGTATAGCATAAATTGGGCAGAATAATATTAAATTATAATTCATATTCAAGGACCGATTTGCTAGGGATGCAAACAGATAATGTCCATCAAGTAAATCGAATAATGTCGTACCAAGCGATGTTAGTCTTTGCCGTTAGTTATTCGCACCTATATTGCAATCAAGATATCATAATATTTGAAAAAAAATTAAAATTACAATGAAATAAAAAAAATAATTTTTAATTTAAAGAAAATAGTTTTCAAGAGTGCAAAATTATATGCCAAACAAAAGGAATCCTACTATATATTTGTAGAAAAAATTAAATGTTGGCAAGACTTTTGCCATATAATTAAAATAAGAAATACCACTACTTTATGAAAGTACAGGAGGCATTCTCTTGAATAAAAATTTCATTAAAAAAACAAAAAATTAATTCAATAAAAATTAAATGTATATAAGACCATTTGCTTAAGAAAGAGCCTTATCAGTTTCAATACTGTAAAACATTTTTGATTGGATTTTTCAATAAATAATATATTAATTTATTGATCAATTTTTTTTCATCACTAGAACATTTCTCGATGACATTTGCCAACTCCTCGATTGCTCGCCGAGTTTTGTGAGAAGTTGGCGCAATCCTGAAGTAGGGATCAAAGTAGAGCAGATATTCTATCCATTTTAAAAAATAGAAAAATTAATATAAACAAAAAAAAAATAAAAATTGAAACTTTATGACAACCTGTGAAATATTTAATATATAATTTACTTATAATAATTAGGTTATTAAAGACGATCTAAACAGATATTAATTATTGAAAAAGGAACATAAAAGTATAATGGAAACAATTGTTTACAATGGAATGAAATTTTTTAAAAGATTTATAGGACCATAAAGCCTTTAATCGGAAAGCTATATTTTTAATTAAATTTAAATAAAAAATTGTGCCGCTAACCAAATTAAATAAATATAATATCAGATACATAATTTTCTATAAAATTATTTAAGCTGATTTAAAAAAATCAGAAAAAAGAAAAAGAATGTAAAAGTTAAAACGGAAATTTAAAAAATATATTTATTAAAAATAATACATGAAATGAAATAAATTATTCACAAATAAATGTAATTTTATAGATCACAAATAAAAAAGTTAAGCTCATAAATCCATTCGATCATTAAGCATCAGTTTTTAAAAAAAATTTATTTTATAATAAAAATTTTTTTACATTTTTAACACAATAATAATAAATATAGAAAAATAGATCTTATATGATGAAAATTAAATGAAAAAGATCATTTGAATAAATTAATAATCATGAAATAATACAATGCATGAAATATTAAATTAAAATTTTTTAATCATAAAAAGAAAATTTTTATTCAAAATTATTTTTTACTTTTACACCATTTAAAAAACTTGTTTAATTATAATGGATTAATGAGAACAAATTTTTAAAAATCGAGCATAATTAAAAATATCTATTCATCAGTTTGAAAAAACAACATACTATATGTATGGAACAATTCAAAGAGAAATTATAATTATAATATAATTAAAAAACAAATAATTCATCATTATTGCTAATCAACATACCCACCTAATCTTATATGTACCATAAAACTAAAACAAATCAATTTATTTACATCTTTGCAGCTTTATTCAACTTCTAAAAATTTAAAGTGTTTAAATTGCAATGTCAATTTTTAAACAAAAGCTCAAAAGTCATGGCATGGGTCCAAAACCATTTCGACTTGTTGGTAGTACACACAAGAGGGCTTCTGCTATAGTTCTCGCCAATAAAAAGATATGTATTATTCGTGGCATGGAACCAAAAACCAACCAGAATTTTAAACCATATTAATAAAAAATTAAATAAAATACAAATTTTTAAAAAATTATATACATAAATCCCATTAATTGATTACAAATTATTCAGATATATTTAATGTATAAAGACACTATTGCTCATTTTAATTTATAAAATTATTTTAAAAATTAATGTATTGAAAAATTATTGAAAAATTGAAAATAACAAATTAAATTATAAACATTAAAGGAGTTTATGTATAAACTAATCGTCATTCAAATTATTAAACATCCATTTTAATATAAAATGTAAAAAAATCTATTTTTTTAATTAAAATAGATTAAATAATATAAATGGATGAATTCTTTTAAAGGTCATAGTGAGTATTCTTGAAAAAAAATTTCACATTAACTTCTTTCTTTTTTCTATTCAAATATAACTTTAATACAAGATAATTGATAAATTTAATAATAAGAGAATAGTTTCTATTTCCAAAAGCAAATATTTAGAAAACAATTAAGAGAATAGTTAAGGGTTAAATTTAAATTTTATTTTCTAATAATAGCAAAATTCTTTGTTTATTCCGTATTTATGATTTAAAAATTATTTTTTCTTAAAGAGAGTAAAAATATTATGAGCACAAATAAATTTAATTTATTGAAAGCCTCATTATTAATTTCAAAGATAAAAAATTATTAATTTATAATTCAATAAAAAGATTTTATAGAAATTAATATGGGAAGATAATTGATTTAAAAAAATTTTCAATATAAAAGGAAAAGATAACAAAAATATAATTAACATCTAAAATAGGTAAAAAATAAATTTGAATCAAAGTAAATAATTAACAAAAGGAGCAAAAAAGCAAAACATAATAAACATTATTTTAGCATAATAATTATACAATAGCGATAAAATATTAAAAAGTAAGATTTTTCTAATTTTCACAAGTTTCTTTTTAATTTTTAATAAAAATTAAATTGGTTAAATAAAATTATTATTCAATGATTTTAATAATTAAAAATATAATAGAAAATTCTATAAATTAAAAATAATATTTACATGCAACTATGCCAAAGCTTTGAAACCGGAACCTAAAATTAAAAACACTAAAGGAACCCTAAAAAATTATAATAACAAAATTCTCTATGATAAAAATACAAAAAAAATATTTCACATTAAAATTTTTAAAATAATTAAAAAAACAATTAATCTGTTTCCACGATCAAATTTCTATTTTATTATATTAAAGATTCTCAAAGCATTTTATAATTTTAGGGTTAACATTTTATAATTTTAGGGTAAAAAAAAAGAAATGTCAGAAAATAACCAGATAAATATATAATATTCTATAATAAAAATTTGATAAATAAATTGAAAAAGTTTATAATCTGAAAATAATTTGAAAAATTTAGGCATTTTTCTTCGATCTTATATTGGTTTAAGGATAGAAGCACTATTGTAAAAAGCAGTATTATTTTAGATAAAAACAATAAATAAAAACGACATGAAAATCCATACTAAGTCAATGAAATTAATAAAAATAAAATGGATTTTTTTAAAGATACATAAATTAATTTTAAAAAATTATTTTAAAACAAATTTTCCAACTAAATTTGTTAAGCAATTTTATTTAAGGATAATATTGAAAAAATTAAATAAACAGTATTAGTTTAAAATAAAGAAAAAATATTTCAAAATTTATCTTTATTAAAATTATCTTGAATTAATCGTAAAAATATTATTTTTATATTTATTATTTATGGAACAATAAATTAATGTTGTAGAAATGTTGAATGATTTTTACTATACATATTCAAAGTTATTTGTATGAATTCGATTTTTTATATTATACCCTTATTAGTTCAAGAAACATCTTCAAAATAAAAATAAAAATTCAATAAATTAGAAAATTTTATCAAAAATATAATTCCTTATGAATTTAAATAATATTAATTAAAAAATAATTAAATAGAAATGAGCGATAAATTATTTTTAAAAATTGTATTTTTGAGTTTATAAAAAGAATACGAATATTACCCTGTTTAGCGGCAGACAGTTGTTTATAATTTTCTTAAAATTCGAATGATAAAATTAAAAAATAGAATTTTAATGCAATATTAAAATATTTGAAGAAGAGACATGGATTGATATAGCTTGATTGGAATATTATTTTTAAAATCTTATTTTATTTTATTCACCATTTATATGATAATTAAAAATAATTAAAAAATGATATCAATTGTATAAATAAATCAAAAAAATATTAATTAAAAGCATATCTGAGTAAAATTTAGCAGATAAATAAATAAATTTCAAATGTACATTTTAATAAGAAATATGGAACTCTTTTAAAAAATGAGTTAATTAAATCTACTACTGTAGGCAAAGAGCCACTACAACTTTCACATCCCTAAAAACTTAATGTTGAATTTTTAAACGTCTTGCTAATAAAAAAGTTTTTATTAAAAATTTCTTTTCACTTTATTAAAAAATTGGATTAAAAATTTAGGAAAATACATAAAATATATTCTAAAGATAATTTACTAGAAATAATAAAAATAAAGCTTAAAGAGTTTGCAACTTATTGTTAATATTTTTTTATAAATTTAACAATTTATTTTATGATAATTATCATATAAAATAAAAAATATTAAATGTATGCTAAAAAGCAAGTAATTATTCTTCCATTTATCATTAAAATAAAACAATTAGAGCAAATAAATTGGAATTAAATTAGAACTGTTGAAAATCTCTTTATTATTAAAATATATTTCATCATAACGAAAAACTTCTTTATATTATCTAAAAACTATTATAACCAAACTTTAACCATAGATCTAAATTCATAAGCATTATTTCATCATTATTTTATAAATTTAGAAAAATAAAAAGATAAAAATTTAAACACTATCAGTACCCTGACCTAATTAATTATCCCAGCGGATACGCTTTTATACTCGATAAATTTTCGAAAGAAATAATGAAATAAAATTATAAGAATAGGTACATAAACAATTAAAATGAGTTTTAAGTTTAGTAAAAATAAATTTAAATTAGTATAATAATATTTTATATAAATGCAAATAAAAATAAAAAATAACATTTAATACGCTATATGTATTAATAAATTATTTAAAAATAAAAAATTTTATTTAAAATTTCCCCTCTCTTTATTAAAATAAATATAATTTAATAAATCAACAAAATCAATTATTAAAATTCAAATAAAGTTTATAATAAATTAAATTATTCTTTTAATTCGATTAAAATAAATATTTTGCAAAATTTTCATATTTTCTTATTATATTATAATTTTTAATTGAAAAATATGATAAATTCTTTTTATTTTCATTAGACAATATTAAAAATTTAATAAAATAATAATTATAAACGAAGAAGAAAATAAAAATATTAAAAAAGAATATCTTAAATGCATTTAATTATATGTTTTTATATCAATTTTTTATTTAATTTTTTTAAAAATATATTTAAAAAAATTGGATTCATTATGGAAACTAGGCATGAAAATTGCAGAGACCTTGATATCTTTTTAAATTAGAAAAAATTTCATAGATGATATTTATAAAAATATTTTATTAGACATATATAGTAATTTAATAAATGGTTAATTTCTATAAATAGAGAACTTTTATAAAAATTGAGAAAAAATTAATAACATTTTCTGGCAGAGGAAGTATACTGGACTAAGTTTAACAAAGGAATAGGTACAGAAATGGACACATATAATTAATATAATTAATGATCAAAATATTGAATAAGAATTCTAAACAAAAATTTGAGTTTAAAAAATAAATACAATATAATTTATTTTTCTATATAACAAATTATATAATTTTCAATAAAATTACCTTTTTATTTTAAATAATAATCTCAATAAAAATTATTTTTAAATTTAAGGTGAACTATATTTATACAATCATGTAAAGAAAATTAGAATATGAAACTATTAGTTTCCTTAAATAATGATTAATATTTTATTAAATTAAATATAAATATATAAATAATAAGTGAAATGACTTTATAATAATATCCAATAATCCATTAATAAAATAATATTATCAATTAAATATAAAAATTCAATTAAATATAATATATCAATTAAATCAATTATTATATATTATCAATTAAATATAATTCAATTTCCTTTAAAAATATTTGATTAGGAAGATAACAATTTAAAATTACAAAAATAAATCTATAAGAAAAATTTAAACAAAAACTATGAAGGAAAAATATCCTCTTTCATTCTCAACTATAATCAATGGATATAAAGAATTAACCATAATTTTATAATGAATTATAAAAGAAATTTTCTCAAAAAAGATTAGATAGCCTTTTAATTTCTTATTAAGTTTGAATTTTCTTTGCGGTAACAACATCAATGCAAATTTTGGAGGTGCCGAATAAGATAATGATAATAATTAACCATAATTTTATAATGAATTATAAAAGAAATTTTCTCAAAAAAGATTAGATAGCCTTTTAATTTCTTATTAAGTTTGAATTTTCTTTGCGGTAACAACATCAATGCAAATTTTGGAGGTGCCGAATAAGATAATGATAATAATGCGTTTATAAAGAATAAATTTTAAAAAATTAAGCGAATATAAAAAATCATATAAAATTCATGAATAAATATGTTTCATGTTTTATGGTTTAAGCTTCTGTAGAAAAGAATGTGAATGGAAAAAAATAAAAATTAAATCATATTGAAAATTGAAATTTAAATTAAAAAGATATATCTTTAATATAACTTTATTGTAAAATACGAGGTACTTAGGGTGTGTACTAAGTTTTGAGGGTCTCCATTTTGTCTATTTAAAAAAAATCATAACTTATATATTTTTCCATCAATCTTTGTGAATTTTTTTTTAATTTGAAAAACAAATTGTCCTCTTTCATTTTAGCTTGAAAAAATAATTTTTATTAATGAATTTAAGAAAGTTAAGATTTTTTGCATAAATATACCCAAAATTGACATTTGACTGTAATTTTCTATGGCCCCTAATTGAAGAATTTAGCAAAGAAAGAAAAACAAATTGTGCAGAAAAAGATAGCCCATGGCACCTACTTTTATACCATACAAACAAATTTTCCAGTAAAAATTCAAGAAATGGAAAATGACCTCAGATTTTATTTTGCTCCAAACTTCCCTGATTTTTAAGAAAAGGACATAGATGCTTTGTCCAAAAAAAAAGACATCTTATGATCAATCATAATAATATATGTATTTGTAAGGTTTTTACCAAATACTAACAAGAAGAATAGAATAATAATTAAAAATATTTATTATTTAATTTCCAAATAAATAGTCCAAAGTACGAGGACGGAAAATATGAATAACTGAATAATGGAATGAATTGGGGAAATGGGCATGGACTTATAAAGGAATGAGTGGAGGGGGAAAGCAAAGGAAAATGTCACAACGATTGGCGGGAAAATGAACATTCAAATCCCTAGGTCAGATCCCATCCACAACATCTCCCTCTTTAAATCGCATCCTCCGTCCCGTATCTGGCCCGTGAAGGTTCCATGACCAATCTGCGCGGGGGAACTCTGGTCCTCTGGGGGTACCGCCGCTCGGGTGGGGGATCCTCGCGTGCTGGCGGGGCCAAGGGTTGCAAACGCGCTTGACCCTGCTCTGGGTGGATATTTTGCTGGTTGTGCTGATCCTGCACGGGTTGCCCTTCCTGGTCGAATTCCACGGGAAGCCGCTTCCGGAGTTGATTGGCGTGCCGATGAACATCTCTGCCCAATGACAGCACACTGACCCGATAAGTCGGTGACTGCTTCACTCGCTCAATGATGGTCCCGGGGAGCCAAGCCGTGTTCCCGAAGCGATAGTTCAGCAAGTAGACGGATTCCCTGCGGTGAACTCGACCGGTTTGGCCCTGTGCTTCGCGTTGAATTGACGGGCCATATCCTGGCGGTAGCGCGTCCGTGCTGGATCCTCCCGTGAAGTGTCCTTCTTGGGCTGCGGGTGAACCAAAGTCAGTTTGGTGCGCAAGCGGCGGCCCAGGAACAGCTCGTCGGGCGAATGTCCATTTAGAACAGCATTCGGTCGTTCTGTAGGCGAACAACGCCTTCTCGACCCAATCCTTTCCCTCGTCAGCACATTTCTTCATGGCCCTCTTGAAGTTGTCCACGAATCGTTCAGCCTATCCATTGCTCTGTGGGTGATAAGGCGGTGAGAAGGTGTGCTGGATCCCATTTTCGGCGCAGAATGCTGCAAAATCAGCCGAACGGAATTGAGTGCCGTTGTCGGACACTATTTCCTTGGGAATTTCATGGCGATGAAACAGGGATTGGACGGCTTTGATAGTGTTTGGTGCCGAAATGCTTGACATTTTGAAGACTTCTGGCCATTTGGAATACGCATCCACGAAGATCAAGTAGGTATGTCCATCGGTGCATGGTCCAGCGAAGTCGATGTGAATTCGTTCGAATGCCTCAGTGGTGGCCGGCCACGGTTGAAGTGGGACCTTTGACGGAGATTTGGCCGTTGATTGGCATTCCGGACATGTGCGTACAATGCGCTCGATGTCCGAATTCAAGCCTGGCCAGTAGACATGCTGCTTGGCGATGTCCTTCATCCGAGTGATGCCCGGGTGTGCAATGTGCAAGGCCTTCAAAATTTTGCTCCGCAATGATTCAGGGATGATCGTGCGTGTGTCGACGACGAGACATCCTTCGACTTCGGAAATATCATCGTGTTTTGGGAAATACGGCGCGATGTTCGGATCCACAGGGCACTTTTGAGGCCATCCCTTTTTCACCAGCCGGGCCAATTCCTGAAAAATTGGATCCTTAACCGACTCCTGGGCGATCTCGGATGCGGTGACGGGTAGTGGATCAACGGCGACCGAGAAGACGGAGTTGGCATAGCATTCTGTGTCGGAGCATATGCTTGCGATGATGATGTCCTCTTCTGGTCTCGGATATTTCGCGATCAGCCGTGACAGCACATCAGCTTTGCCAAAAGACTCGGTGCTGCTGTAGCGGATGTCGAAGTCGTAATTTGTCAAAATCAGGGCCCATCTTTGGAGACGGCTCGCGGCATAAATCGGTATGCCCTTCTTGGAGCCGAAGATGGCCAACAGTGGTTTGTGGTCGGTCTGTAAAATGAAGTGACGACCATAAAGCATGCGGTGAAACTTTTGAACCGCAAACACGAGGGCCAATGCCTCTTTTTCGATATGACTGTAGTTTTGTTGTGCGGCCGTGAAGGATATGGACGCATGCTCGACTGCTTTTTCAGTCTTGTCAGGGAAGACATGACACAGGATCGCACCAATTCCATCTCTGGATGCGTCGGCCGCCACGACAATGGGCAATGCCGGATCAAAATGAGTCAATAGCAAGTCGCAGAGCATGATCTCCTTGGTCTTGTCGAATGCTCGCTGGTGTTTCTCGGCCCACTCCCACTTGACGTCCTTCTTCAGCAGCTCGTCCAGGGGACCGCGGAGCTCACGCAGCTGCTTTATGAACCGACCATAGTAGTTCAAAGCTCCCAAAAATGAGCGAAGGCTGGACTGATCATGGGGAGGCGGCATTTTCTCGATGGCATCAGATCGCGAGGGATCTGGACGGATGCCAGCCGCTGAAACAATGTGGCCAAGAAAGGTGATTTCACGCTGCAGGAAACTGCATTTATCCATTTGGATGCATAGCCCATACTCTTGAAGGCGCGCGAAAATCTTGAAGAGTGTTGCATTGTGCTCTTCCAACGTTCGACATGCTATGATCAGGTCGTCCAGGTATGTGAATGCACCTGGAATGCCGGCCACGAGCTGGTGCTGATTTGACGCCGAATGGGAGGCGTTCACATTGAAACAGGCCACGGTGTTTGTTGATTCCACACAGCTTCTTGGAGTCTTCATCGAGCTCCAATTGCAAATAGGCGTCCTTTAGGTCGAACTGTGAAAAGAATTTTGCCCCATTAACAGATTTATAGATATCTTCGGGGCGTGGCAACGGGTGTCTATTGAGCTCAATCCGATGGTTCAGACCAGTGCTGAAGTCTATGCAGACCCGTGTCTTGCCATTTATCTTCTTCACTGCCAAGATAGGTGCAGCCCAATGGCTGAAGTCGACCTGTTTGATCGCTTTGATTGACAGAAGACGATCAATTTCCGCGTTCACTGCTTCGAGAGCGCCGTATGGGACGGGTCTCGCTTTGCAGAAAATTGGCCTGGCGTCCGGCTTGAGATGAAGATACGCTTTCATCTTGGTGCAATGGCCAAGCTCGGAGCCAAAGACATCCGAAAATGCCGATTGAAGGTCCGATTTAAGGGTTTCGGCATCGTTGAGATTCGGTCCAGGCATGGGATGAACGACGGAAGACACGTGGATGGATGCCGATCCAGTCCAGAGGTGCTCAGGAATGAGGCCGAGTGCACGAACCCATGGGATGCCAAGCAAGTCGTGCTGGACATTGTTGCTGACGAAGGCCGTGAGCCTTGTGCCACCGACCAGGGGCATGACTTGCAGCGTGACGTTGAAAGGTAGTTCGCCTTTACGTAGCGGCAACGTTAAAAATCGGAGTTAAGGTCGGCCTCAGTCGAAGCCGAACACGTCGAACGTGGTTCACAGGCTTCACTCGTCGCGTTAGACGCGAGGCCACAGGTGAAAGTTCTGTCATTCAGTGCCATTGATTTTGATCGGCAGGATCGGCCAGTTGGAATCCTGAATTTCGGTGGCCATGTAGTGAAAGGAATCGCCATTCACAATGGAAATGGTGTGGACCGACGGTTTGGGCTTCTTGGATTCGTCCGGATTTGCTGATTTTCTCATACAGACAGGCTTGATGTGCCCTATCTTCTGGCAACCGTGACAAATCGCCTCGCGGAACTTGCACTGCTCGCGTGTATGGTCGATGCCACATTTGAGACACGATTTGAGTGCATTTGATGCCGACTGTGGCGGTTCCTTGGAGCCCTTGGAGCCCGGCTTTGGTTTCTTGCCCTTGGTCCGCTCTTTCCATTGTTGGGGGTGCGCATGGACCGCATTCGCTGCCTTTGAGGTGCCGGAATGGGCCAATGAATTTGCGCTTTCCCGGATGAGTTGGAAGGCACGGCACTCCTCACCAAGTTTTTCTAAGGTCAACTCTTCATTCTTCTTTCGGGCCTCCTCCAGCAGCTGTAGGCATTTCTGACGCAGGTCATGATGGTCATCGCGGAGGCCGACCACCATGATCAAACACTTCAGTGTCTCCTTGCTGAGTGTGAGTTCTGCATTCTCACAGGCCGCGTTGACCTTGGCCAGGAACGAAGCGACGTCCTGGTGGGCACTCTGCTTTAGCTTAAAGCATTCGAACCTGCGGATGAACAAGGAGCGTGTATCCCCGAAGAGTTCTTTCAGTGCAAATGCCATTTCGTCCGGAACTTTCGGCAAGATGCTGTCGGCGAAGCGGGCATACTCCGGGTCTGACAGCTTCCCGACGAGTAGCCGCACTTTTGTTGCCTGCTCCAGGTCCTTGCCGTCCTCCTCGATAAACTTCCCGTAGCGTTTGTACCAATGTTCAAACGTAAATCCACTTTCCGGGTCGTAGGCGAACTTGCCGATCCGAGCATCGAGGGACGAAGCAATTGTGGCCGCGTTGGTCAGTGCCGCATTGCTGCTTTGCTGTGTGTTTTGCTGCTGCAAATGCTGGGTGATTGGCTGCAGCATCTGCTGGAAGGAAGCCATGAACTGCTCGAATTGCACTGTGTTCATGATCAATTTCTGCTTTCAGATGTTGGTCGGATGAAACAATGCCGCGTCCTTTTATGCCCAGATTTGCTACAAGCAAATGCTGTCCTACCTACAAGATAGGGGGCTAAGGACGTGTGCTGTTGTTGAATTGCTAAGTGTCGCCAAGGAACTTAGCAATAGCACAAGAATCGATCGATGTGATGAAATCCAACGAAAGTCCAGCAAAAATCGAAATTTAATTACAAATTGGAATTTCGAAGAAGTAAATTCGGAGAAATAACTTTCGAAAGAAGTGAAGAATTTTCTGGCTGACTGCGCCAATTTGTTATGTATTTGTAAGGTTTTTACCAAATACTAACAAGAAGAATAGAATAATAATAAAAAAAATTTATTATTTAATTTCCAAATAAATAGTCCAAAGTACGAGGACTGAAAATATGAATAACTGAATAATGGAATGAATTGGGGAAATGGGCATGGACTTATAAAGGAATGAGTGGAGGGGGAAAGCAAAGGAAAATGTCACAACGATTGGCGGGAAAATGAACATTCAAATCCCTAGCTCAGATCCCATCCACAACAATATTTTATTAGTTTCTTTCGAATTTTTAATAAATTATTTATCAACGTAAAATGGAGACCTCAAAACTTAGTACACACCCTAAGTATTTGGAATTTAATAGTTATTTAAATTTTTAATAAAAAAAGCGTATAAAACAATTGATATTATCACACTATAATTATAATTATAAAAAATGCAGTGCTGAATACACAGGAAAATTCGCAACCAAAAAATTGATATCTAATATTTAATTTAAATCAAAAATTTATATAATAATTAAATATTGAACTTAAACAGATATTTTATTTCATTAATAAATTGGCCAACACAAACATGAATTTATTAAAAAATTATAGACTATTTTTCCTTCCTTTTTTAAATATCTTTTATTTATTTTTTATATATTATTTCACAATTCATCAAGAAAAATTGTAATTAACTAAAATATTATAATAAATATAGAAAAAATAAAACTAAGATTTTTATATAATTAATTAATTTATTTTAAATTTTTATTGTAAAAAATTATCTAATTTTCATATTTTTAATATCCAACTTGAGAATTAACATATTATTATTAAAAAAATTATTCTTATAAAAAACATTTTGATATTGATATCTCTAAATTAACTTATTAACCCATTAATTTGATTTAATTTTATTATTTATTTTCTATAAAATATCAATAATATTTATTTATTGAATTTAATGCTACGTTAACTTAAATTTTTTAAATATAAACATTGTAATAATTTATTAGCAAACATAACTCAATGGTATTGGTAGAACAATTTTTTAAATCTATAATATAATCTCAATAGACAATCAACCGTTTACTTTGATAGTTTTCGATTTTTTTCTTTTTTGTTTTAAACTAAAATTTATATAAAATCCATTTAGATTTAGTTCATTGTTTAAATAAAAATTTCAATAACCATAAATGTTACCTGTAGATAAACTCGCATTTGAGATTTTTCTATATATTTCTATAATTATTGCTGTGATTGTTGTTCTTTGTATTTAATAATAAAAAAATTTGCTTATACAAATTTAAAGCTCATACCGAACCTGCATCATTACCACAAAGTGGTTGGAGTTCCATGTGGTGTACTTGATTGCAAACCTCGAATGTATATTTATTGCAGTAATTTTAAAAATTTTAATTTAATCATTTAAATTCATTAAAATAACCAACAATTTATAAATTTGAAAGGATTAAAATTTTTTTATACTTTTTGTTAATATATTTTATTAAATAGTTCTTAAATAACTATTGATAAAGGCCAGTAATAATTAAATATTTTATAAGTTAAAATGAATTAAATTTTTAACCATTTCTTGATGCTATTAGAGTATATTATTTTAGGGAAAATAATTTGTTTTACTATTTTTGGTTATCTTAACTGAAATTATATCATATCTATATTTTTAGTTAATAGGTAATTTTTTACAAAGATTAATTTTATTATTTTAAAATTATAAATATTATATAAATATATTAAATTGGGTTGATATTTGGTTATAGGCAAGATTATTAAAGTAATTTATTATGGATTTACAAATTGTTGCTTTATTGATAAGGAAATTTCCAAATAAAATTTAATATAATTTTTAAAATTAATTTCAATTGGTATTTATAAAAGAGGCTTCATTTTTATTTGACTTTTTACTTTATACAGAGTTTGATGAGGATAAATAATAAATATAGATTGAATATAGGTCAAGATTTTTTCTACTTTGTTTCAAAATTTTGATCAAAGTTGTCTCTTATTACTTTATCGAATCTATCATAGCTTTCTTCTCTCTTTATTGTTAGTTGGCTAGAGTTGATTTCGTGCCAATTAGAATGAAATAGAATTTAGTGGATTTTGAGAATATTCAAATTCGAAAAAGCCACTATAAACTTTTTGGGTGCCAATCAATGGCGAAGAAGGGGACAATTTGGCAAAATATCAAATGTAGTTTCAAAAATAATATTAATTGATCGTTTTGGTCTCTTTTTTGGTTAAATTTTTTCTTTAATTTATTTATCCACTCTTCTTAATGTTCGCCGCTAGTTTGATCATTTGAAGAACTTATCTAGATTCATTAAATCTGCGTCGAAATTTTCAACGCGTTTGTGAGTGACCTTTGCCCTGACCTTCTCAAAATTCACTAAGCCTTCTCGAAGAATATTTCATCTCCGCTCTCTATATTTCCTTTATTTACATAGGCATCCTTGTACTAATTTTTTCTATAGGATTTTTCCATCATTCGTTTACTTCCATTTAATAATGAACTATTTTTTATAATTTAAGTTTATTCATTTTTTGAATCATTGCTGTTTTTTCACCTTATATAAAGAGAATTATTGCGTTAAGTTTTATATTATTTTATTTCATTCTCGATTTATTATTTTTTTGGATTATCATTTTAATTTTAATAAACTTTATTAATCGTTATTAATTATTGTTTACATATTTGTAAACAAAATTATTATTAGATAAAAATGATTCTAATATAGTAAAATAATATTAAAGGAATGTTTATATTGTAATAATGTTTATAAATTGTTTTTGAAATAATATTATTTTAATTTCTTATTAATATTGTTATTTTTTTATTTTAATATCAAACCTTTTTATAATTATCGAAATAAATAATATCTAATTGATAAAGAGCCAATGTATCAATTGATTTAAAAAATAAAATTTAAGGTTCTTTTTTAAGGCATAATATTTCAATAACGATACCAATTATTAGATAAAACTATTAAAATTTAAATATTTATTTTACTTAATAGCTATCTAGTTTGTTATGTTTTTTATAAATATTAATTTTTTAATGAGGTTTTATAAATTTATTTCAAATTATTAAATATATCAATTTTTAAAAAAAATTTTATGTTATTTTAATTGATTATGCAATATTTTAATTTAAAAAAAGTTAGTTGATAGGTTATCCCACTTTTTAGCAGGACACAAAGATAGGTTGCTCATTTTTATGACTAATCGGATCAAAAGTTTATGAAGTTTAATATTAATTTTTTTAAATATAAATTTATCAGATTAGTTTTGGAATATAAATTTAAATCAATCTTCTTTTCTCTCTTGAACATGATATCTCGTTTATTGCTTCCATTCTCCAAGATCCACTCATTAAAATTTTATTAATTTTTAATCTCATTTCTAATTTTATTGTGCCAATATTACAAATAATAATTCAATTTCACCATTAGTTTTATATATTTTTAAATGAATATAGTTATTATAATCGTTTTTTTGTTTTTCAATTATTCTTTTTATTTTTATCATATCATTTGGTTTTATTTTTTATTAATGACTTACTTTTTGATATCATTATTTTATGAATATTATTGGTTCATATTGGTTGTAAAGGATATTCAGTTATTTTTGAAATAATCATATATGCTAGGCTGTCAAACTTTGAATGTATTTTACAAATTCCGCTTTAAAACCCGATTTTTTGAATAATGATAATGAGTTATATGAAGATAAATATTTACATAATATTTCTTCGTAACTATATTGTCTACTAATTGAAGTTAAACATGCGCCAATTGTTTTTAAAATATTAGTTATGGATAATAAATTTTAATAAATAAATTATATCCATATAATGTTATCATAGAATTTCTTTTATCACAACTTTTTTAATGTATTGTAATAAAAGATTTTCAAATAAAAACTAATGATAAATAATTTTTTTAATGTAGTATTCTTCATTTCTTATTTTATTTTTTTAGCTCTAAATAATAAACAATTTTTAATTTTATATCAAATATTTTTTATAACAAAATTTTATAATTTTATTTGTTTTCAAGGAATTTCTAAAATGAAAAAAATTTTTGCTTGAAATAATTATGCTTATTTTTATCTTGTAAAATTTATCGTTGTTTGATCAATAAATTAGTTTAAGTATTCATTATTTGAATAAATTAATATATTTTTTTCGATCAAACATTGATATTGATCATTGATGGATGAAATTTACTCATTACCACATGGTTAAACACCAAAAATATCCATGGATTTTTTTTGGTTAAATGATTATTATTATCTTTTATTCTATTTTATTTTCTTAATAAATTATTTAATTAAATTATATAATATACCAATCACATAACATTTATACAGTTTGCGCTCATAGAATTAAGAATTATTTGGGGAATAATTCGGCATGTAACTTGTTCCGCCTCTTCGGTCAGAACTATCTTATTTTAAATCAAATTTATTAATTTATTATATTTATACTACGCACGATTAAATTTTTTAAAACTTCAAAGATTGTTTTTCTATATTATTTGCGAAATGCAATAATAGATAACAAAAGATAATTCTAACATATTTTTTTATTAAATATTATATTTAGCTCAATATATTTGTTTTACTATTAAAATAAATTTTTTAAGTATTTTAATTTATTAATTTATTAGATTTTTACTTTGAATGGCTGGTTTGATTGCTTTATTGTTTAGAAAAAAA